>CAMTZB010000013.1:1517500-2117500 GCA_947086495.1 Morpho achilles | reverse complement strand
GTCGTAAAATACGAATAAGATAAGTTGACGTCAGGCACGCGCCCGGTCGTAAAAATGCAGCCAAATCATTCAAGTTTATAACATGTTGTGCCGACCCCACTTAGAGTGGGAAAAGGGCAGGAGGATGATGACATCTTTTAAAAATTACAGAGCAAGTTTCGATCACTCAAGGTACTTCTCTATTAAATTGTAATGAAATTGAACAAATCCCAAATATGTCGCCCTAGGTCACTCACACTGGTTAATAAGTAAGTCAGTTTTGAGTGAGACACGGGGTTGTTTAGGTGACTCACTGGTGAGAATCGCCCCACTCGGCCAAACTCATCCAGGTCAAGGATGGCGGCTTCCGCTATTGGATACGTCCACCGCCACCCTGCCTGTGAAGCATTGAAATTAACACAGTCTTTATTAAAAATAGTACCGGGTGACCGAGCCTTGCTCGGTAAATTTTTTAAAGATATGAAAAAGAAAAGAATATAAATGAATGACCATATCTAGTATTCTTGAGACGAGTCACGAGTATTTATAAGCGTCTTTTTCAAAGATCTTTTAGGCATTATTAAGTAAACAGGTTAGTTAAAAATTCAAATATTTTATCAATAACATAAAAAAACAATCAAACACTCATTGGCATATAGAGCGAGAGCCTGTGAACCCCAGACCTTCGTCATTTTATAAAAGCTGAATGTTTGTCAGTGCATGCTCCCAACACAGGTAAGAACGATGGCAGATTATGAAAATTTCGTCATTATGGCTTTGTGAGATATATTTGAGTAGCGCGCTACTCAATGTTGCAAAATGCCGATCTAATTTCGTCAAATTCTAAAGTGTGATTTTTTGGTATTACCTTCAGAATAATATTAAAAAACACGTCAGTTAATGCCAGACACTTAGCATAGTGGCAACCCCCTGCCAGACACCCTTAAAGTTCATGAAGTTTGAATTCTATTTACGTCATAGTATAAAAGCTGATTTTAATATTATGTTACTTGGATACTAATAAGATGATGTTTCCTCATCAGCCAGACATCTTTAATAGTTCCAACCCCTGCCAGAAACTATTGCGGTAGCGAAACATCTACGGAACGTTTGTATACTGCAGATATTTCGCAAAGAATTTGTAATAAATGATTTATTATCACTACATAGTATAAAACAAATTCACATTCTTTGTTCATACGCAACAGATTTTGATACGGTTTTTTTTAAAAGATAGAGTGATTAAAGGGGAAGGTTTATATGTATAATAACATTCAATATGGATTAGAGAAAATTTGATTTGATTAGAGGAATACTGTCATTTTTGAGATTTGTAATGTGATGTCGTAAATAATTACATTTTTTTCCGTTTACATTGCAAACGTACGCTAAACCCTACGAGATTTATCAATATAATGTCCTAAATATTTGTATACCTTGAAAAGGTCTACAGAAAAGTTCGTGATGGTATCTATCTCTTATGGATAACCCACATTAGCATTTTTTGTCATTTACTTTTTACGAAAAATAATGTCTTATGTTCAAAGCAATTTTTATACAATACAGCATTAATCCTTGATTTAATATAGATCAATATGACTGTTTACAGCATGTAATTTAAGTGTACATTTTCGAAGATATTACAGATTTAAAATGCCGTGAGGAGGCCGCGCTTCGCCCTATAACACTTCGAATATAGCAGCTATATGTCGCTCTTTCAAGAGTTTGTTTAATGACAAGAAAGTTATGAATGTTGTATATAGAGACATTCTGTAATTAATTGTAAAAATAAAATTCATAGGGAAAAATGTTAAAATAAATAAGTAAATATGTAGTATATGAATTTAGATATTCCAAAGAATGCAGGAAATCTTCTTGGTATAGGGGGAGGGGAATTGTTTTTCTCCAAATTTACCGCTTGCGGGCCACGGGCAGTAATGAATAAATTAAAATTACAGTATCAATTTTAACCATTTTTTTTACTGAGTGACATGGGCTATATATTTTATAGCCGTGCGAAGCAGGGGAAGAAATGTCAATGTACTTTTTTTGTCTGTTGTCAACTGCTGGTGCAGACCCGGTTTTTGTATGTATTTTATTTGCTGGATATCCAATCGCGTATAATACTCTCGAATGAAAATTCATTATTTTTAGCATCCATCGGTATTTTGCAACGTTGAGTACTGCGTATCTCTCAAAGTCACTCATCATCTTCCTGCCCTTATCCCACTCTAAGTGGGGTCGGCACAACATGTTATAAACATGCTGTCACATTATTTGGCTGCGTTTTCACGACCGGCCGCCTGCCTGACATCAACTTACCTCTGTCGTGTTTTACGACACCTCGGTAAGAACGAGGGTGATCTATTCTACTAAACCGGATACCACACGGTGGGTCAACTTACCTTAGTCGCCTTTTACGACACCTCGGTAAAAAATGAGGTTGGTCTAGTCTACTCAGCCGGATACCACATGGCGGGTCGACTTACCTTAGTCGCCTTTTACGACACCTCGGTAAGAAATGAGGGTGGTGCTATTCTATTCAGCCGGATACCACACGGCGTATCTCATAAAGTCACTATGACCCAAATTTCATAATCTACCATCGTTCATCAGGTAAAAACTGAAAAACTTTCAGTTTTTATAAAATGACGAAGGTCTGGGGTTCACGGGCTCTTAGTCCAATAGTGTTGCTTAACAACTCCATCTACTGGTACTGTCTCTTAAACAAAAATTACAGGTACATAATGAAAAATCCTCGTGCGTACGCGCGCAGTGAACGGACGCGTATTGTTTATGTGAACGTTATCGCTGCGCGTATCGCGTGAGACGCAAAGTTCGCCAGTTTCGGTTAACGCCCCTGCACCCCTGCCACCGGCGCCAGTTGTACTCGCCGCGACCCGTGTTGCGGCTCGAGGCAGCGGTCGGCAGCGCATCGCGTGCACCTGCTTCGCCGAAGCTGCCCGGACGCAGCGATCTGCACCGCCTTTCGTTGCAAAGACGTATGCAGACGTGCCCACAGTGACACCACCGCTCATCATACCTACGCGCTTGTAGTCTCCGCCCCCGCTCGCGGGCGCCTAGCTGGGCCTCCCCCAGGGGTCTCACCCGGCTGGGTTGCACGCGCCGAGGGTGCGCGGATCTACACTCGCACAGGAGCGGCTCACTGAGCACCTCTGCTGCTACTCTCATAAGTAGCACAACTCACACGCGCAATACTGCGCGACCATGTCCGGTCGGGGGGAGCCCCCCCCGAGGGACCCACGTATTAGGGGGGAGCGCCCCGCGTTCGCCCGCGCTGTAGTACGGCGCGACGTACGGGACAATAACATCGTCCCGTTTACGCCGATCGCACCTGCGGCAGCGACACCACCACCGCCAGCGCCTGCACCATTACCACGCTTCCGGATTCCATCCGGCGAGCGAAAATCGCCAGACTCCGCGCCTTTGTTCTCCGCCGATGTAGCTGAGCTTACATCGGGCGGCGAAGCACCGAAGCGTCCGCGGGCTGCCGACTCTTCGCCCGAATCCCTCGAGGGAGATGACAAGCGTCCGAAGACGGACCAGTCACCGGCCACCTCACTGACAACGTCGTCGTCATTCGACGTTCACCTAACAGCCGAGCAAAGGACTCGGCCCACTCCACCGCCGGCGTCCTCGCCTCGGGACGAGGGTGGCGTGCGACCGCTTGCAGAGAGCGCGTCGCAGGGATCCGTCTCGTGGCCTCGGGACTCGACGAGCTACGCCGGATTTGCTTCGTCGCCGTCTCTAATGACGACGTCCCGCCCCCCTACCCCTCAGGCCGGGCCATCTGGATACGCCGCCGCCGCCGCCGCGCCGCCGTCACCTCGGGCGCTCCAGCAGCGCCAGGAAGAGCTGCAGCGCCAGCAAAAACCGCAGGCCACTACCGGAGCGAAGACAGCGCGCTCCGAATACCCGCCAATCACCGTGGAGTGCCTCCCCAACTGGACGAGGCACTTCACCGCGATCCGAGAAAAGCTGGGACACGCCCCTAATGCCCGCCCGATGGGGAAGGGTGTTAGATTCCTCCCAAAGTCGGCGGAGGAATTTCGGGTGCTACAGAAGTACCTCCTCGACGCCGCTAAACAGGACTCCAACATCGCGTGGTTCTGTTATAGCCCAGCGTCAAGCCTGCCCAGCAAGGTAGCTATCAGAGGGCTACCACAGGACACCCCACCAGAGGAGGTCATCGCGGCGTTGCGATCCCTTGGGTATCCGGCGACCCAGGCGAGGGCCATTCCACCGGTCAGAGGGCGGCACGGCTGCACATACTACGTGCAGCTGGAGCACCTAACCTTTGAAGGGCTTGGTCATCTGTACAGAGAGACCGAGCTACTGTCGATGCCGGGCCTCACCATCGAGGCCTGGAAGGGTGGACGTGGCCCACCCCAGTGTCACAGGTGTCAGCAGTTTGGCCATTCATCGGCCAACTGCCACCGTCCGCCCAAATGTGTCCGCTGCGCAGGTGGGCACCTGGCCCAGGACTGTGACAGGCCCCAGGAAGACGCGCCCAAGTGCGCGAATTGTGGCAAAGCACACGTGGCGCGCGACCGACGATGCCCAGTCTTTCGCCGCGAGGCGCGAAAGCGCGGAATTGATATCGCGCCGCCGCGCCCGGACGGGCAGGTGAAGAGGAGGGCAGGGAGGGGTGAGCAAGTTCCCCCCCCAACCGCAACACCCACCGCCGCCATACGAGTCGCCGCAGCAGCCCCCGCCATCCCCGCAGTACGTCCCGCGGTAGCCGCACGCGCCGCCCCTGCCCCCGCGGCACGCCCCGCAGTGGCCGTACTTGCCGCCCCCGCCCGACCCGCACTGAGTAGCGCCCCGCCGACGCCCGGCGTGTCCATTCATGCTACTCGACGGGGGGAAGCGGGAGGGGCTAACATAGTCCACGAGCCGGCGACCAAACAACCGCCGGCCTATATCCCGACCGCCCGAGCTACTCGACGGGGGGAAGCGGGCGGGGTTACCATAGACCAGGAGCCGGTGACTCTGCAACCGCCGGCAAACGATCCGACAGGCAGGGGGGAGCCCCTGCGACGGAGAAGAAACCGGCGCAGGCGCAGGCAGCCGAGGCCAGCAGATGCTGAGCCCGCTGCCGCGTCCACACCGCACCCCAGGCCGCCAACATCAACATCGTTGGCGGCGATACCCGAAACTGCCGAGGCGCCGAGAAGCCGCGGCCACCGACTGGCCACAGAAGAGGCGGAGCTGCGAGCTCCGCAATATCCTACGTCCCTCCCGCCACCCTTCGCGCAGGACTCGGGCATTAATAATATTGTCCGAGTCCTTATTGAGGCGCTTATGGCGGCGCTCACTCACTATTTGAGCAACAGGGACGTAGTCGGCGCCATTACGGCAGCAATTACCCAGTTTGGGAGGTCGTATCAATGACCTCCTTACGAATCCTATATTGGAACCCGGGCGGCATAAGAGGTCACGTCCGTGAGTTAACACTACTCGCCCAGTCGCAGGATATCCACGTCATCCTCCTGGGCGAAACCAAACTCACGGACAGCGTTGAGCTCCGCGTGCCCAACTTCTTCGTGTATCGGCGTGATGAAATCTCTCCCCGGGGCTATCCGTACCGAGGTACGGCCGCTCTGGTGCGGAGGGATATTTTACATGAAGAGTTGGAGCACACCCCGTTCACCAGCACCCGTACACAGGGGGTGCGTGTCAACGTGGGCAACCAGGAGCTCCGCATTTATGCCGCCTACAAACCACCCGGATTGACTTTCTGCAGCACCGATGTCGGGACCATCTTCGGACAGCAGGGACCCGCAGTGATCGTGGGTGATCTCAACGCGAAACACCATGCGTGGGGATCGCGAATCATCACTGGGGTCGGGAGGCAACTGCACGAAGATAGCGTGAGGAGCGGGTACGGTGTAGTGGGGCCGGGAGCGCCGACCCACATACCCACCGACAGCCGCTCCCAGCCGGATGTCATCGACATTGTGCTGCACCACGGACTTGACAACCCATTCGATGTCGAGGTCCTCTACGACCTCGACAGGCAACACCTACCGGTTTTGGTCACCCTAGCCACCCAGGGAGGCTTCTTAATGCCTCGCCCGCCGCGGACGCGGACGAACTGGGAGCGCTATACCGCCGAGCTTGCCGGGCTTGAGCTAGCAGGCCCGATCACCACACCTTCGGAAGTCGACGATGCTGCTGCACTCGTCACGGCGGCGATCATCGCCGCCAAAGCAGCAGCCACCACCACCACGTCGACTTCACCGGATACTACCAACCGAAGGAAGGACCTGCCGAGCTCGCTCCGCCGCATGCTCAGACGGAAGCGCACCCTGCGCCGCCTATGGGCCCGCACTCGCTGCCCCAGGGTGAAGGCTGACCTGAACCGGCTTGCAGAGAAGATCGCGCGTGCCGTAGTCGCTCTCGACGAGGCGCGATGGGAGGATACCGTCGATCGAGCGACCGAACACGACACAGCGCTGTACTCTCTCTGCAAGAAGCTTACCGGACATGACACCCCCGTTTACCCGCTGCTCGATGCCACGGGTAAACGCACCTATGCCGCTAAGGATCGTGCTGAGATTCTGGCGGCCCACCTGGAGAAGACATTTACGCCAAACGCCCCCAACACCTCCAACCTCCATATCATCCGTCATCACGCGGCTGTCGAGGACAAGCTGGAGAGGTTCCTGTCGGCCCCTACACCGCCGCTCCGGGGAGAGGACTTCATCTCCCTGTCAGAGCTGCGGTCGGTCGTTGCTCGCCTTGATAAGCGAAAGGCGCCAGGTCCCGACGGAATCGCCAACGCCGCGCTGATGCTGCTGCCCCGAACAGGTCTCGTAGCGCTCACGAGACTGTTCAACGGAGTACTCCACACCGGTCACTTCCCAGAGGCGTGGAAGACCGGGAAGATCATCGTTCTTCCCAAGCCGGGGAAGGACCGCCGCCTGCCTGGAAGCTACCGGCCGATCACCCTGCTCTCGCACATAGCCAAGCTGTTCGAGCGTCTGCTGCTGCGTCGAGTCACGCCCCATCTGCCCCTGCGCGAGGAGCAGTTTGGATTCCGCAGCGGCCACTCAACGACGCTCCAGCTGGCGAGGGTCATAAACCACCTGACCAGTGAGCGAAACAACGGGTGCTACACCGTGGGGGTCTTTCTCGACATCGAGAAGGCCTTTGACCGCGTGTGGCACGCCGGGCTCCTGGTCAAAATACTGGACACCACCATGCCGCCTGCTTATGTGCGAGTGCTGGCATCGTTTCTACACGGCCGTAGCTTTTATGTGGCAGTGGATGGTGCCGAATCCCAGCCACGCACCATCCAAGCCGGAGTACCCCAGGGCAGTTGTATATCGCCGCGCTTATACGCGGCGTATACGGATGACATCCCCACCCTGCGCCATCATCTGCGGGAAGGGGAGGAGGACGTGCTGTTGTCGCTTTTCGCTGACGACAGCGCGTATTTCGCGTCGTCCTACCACCAGATTGTCGCCACCAACCGCATGCAGCGTATGCTGGACTTGTTGCCGGAATGGCTGGATAAGTGGAGGATGGCTGTCAACGTCGGGAAGACGGCCGCTCTGCTCACCAGCCGCTCCAAGCCGCTACGTCAGCTGACTTTACGAGGCCAGGACGTAGAGTGGAAGACCACAGTGAGGTTTTTGGGGTGTGAGTTGGACCGCAGCCTGCGCATGGTCCCCATGGTTAACCGTGCCGTGGGCCAAGCTGCTGCTGCCAGGTCCCAGCTCCACACGCTGTTCACATCCCATTTACCTGTCAACACCAAACTGCGAGTCTACGGTGCCTACGTCCGCTCGCGCTTGACGTATGCGGCACCCGCCTGGTACGCGCTATGTTCGGCGTACCAGAGGCGAAGACTTCAAGTCCAGCAGAACCGCTGCCTGCGACTGATCGTAGGAGCCCCGAGGTATGTGCGGAACGACGTCGTGCATCGGGATACCAAAACGCCGACCGTGGAAGAGTTCGTTCGTCGCCTTGCGCGTCGACTGTTCGCGCGCGCGGACAACAGCGTGCACGTACACCTCCATGGCATCGCGCCACTCCATGCGCGACCACCCGATGGACGTTCCCTGCCTCGCGAGCTCCTGCGATCACCGTCTCCGCGTCCCGATGCGGATGACGACGGCGACGACGAGGACGACGCGATGGGCGATAGGGCGGAAACACCGGATATGACAACACCACTGACCAAGACACCACCAGACCAAGACATACCCGAAGATGACTTTGAGGTCTGGGAGCTACCATTCCCAGACCTCCCCACTGAACAAGACATCCATTAGGTCACCTAGGTGACCTGGGCTTACGGCCCAAATACCGACACCTTTAGGTCACCTAGGTGACCTCGGCCTACGGCCGAAACACATACCGGGCTTAAGTGCCCGCGAGGAGATGCCCGGGTAGTGAGGAATACCTCGAGGCCCGCACCCCGTTTACCCCCACCCGGGGAGTAAGCGAGAAGACCCTTCATTCATAATGAAAAATGGCCGTAAAGTAGTTCGTTGCTCCCAATAAAAATAAAATATTATTACTCATCAATAGATGTCAGGGAGAGTCGTAGAGTTTGAGATATAACTTTAATTGTTACCAAAACATCATGAAAAATATAATTTAACTACTGTAATTTGTAACGTTTGCTTTTTTCAATCTGGATCTTCTTTTAAAAGATATATTTTTTTATTATATATGTCGTATATAAATTATGAATTAAATACGTTGAAATAAAGGCCTTCAATAATAATTTTTAAAATAAATCGAATATTATAAAAAAAATTATAAATAATAATAAAAAAAAAATAATAAACAAAAAAAAGAAAAAAAAATAATTTATAAGACACCTGGGGTTCGAAACGGTGGTATGCTAATATATCAACACAGGTTCTAAAGTTATACCGTTTAACCATCACACGATGACATTTAGTGGCGAAAATACCAGTTGTTTTCTATTCCAGTTTTTTTAAATGCTCAAAAACAGGGATAAAACGGTTTTTTTTTTACATAAAACCTAGCTAGATCGATTTTTCTCCCCCAAAACCCTCTACATGCTGAATTTCAGGGAAATCGTTGGAGCCGTTTCTGAGATTCCGAAAATATATATATATACAAGATTAACTCATTTAAATATAAAGATTACATAACTGGTTAATCAGTTATTGCGTGTACTTACTAATTACAATTTTTTATATGTATTATGTGTATTGTGAAGCTGTGGTAGCCCAGCGGTATCACCGTGCGCCTCTTTTGAGAAGGTCTAGGGTTCAAACCCCAGGCAGGCAACAATGAGTTTTATTAGAAAACCAATAAAACTTATGTGTCTAATTGATAATTGCAATTTATTACACGCTTTTCGGTGAAGGAAAACATCGTGAGGAAACCTGCATATCTCTAGAGAATTCTGGGATATGTGTTACCTACCAATCTGCATTGGAGCAGCGTGGTAGGTCTTAGCTCCAATCCTTCTCTCCAAAAAAAAAAACGGAGAGAAGAGGCCTATGCCCAGCAGTGGGATTAGTAACAGGCCGTTACTTACTATATGTATTGTGCGTGTGTTAAAATTTATGACATTTCCAGACAGTGCTAGGGGCATTGCCGTTGGCTGTGGCAGCCATAAATCGAGACCCAAACATCCTTCCAGGACACAAGCTGCGATTTATCACCGCCGATATTGGTCGACCCCGGCCAACTCTACCTATGGATAAGGATAGCCTCTCATTACGGTGGGTAGTTTATTAATACTCTAATTAATTAAAAGATTAATTATAAATCTATTTAGAAACCTAATAGAGCATACCAGGGATCTGAGAACTGGTTGTTACCTTAGTCAACGAATAAGTTTGGTTATATTATACAAAGAGTTAACGCTGACAGTATTTTTTGATTGCATTTTAATTCAATGGTTTTGAATAATTTATAGAATTAGGCGTTACTTTGCGGAGATGCGGATACAAAATTAATAATAAAATAATTTCGCTATAATCCGCGAAGAAGTAAAATAGAAAATGTATATAATGCTAAATGTAGAGTGGACAATCGGTTATCATACCTGATAACCTGAATCCTGCATGTATCAGGTATGATAACCGATTGTCCACTCTACATTTAGCATTATATATATTTTCTATTTTAAGATTAAGCTTTGCGATTTTGGTCGTGGAGTCTATCTACTGACGATGCTTCGGTTGCGGGGCGAAACGATTGTTGAGTTTGTGATAGTGAACGTATATTGTGCTTGTGTATTGTGGTGGCGGTGGTGGAGGTTTGTGCATGTGTTTTTTACGACTCCTGCATGTATCAGGTATGATAACCGATTGTCCACTCTACATTTAGCATTATATATATTTTCTATGTTACTCCATCGCGGATTATAGCAAAATAATTTTATTATTACTTTTGTATTTTGCTATATTAAGACAAACTCTGTAATGCTAAGTGTATGAAGCAGGCAACATTCACATACCTTATACATGCAGGACAAGTCACCACACGTATCAAAACACCGCTCACGCCACCACATTACACAAGCACAGACTCACTACCACAATATCTACAATCGTTTCGAAGCCGAAGCATCATCAGGATGATAAGCTCGCGATAAGCTTTTATAACTTTTCTGCTATGGAATTTCTTGTAACACGTAAGTAAAACAAATCGAAAAATACAAATCAAGATCAATTAACGCAGCAATTAAAAGATTAAGTGCTTCAGAGATTGTCTTTAGAAAAACTATTTACGATTTACTGTTTGTCGAAGGTAAAAGGTACGGTATTTAACGAGTAATTAGATTATGTCGGTAACATAATCCTTGATGACATGATCCCTAATTAGGGTTGCCACCTTTTTTTGGAAGAAAAATAGTATTTTTCTTTTTAAATCAAAAAATATAGTACTTTTAGGAAATTCAGGAAAAAAAATAGTACACATCTATTTTCAATTATTATTTATTTTTGCATGATTATTTATTATTACTTTTCGCTGGACAATGACAAAGAAATAAGTCGAGTCAATCATTTTTCTAAAGTCATTTCTCTCTAAGTGGGGTCGGCACAACACGTCACATGATTTGGCTACGTATTTTATGACCAACCGCCTTCCTGACGTCAACTTACCTTAGTCGCCTTTTACGACACCTCGGTAATAAATGAAGGTGGTCTATTATATTCAACCGGATACCACACGGTGGGCCAACTTACCTTAGTCGCCTTTTATAACACCTTGGTAAGAAATTAATGAAATGAATGAAACGGTCAGGCACGCGACCGATCGTAAAAAAACTTGCCAAATCATGTAACAACATGTTGTGCCGTCTCCACTTAGAGTGGGACAAGGGCAGGAGAATGAGGATAATGGTAACTAATAACTTTTATTTTGTTATCAGGGTAATGACGCAAATGCGGGATCTCGGCGTGGTAGCTTTCTTCGGACCCGATGGTACATGTCACACCGAAGCAAAATTAGCTGCTGCCTGGAACTTGCCGCTCATTTCACATGTATGAGAATAATATATATCCATGCTTATTATAAAATAAAGTATCCAAAAGCTGCCTGTTTGTGATCGATTTTCTCAAAATCTACTAAACCGATTTTTGTGCGATTTTCAAAAGGTAGTGCAATAAAAGTAGTAAAGTAAAAGTAAGTCCTGTTACTATCCCACTGCTGGGCATAGGCCTCTTCTCTCCGTTATTGGAGAGAAGGATTGGAGCTAAGACCTACCACGCTGCTCCAATGCGGATTGGTAGGTTACACATATCTCCAGAATTCACTAAAGATATGCAGGTTTCCTCACGATGTTTTCCTTCAGCGAAAAGCGTGTGATAAATTGCAATTATCAATTAGACACATAAGTTTTGAATAGAAAAACTCATTGGTGTCTGCCTGGGTTTGAACCCATGATCGTCTCTAGAGATTCACACGGTCGCACCGCTAGGCCATCACAGCACTAATAAAAGTAGTATAATAAAGTAATAGTGTAGTGCAGTGTTAGTGCTACTTAAAAGAACACAAGAACGAAGTGTCTCACATAGCAAGGAAAAATGTCATTGGAACTTTTCTTATATATAAGTTATATAAATATCAATCATCCTCCTGCCCTTATCCCACTCTAAGTGGGGTCGGCACAACATGTCATAAACACGCTGTTACATGATTTGGCTGCGTTTTTACGACCGGCCGCCTGCCTGACGTCAACTTACCTCTGTCGTATTTTACGACACCTCGGTAAGAATGAGGGTGGTCTATTCTACTAAACCGGATACCACACGGTGGGTCAACTTACCTTAGTCGCCTTTTACGACACCTCGGTAAGAAAAAGGTACTATTCTATTCAGCCGGATACCACACGGCGTAAGTTATATAAATATCAATGTCTCACAATTTTTTTCCGAATTGAAATTTTTAACATAAAAGTAGTTATCGTAAGTATAAAAGAATAAGAGATTTCAAATAACTTACTTAATAGAGATTTTAAATAACTTCTTAAGTTTACTTAACGCACAGAAGGAAAGCTTTGAATTTTGCCGTTTTTGCATTTTTTTTTATTGCTGCTATAGGAGACGACTCCACGCCGTGTGGTATCGGCTGAATAGAATAGTACCACCCTCATTTCTTACCGAGGTGTCGTAAGAGGCGACTAAGGTAAGTCGACCCGCCGTGTGGTGTCCGGCTGAGTAAAATAGACCAACCTCATTTTTTACCGAGGTGTCGTAAAAGGCGACTAAGGTAAGTTGACCCACCGTGTGGTATCCGGTTGAGTAAAATAGACCACCCTCCTTCTTACCGAGGAGTCGTAAAATATGACTAAGGTAAGTTGACGTCAGGCAGGCGGCCGGTCGTAAAATACATAGCCAAATGACGACATGTTTGTAACATGTTGTGCCGACCCCACTTATAGTGGGATAAGGGCAGGAGGATGATAACAGGAGACGACTCCTATTCATCTTAGCGTGATGTTATATAACCTATAGTCTTCCTCTTAAAATATAAAGACTTTTTTAAATCGGTTTAATAGTTCCTGTGATAAGCGCGTTCAAACAATCATAAAAACTCTTCAGCTTTATATATTAGTATAGATTTATAATTTTAGTTTATAATTAAGTTGCTTATTAATCTTACGGCTAGATTGTAACTATAATAAAGAACTTCCATTGTGGATGTACTTTATAATAGGAAAAAAAATTGTTGACAGAAATGCGCGGGAGCTCAAGGTAGAGAGACGGGCGGATTAAGTTCAACTTTCGCCCGAACTCTACCACCAGCTCACAAAGTCAGTAAGTCAATAGTGGCACTGCTTATGGCGTATGGCTGGACTAAGTTCGCCATCATTGCTGGTGACGAGTTGACGGCGGCTGAGCAGCAAATGGATGCCATTAAAGTAAGTTTATCCAAGCAATTATTACAAAAGTAATGAGAATATTATTTTGCTATAATCCGCGACAAAAGAAAATATATGTAATGCTAAATGTAGAGTGTACTATTCGTTCTCATACCTGATACATGCAGAATTTGTAAGAACTCATGCACTACCCGACACCGATGACACAACAATACACAAACAGAGATTGTGGTGGTGAATGTATGCAGTGCTTGTGGTGGTGAATTTGTTGTTGTGGTGGTGAATGTATGCAGTGATTAACATATAGACCTTTAACATGCATATCATTTTTCACACAATCCATCTATCTTATTTTTCGGCCTCCGCCTAGCCATACATCCATTCACATTCATATTTAAAACTCTTTTGGTCACATGATTTTCATCCCTCCTCATTACATGACCGTACCAACTTAGTCTCGCACTTCTCATATTTTTTGTAATTTTCTTTTCAAAAATAAATATTATAGTATTTGATTGCTTACAAACCAAATATTACAATATAATATAGTGCGTAGTTGGTCGCAACTTAAATCCAAGCTTTCTTATCATTAACATAGTCAGTATAATAAGTTCTATGATTAAGTATCTTTTTAATTCCTTTTTGAATTCTGTAAAGGCAAAATAGATTGTGGAATTTTATTATCAAAATGTTTACCGAAGCCCACAAACGATTTACGAACTTTCTGAAGCCGTTGCCTTGGTAATATTAAATTATTCCAGTCCATCGTTTACCTATTACTAACGTCGCTTTTTTAATTTAAAAAGATGTATATTTTGTCTCACAAACACTATATTGTAATTGTGTAAAGGTTTGCTTAACAATTTGTTCAGTATTCAATATAAGATTGAATTTCTACCTATGTATTTATTAAGGTGCGTACAGACATTACGAGTCGTGCGTTGCGAATGGTTCGTCTCTCATGCCTTGAGCTGTGTGGACGTGTGTGCTCACAGTGAACATTCGCATCAAACGATCATTGCAAACGCTGCCTCCGTAAGAACCGTGCGATCCGTGTAGTCGGACGTTTAGTTTGCGTTGTTGCGTACGCTCATGAGTCATGGAGTCCATGTATTATAACGTAATCGGTTCATTAAAAAATATTTTTCTCCACCAGTGCCTTTCCTCAATATTTTTTCAATATTGTATGAATGACTATGGGCCGAAGCTTCAATCTGGACATCACCTTGTTGGAGCCATTTATCTACTGACGAATACCACGCGTGCTTGTTTGTATGCTCAGCTTGAGTATATGTCATTCGTAACGCATGTGTAGATGTAGCGTCGTATAAATAAATTAAAATATGGGAGACTTACACACACGGTCATCCGTCACCAAAGTAACTTAATACTTGTGTTATGGAAGACTGACAAGTGGTGAATATATACTTATATATATATTTTAAATACATACTTAAATACAAATATATACCCAGACTCGAATACAAACAAATTCATTTTTAGAAAATGTTGGTCCTCGGCGGGAATCGAACTCACGACCCGCGGAGCTAAACGCTGGGTCACTACCCACTGCGCCAACGGGCCAGTCGAATTCTCTAGAGATATGCAGGTTTCCTTACGATGTTTTCGTTCACCAAAATGCGTTTGATGAATCGCAATTATCAATTAGACACATAATTTTAAATAACAAAACTCGTGAGCCCCTCGAAAGAGTCTCATGGTTTCGCCGCTGAACTATCTCAGAATAGAAAACATAAGCTTCCTTCTGACACGAGTATACTTGGCAGAATTCTGGTAATGCATAAACTAATTTTGAATTTTTTAATTTAAAAAAGCCTAAAATAACAAGTGAAATAAATTATTTGAAATTGCGTTGTAGCGATGTCAAAATTGTGATGTTATCACGATTTTATTTATAAATACACATATCTTTATGTGCCATGAAAACGGGCCAGCCTAAATGCCTCAGGTTGAGGGATAAGCTAGCTTTTAATAGCTTTAAGAAGAAAATATACACGTACGGCACTTGTGACAGCAGTCTCATTACTTGTTATATGTTATTTTTATTTTATACAGTTGACATAATAACATTATTTCTGAGTATGACAATTATTATCTTTATTTTATTAATATTTTATACTTATATTTTTGATATGTTTGATAATTAAGTTTTCAATTTTTTTTGACATATATATTTTCAGAAAGAAGTAACAAATAAACAAATCTGAAGACGCCTATACGATAATTATATTGGAACTAGAATTAATATAAGGATTTATTGTTAATGTATCAATAATATATCGTTGGTGTATCAAATAAATAAGCGACGAACTATTCGCGACGCACGCCTCGTGATATCTGAACGCGGTCTTAGAATAACTAATTATTTGAAATCGCTGGCACTGATCAAAATGCACGTTCTGCACGTTAATCAAATTTGAGTTTGAACTTAATTTAATATTTACATAATAATGATTAGTTTCGGAACATCGAAGGGTAACAAGACAAATTATTCTAGTCACGTTTTGATATGAATGAACTTTCATTGACACATAAGCGGGGGTCCAACATAAAATTAAACAACTTCAGTTAATATTTTGTTTAACTTGAAAGTTGCAGAGGTGTTTTTGACCGCGGTCTATAAATTAAAATAATAATTATAAATTGCCAAATATTGCATATATAAATCTAATGATATTCATCAATCTTCTGCCCTTATCCCACTCTAAGTGGGGTCGGCATAACGTATCTAAGATTTGTAGTCATATGATTTGGCTTCGTATTTTAAGACCGACCGCCTGCCTAACGTCAACTAACCTTAGTCGCATTTTACACCTCGGTGAGAATGAAGTTGGTGTATTCTACTCAACCAGATATCACACGGTGCGTCAACTTACCTTAGCCGCCTTTTACAATATCTCGGTAAGAAATGAGGATGGTCTATTCTACTCAGCCGATTACCACACGGGGTGTCTTACCTTAATCGCCTTTAACAACACTTCGGTAAGAAACGAAGGTGGTCCAGTTTACTCAGCCACCACACACCATATCATATTAATTTACAATAATCTACGATAAGAGCAAATGATGAAAACTACTTACTATTGTATTAACATGCGGGCCACATCGCGATAACATCGAGTTATCTTTGTATAAGGTATGACGTTTCGGCAGATTTGCATCCACCTTGGTCAAGAACCTATCTTTTATCGCGATGTGACCCTTATGTTCATATTATAATGAGTACTAATCGTGAAAGTTTCAAATCCACCAAGTCTATGTAACTTTTGTTTACAACGGATGACTTGTTTTAGGAGTTATCTCACGCTAACGGTCTAACGATAACTGCAGAACACCGATTTGCGGACTACATTCCACGTCACATCTCAGATATGGAGCGCATTGTTGACGAGACGTTTGACAAAACAAGAGGTGAGTGACCTTTGTTATTGACAGTACAGATTAATAGGGAATCTATAGAGCCTTTATTTGTATCTACTTGAGACAGAGTTGAGAATTTATACTATAGTTGTTACTGAGAATTCGTTCGCCTTAAGCTACCCTCAATAATGCGATATGTGTCTTTCTTTGCTATTTCTGAGAGAAAAACAGTTTTTTACTGTGTATGTTGGTTCTATGTATATCGCCGTGTGGTATCTGGCTGAGCCGCCATTGCCGTCCCAAGCCCGGATGCAAAAAGAGGAGGGTTGGTCAGGGAAAAACCTAACACGGCCGTAAAACAGTCAATGCCGAGCATCGGGCGGCAGTTAATTAACCCGACAACTTAGAAGTCACCCTAAGGCTCGAAGCGGCTACAGGAGCCGTGAGGAGTTAAATGACCTCTTAAAGACTGAGAATGGAAGGACGCGGGAACCCACCACTTAAAATTTTTCCCAAGAAAACCCCCCTCACAATGGGGGGTCACGACCCTCAGCATTGAGGAAGACGACTCAAGGAGGAGGAGGAGGATCTGGCAGAGTAAAATAAACCACCCACATTATTACCGAGTAGTCGTAAAAGGCGACAAAACTGCAGCATTATTACTTCTTCTTTGAAAACTAAAAAATTATATATACGGGAAAAATTGATCAAGTATTAATTATTCTTTTTTAAAAGATATTACAAAATGCAATTAAAAAAAAAATGAAATGATATGTGGGACTCGAACCCGAGTTTCGAACTTTTATGGCCCGCTCGTTACCCATTAGGCTATTAACAGTATTACGTTTGACAGTCAAAAATGTAATTTGGTTTATTTTCCTGTTTTAGCAGTTTTTCATTAAAAACGCCTTTTTTTCATTGAAACCTAGTTGGTTCGATTTTTCTTCTCCAAAACCCCGTACATGCTGAATTTCATGAAATTGTCACGACGATGAACATGTAACAATATACATTCAAAATTAACTCATTTAAATATTAAAGATAAGTAATTAAAATTTTCGAAATTAGTTAGGATTCTTGTGAAAACAACAATGCTACTTTCAAATTCCTGGACCTGAATACTCGCCCACAGATTTATATTGGGATCTTAAATTAATCGACAGTTAAAGCGGATGAGAAACTCTTAATAGATATTCGTGGGTGAGCAGGAATTGCTATAAACATTTAGACTTTTATAGAACACAATTTTGCGTTGAACCACAGGCTTGCAAATAAAATATGCGTAGATATCAATGGAATAGCAAGTGTTATTTATAGCACATTATAGTTACAGAAATTTAAGTTACTTTTAATTGATTTAAATATAACTTTTATGCATTATTCGGTGGAGATTTTTACAAAATATAACAAATTTTAACGAGAAAGCAAAATATAGGATCCTATATTTTATTTTTACATTCTAACCTGAGAAGTTTTTTTTAAATTTAATTTTAATTCCCTTTTTTATAAAATAACTAGCGGCCTGCCCCATGCTTCGCACGGGTATAAAATATATATCCCATGTCAGTCAGTGTAAAAAAAAATTATTAAAATCGATCCAGTAGTTTTGATTTATTCATTACTGACCGTGGCCCCAAGCGTTAAATTTGGAGAAAAACAATTTCCTCTCCCTATACCAAGATGATTTCCTGCTATCTTTGGAATATCTAAACTCGTATAGTACATTTTTACTTATTTACTTTTACATTTTACCTATGTATTTTAGTTTTACAATTAATTACAGAATGTCTTTAAACAAACTTAAGAGTTTGTTTAAAGACATTCTGTAATTAATTGATGCTTATAAGATTCGAAGTGCTATAGGGCAAAGCGCGACGTTCTCACGGCATTTTAAATCTGTAATATCTCCGAAAATGTTCACTTAAATTACATGCTGTAAACGGCCATATTGATCTATATTAAATCAACTATTTATTTAAGGTATTTAATTGGATAAGGATTAATGCTGTATTGTATAAAAATTACTTCAAAAATAAGGCATTATTTTAAAAAGTAAATGACAAAAAATGCTATTGTGGGTTATCCATAAGAGATAGACATATAACATCGCGGACTTTTCTGTAGACCTTTTCAAGTTGTACTGATACTTAGTAATCATTTTGATAAATCTCGTTGGGTTTAGCCTGCGTTTGCAATGTAAGCAGAAAAAAATGTAATTATTTACAGAAACCTAAAAAATTACAGTATTTCTCTACTCCGCATTGAATGTTATTATACGTACAAACCTTCCTCTGGAATCATTCTATCTATTAAAAAAAACCGCATCAAAATCTGTTGCGTAGTTTTATAGTTTTATGCGTACATATATATATATATATATATATATATATATATATATATATATATATATATATATATATATGCCACTTTGTTTTTTAATATGAAGTGATAAATTTAAAAAAAAAATATTTTTTTTGCTATAATCCGCGATGAAATAAAATAGAAAACATAAACACAAACACAAACACAAACACAAACACAAACACAAACACAAACACAAACACAAACACAAACACAAACACAAACACAAACAGAAACAGAAACAGAAACAGAAACAGAAACAGAAACAGAAACAGAAACAGAAACAGAAACAGAAACAGAAACAGAAACAGAAACAGAAACAGAAACAGAAACAGAAACAGAAACAGAAACAGAAACAGAAACAGAAACAGAAACAGAAACAGAAACAGAAACAGAAACAGAAACAGAAACAGAAACAGAAACAGAAACAGAAACAGAAACAGAAACAGAAACAGAAACAGAAACAGAAACAGAAACAGAAACAGAAACAGAAACAGAAACAGAAACAGAAACAGAAACAGAAACAGAAACAGAAACAGAAACAGAAACAGAAACAGAAACAGAAACAGAAACACAAACAGAAACACAAACAGAAACACAAACAGAAACACAAACAGAAACACAAACACAAACAGAAACACAAACAGAAACAGAAACAGAAACAGAAACAGAAACAGAAACAGAAACAGAAACAGAAACAGAAACAGAAACAGAAACAGAAACAGAAACAGAAGCACAAGCACAAGCACAAGCACAAGCACAAGCACAAGCACAAGCACAAGCACAAGCACAAGCACAAGCACAAGCACAAGCACAAGCACAAGCACAAGCACAAGCACAAGCACAAGCACAAGCACAAGCACAAGCACAAGCACAAGCACAAGCACAAGCACAAGCACAAGCACAAGCACAAGCACAAGCACAAGCACAAGCACAAGCACAAGCACAAGCACAAGCACAAGCACAAGCACAAGCACAAGCACAAGCACAAGCACAAGCACAAGCACAAGCACAAGCACAAGCACAAGCACAAGCACAAGCACAAGCACAAGCACAAGCACAAGCACAAGCACAAGCACAAGCACAAGCACAAGCACAAGCACAAGCACAAGCACAAGCACAAGCACAAGCACAAGCACAAGCACAAGCACAAGCACAAGCACAAACACAAACAAACACAAACAAACACAAACACAAACACAAACACAAACATAAACATAAACGTAAACATAAATATAAAATATAATGCTAAATGTAGAGTCCGTTTTCGTACCTTATACATGCATGATTCGTAAAAACACATGCATAAACCCCCACCACCGCCACCACAATACAAAAGCACTATATACGCACGTTCACTATCACAAACTCAACAATCGTTTCGCCCGAGATAGATTCGCAGGAGATAGACTACAAAATCGAAAATTCTCTTTTTTACTTACCTTTTCATTGTAATTTTTTTACTCCTATACATATGTAAGTTGAACCAAGTTAAGTTATGCACTGGTTCCCAAAATAGAATTTAAACTAGTTTGGGAGCAAGGACAATAATTGTACATTTGCATTGTTTTATCTATATATATAAAAGAAAGTTTGTCTAAGTTACACTATTTATAACTCAAGAACGGGTGAACCAATTCGGCTGAAAATTGGTGGAGAGGTTGCTTAGAACCAGGAAACGGACATAGGGTACCTTTTATCCCGTTCGACCGCATTTATTTTATCCCGTCAAGTCGCTATAAAACGTGGTATAACAAAAACGACTATGACAGTAAAATAATAAAACGCAAATTTCAGTGGAATAACAATACATAAATGACAGCTGGAAAAAAATTTGACAGTTATTAAAAATAATAGTGTTATAACATGTTTTTAATACAACCTCCTTCTTAGAGTTGGTCATTAATATCAAAGATTACAGTGTACATAATGAAATAGATGGGTAACTCGCAGTCGTTTTTTGTGATCCGTAATAGCGCCATCTAGAGATCAGTTTCTGTACTAAAAAGGTCAAAAGGGTCATATATATCTATATATACTATATATATATAATATTTTTGCAGTAGGGCGGGGTATAAATACAAAAGAAATGAAAAAACAAAATTATTGAAAGTTATCTATTTTGTATAAATAATACAGTCGTTTTAACAATAAGTTACTTTTGATTTGAATATAACAAAAATTACAATTACTTTAGTATTACAGGCTTATAGTTGAATAAATACATATGCACTTATAAATATATATGCGAAAAGCTTAACTTTATAATATAAAGCTCATTATATTATTTATGTACAAAATAAACAAGTAATATCTACAAATTATAAATTTAAGTTATAAATACAAATCAAGCCATTATAAATATAAATAAATATATGGGACACTTACACACACGGTCGTCCGTCCCCAATGGAAGTAAACTTAATTTTAATACTTGTGTTATGGGCGACAGACAACTGGTGAATATATGCTTATATAATTTTAAATACAAATATACACCCAGGCTCAAATACCAACAACTTCATTTATAGAAAATGTTTGCCCTCGGCGGAAATCGAACCTGCGACCCACGGAGCCAACGGGCCAGTCCAGTTAATAATAAAGTATGTACTTAAAGTACATACTTTATTATTAACTAACTAAATTAAAATTAATTAACTTTAACATTAACAAAAGAACGTCATACGTAAATTATCTGATATTATATCGTTTATTACACCTAGAAGCAATGATGCATATAGAAAAGTCTTGGCTTTACTACTTGCCTTGTGTATTAAATAACTCACCAAAACAACATTAACAAATCGAACAAATTAAAATGAAATGGAAAATTTTTAAGGAAATAAAAACGGATATATGTAAACATGTTTGCGCCAAAACACGTTGGTTTCTGAACACGTAATCTGCTTCCAAATTATTATATTTAGCGGACCTCCAATCCTCCGTACCCAAGTTTGGAATAAATCCATATTCTTAGAGGATCTGCAACAATTATTTTAAGCAGATATAAATTAATACTATTCGATAATCTAAGTATAAACGTCATTGCCATAGACGCGGCAGGAGTTTGATTAATTTAATAATAAGCACTCACCTTTACCAAAGACTGTTGGACAAAAAACATTTTGCGACATTTTTTTCTACGTAACATACAAAAACTAATAATATTCAAATTAAAGTCCATATATTACATATATTCATCGTAATTTTTCAAATTTAACAGATATCTGTCAAGCACTCATTATAGTGTATTATCTATGGTCAAAGACAAGTTTAGCTATAGTTTTTTTATGTAGAAAAATTATTCTATTTAAATTATATAAAATATTACTTATTCTTGTTAAATTATTTAATTAAAACAACATAACATTAAAAAAATAATTACAAATATAAAATTTATAAATTTTTATTTTTTTAATATGTTAACACTACACTCTTTAATTAAAAATATGTAAACACTGTTGCATAGTTTCAAAACTGAACTCTTGATGTCGCTGAAAACCGAATCAGGACCTTTAGTTCTAAGATAACATACCATGATTAATATGAAAAAGCATTGTGGCTGTCATATGTGTCATTACGTTGTTGAGAAAGAGTAAATGGGTTGATTCTGGGAAAATGTTTTTATTTATTGAATAAATATAATAAGTATAAAGGAGAAATATCGTCGTTTATTATATTCAGAATGGGATGTAACCTAAACTCACAAATAGAGCGGACAAAAGGAATATCTGGAAATTTAAAGAGTTTAAATAAAAGACAAATGACGATCAATATCTTCAGACAACACGGAGACTGCGAATTTCGTATAATTTGAGAGATATTTGCGATATGCGATGCTATGGAAGAAAAAATGGAGTTTTTATTGGAGAGATTAATGATGGTAATTGGTATTCGGTTTATTTACTCTGTAAGATCAACGTGACGATGTGCTATGTGAGGCCATAGACGCGCCCGTGACTATTGTTCGATAGAACTGTCAGCTAGAATGACGATTGTTCTCTGGATTTGTTCCAGTTGTAACGATTGTTTTCTAGACTGTGGCCATCTGCAACGACTGTCAGCTAGACTCTGCCTAGATGTGGTGATTGTTCTTTGAGCGTTATCATTTGCGAGTCTGTTTACGTGTGTATCTGCTGAGTTGGTTGCCACTTATTGAGCTGAGTAATGCCATGACAGTGGTTGAGGGTGAGCTTTAGGTGCGAAATGCTTATGGTGCGAAAAGCCTAAGGAGTTGCGCTTAAAGAGTTGAGCATAAAGCGTGAGCTTAAAGAGTTGAGCGTAAAGCGTGAGCGTAGTCCTGTCATGTAATGGCATGTGCGGTTTTCTTTTACAGATTAAAAGAATTGTAAAAGTATTGAGTTTCTGGCCGATTCTTCTCAGTACAATCAGCATTCCGAATCAGTGGTAGAATCATTCCCAGAAGTCAACTTATGAGATTTGCGGGGTCGCAAATGTTGTCAGGATGGTCGACTGTTACAACATGTTTTTAATACGTCATTAATATGTGTCATTGAGTAGTTTTTGGGAAAGAGTAAATGAGTTGACTTTGGGAAAATTGATTTTTATTATTGCATAAGAATAAAGGAGAAATATCGTCGTTAGTTATAATAGCTAAACGTTACTACATAGTATAAAACAAAGTCGCTTTCTCTGTCTGTCCCTATGTCCGTATATCCCTTAGTATGCTTAAATCTTTAAAACTACGCAACAGATTTTGATGCGGTTTTTTAATAGATAGAGTGATTGAAGAGAAAGCCGAGCTGTCACCGAGCGTCAGTGACAGCTAGAAGTTATAAACAGTACTGTGTTAATTAATTGTACTTAAAAATTATATTAATTTGCTTTTATGTGAAGAAATGTTTTTAAACAAGTTAAATACCAATTTTATTTGCATATAACATAATAAACACTTTAAAATAAGGTGATAAGTGGATGTGAGCTCAATAAGTTGCAGCGGACGATGTATTGTTTACAGTGAAAGTACCCGACATAATTGAGTTTTTGAAATTAAAAGTAAATTAATGTGAAAGGTGCATATTAGGAAGAGCGACAAATATTATATTATTTCCACTGAGATTTATCAACAAATATTTATTTTATTTTTAATATCTGCCGTTGGTTACAAGCACCATCTACAGGGAAACTATAACTTTCGTTTAAGTACGTACCAAAAAAAAAAAAACGCGATGGCCAATAAGTGTAACCACTGCGGGAAGTTTTTATCTCCACCGGAGGGCGCAAAATGTGCAAAATGCTATGGATTGTTTCACCGTCCGTGTGTAAATATTGCTTCAGACTGCCGCATATCACCTAAGTGGCTTTGTTCTCGATGCAATAAATCCAAAGGCGATACGATGCCGAAAATGTGTATTCCGGTAAAAGACGTGATAGCTCAATCGGAACCGGCTGACATCCCGGAAAGGAAATCTGGTGATGAAAACACCACCGATTCAATCGTCTCGGAAGTACGACTGTTGCGCCAGGAAATTTTTGCAATGAGACAGGAAGTAACATGTTTCAGGGAAGAATTCGCCCGCCTGACAACATCGGTAGTTGATTGTGGAAAGCGGATCGATTCCATAGAAGATAGACTGGCGGCTCTAGAACATGAGGTACATAATAAAACTGAAAACGAAATCTCAACAGACGCGATAATATCGCTGCGGACCGAGCTGAATGAGAGAGAGCAGGAACGTCTTTGCAACGATATTGAGATAGCGTGTTTAGCGGAAAAATCAGAACAAAATAGCGTACATATTGTTCAGCTGGTAGCCAAAAAAATAGGTGTAAACCTAGACGAACGCGATGTCGTGAGTGCGGAGCGAGTGGGGCCGCGACATGCACCGGGCGGAGGCGAGCGCGAGCGGCCACGCTCCATCGTAGTTCGCTTAGCCAGACGGGTCGTGCGCGATGAACTGTTGCGCGCGGCGCGGGTGCGGCGCGGGCTGGACTCGTCCGGCATTGTGGACGGCGAACCTCGTAGCTTCTATATAAATGAGCGCCTGACATCTACAAATCGGCGGCTCTTTTATAAAACGCGTGAAGAGGGCCGAAATAAGAGATGGCGTTATGTATGGACGAGAGCTGGTTGTATTTACGCTCGTCGGACTACGGAGGCAGAGGTTTGTCGTATTAGAAATGACGACGACATAACAAAGTTTTTTGGAGTCTAATATGTTCGTTGCCTTTAATACTTAAATATGTTATAGTTTTTTTGTTATATAAAACCAAAATAAAATGCATGCATAGTTCTCTAAATATTATGTATCATAAGTTTAAGTTATTAAGATTACATAAGCCTTCGAACTTCTTGAACTTCGTCTGTGTTATTTATATTAAAAAAGAAATACTCTTTATTTCATCTTTACCTCTGCAGAGAAATGCGTCGTTCAAACATAATGATAATGAACAGCTCAGTATGCCACCTTGTGACGGCCAGTCGTACCATACGGATCATTATTTTTGCTATTCATTTTATAAAATATTTGAGGAATCACCTAATAATAATCAGTCTTATAATATTTACATTAATAGTAGGACTTGGAGCTCTAATAACGTACTACTCATAAAGGAAATACCTGACTCACGAATGCTCTCATATTATTGTTACGTATTCTATATTATTCTATACGTACTTGTTATTTTGTTATTACAATGCTAAGCCAAAGGAAATTTAAAATTGGTTTCCTTAATCCAGGTTCACTCAAAACAAAACATGATGAGTTTTTAGTTGCCATGTCTAGACATCAAGTAGATATCATGGCTATAAATGAGACTTGGCTGAAGAAAGGCGAAAGTGGATGCGCTCCTGCTGTACCGGGTTATCGCCTGCGGCATAAGCCACGTCTGGGACAGATGAAATCACGGGGGGGTGGGGTTGGCTTCTATATTAAAACAGGCATTTCCGTAAGAATTATCTCCCACACTGAAGTTCCGTTGGTGGAACAGATGTGGCTTGATGTTAGCGTTGCAGGCAAGAGAATTGTTGTAGGGACGGCCTACAAGCCACCCTGGCTGAACGTACGTATATTCTTAGATGCACTTACGGAGACTTATGGATCATTACCATGCCATGATCACGTGATTTTACTTGGCGACTTTAATATTAACTTTTTCGAAACGGGTAGTTCTAATATGAACATGTTAAGTGATTTTCTAACTTATACTAACTTAAAACAATTGGTTGACGAGCCCACTCACTTTACCAGCACAAGTGAAACACTTTTAGATCTCATCTGTACAGACATTAGTACCTACCAAGTTTGGGTAGACTATATACACGATCTTAGCGGTCATGCTTTTATTACTTGCGAGTTTAAACTTCTCAAAATTAAACCAAAGGCGAGGTTAAAATACTATAGAGAGATCAATAACATAGACGCAGACGAACTTAGTTTTTTTCTGAATTCCATAAAATGGGATGACCTTAAATTAACGGAGGATGTAAATGTAATGGTTCCTGAATTAACTTCGAATTTACTATCTATTTTTAATTTTCTTGCTCCAGTAAAGACAGGGTATTTGAAAGATTTCCAACAACCTTGGATAACTTACAATATGAAAATGATGATGAGAACTCGCGATAAGGCGCTCGTGAGAGCAAGGCGAACGAAATTAAATGAACACAGAGAATATTATAAAGAGCTTAAGACTGATGTGGAATCAGCGCTTGACAGAGAAAAAGGGCGTATTTCACGATATTTATAAATAATAATTCAAAAAACCCTTTATATTTATGGAAACACTTAAAACAGAATATTATATATAAAAATAAAAGAGACTGCATACTACCAAATAACTTAAATGATCCGAATAAAATTATTAGTCATTTTGGAAATATTCCCGGTAATCGACATGCGTCTATCTCGGATATAAACTATTATAGCACAACAAGATATGGCACAAGTACATTCTCTCTAAAAACAGTTGATAGTGTAACTATTATAAAAACGTTTCGCACTCTGAAATCTAATGCTGTAGGATGTGATAAAATTTCACTTGCAATGATAAAACTTTGTTTAGAACATTTAGTTGAACCTATTAATTTAATCGTAAATACGTCTATTAAAACCCACACGTACCCTAAGATATGGCAAAAAGCTATAGTAAAACCACTTCCTAAAAAGGACGACCCAGTGGAAATGAACGATTTGCGACCTATCAGCATTTTACCATGCCTTTCAAAGAACCTAGAGAAAATTGTTTATTCGCAACTGTCCGATTACTTGGAAACGAACAACATCTTACCGTGCACACAATCAGGCTTCAGAAAGCACAGGAGCACTACAACGGCATTAGTGGACGTTGTGGACAATATATTAAGTGCTCAGGATGTAGGCGAGGGGACAATCTTAGTATTGTTAGATTATTCCAGGGCATTTGAGACAATCAATCTGGATTTGCTCATAGCTAAGCTATATTATTATGGATTTAGTTCGGCAACTATAGACTGGTTTGATAGTTACTTGAGTAATAGAACACAATGCGTTGAAGTAACAAACGAAGATGGCAGTAAATGTGTTTCGCAATGCAAGCCAGTTTTGAGAGGGGTTCCGCAAGGTTCTATTTTAGGTCCTTTACTGTTTATTCTTTACTGTGCAGATGTAACAAAAATTATCAAGAATTGTCGGTATCATATATATGCGGATGATATCCAGATCTATATATCTTTTAAGGCTGAAGAAGGGAAAATTGCGATCGAAAAATTGAATGACGATTTGAACCGGCTGGTGATGTGGTCAGATGCTAACTGCTTGCAACTTAACGCTGTTAAGACTAGGTATCTGTTCTTAGGAACAAAAACACAAATAAATAAAATGTCTCGTATGAACCTAAGCGTTAAATTACAAACAGATATTATCCACAGAGTGTCTGAGGCAAAAAACCTGGGGGTATTAGTAGACGAGAACCTGCGTTTTGAAAAATATATACTTAATATAGTGAAAAGCTGTTTTTATAGGTTAAAAATATTATATCGCATTAGAAAATATCTCACTACTAATATTCGAATAAATCTGTGTGAAACCCTAATTTTATCCAAATTGAACTACGCCGATATAGTCGTAGGTCCGCGTTTGTTGGCACGAACTAAAAACGTCATACAACGAGTACAAAACGCCTGTGCTCGATTTTGTTTTAATATCCCACCGCGCTCACATGTCACGCCATTCTTAAATAGTGCGAGAATATTAAAAATGAATTATCGTCGACAGTTACATTTTGCTACCCTTTTATTTGGTATTGCGAAGTACAAAGTACCTACTTATCTTTATGCTAAATTTAATTGGCCAAACGACCGTACTATTAGTCACGATACCAGAGGATCTTCCCATTTGCTATTCACACCGCGGCACCACACAGCTGCCTTCCATGGTAGCTTCAAATATACAGCCACCCACTGTTGGAACAGTATCCCACCGCCTATGTGGAATCTTAATACAGTCCAAAGCTTCAAGTTCACATACAAATCACTTTTAGTCGATTTGCAATTAAAATCATAATTGTAGAAGAAAAAGTCGCCGCGAGCCCCAATACTTATCATTAGCCTCGTTTCACCTCAGCAATGAAACTCCTTTATACACGTTGTATCACTTTTAACACCATCTGACACGGTGTTTAATAATCGTATAAGTCTAGCTTTAGAGCTAGACTCCTAGTGATGGCACGATCCAGCAGCGTAACAGTATAATAACCGTACTTGTTAAATTTCACAGCAAGACTCTCACGGTATTGCACGCTCGGCTATTTTATAGACAATTGTCAAGTCCCTCTGCTTGGTCACGTGGTTACCGGGTTTTTAGTATTAAGAAAATAAAGAGTTGACATTTGACTATTTCCATTTCTAAAAAATTTAAGATCGCGCCAAAATCGCTGGCACCGAAATAATTATGTCAAAAGAGTCGCTTATTTTCTGATTAAAAGATGAATAAAGTACATACTTCATATAATTTTTATTTTTTAATTTTATTATTTACTATAATATAATATATGATGTAAATAGGTGAACAATGGGATGTACAAAGTTACATTTCATTGTTTAAGCTGTCGCTGGCGTTGGTGGCGGATTAGTTTAGTTTTAGGGTATGGTCGCCACTGAAAACCAGTGTTGGGGGCCACCTCAACGTATACTGAGTGGTGTTCCTTTTTGCAACGTCACATTTCTCTGCATAGGTAGAATTTTTTATTTTATATTGTTTATTTTGTAAGTGTAAATGTTCATGTAGGGTAAGTGTGACTGTTGTTAATAAAAGGTTTTTGATTTGATTTGAGAAAGGTTTATATGTATAATCTAACATATTATAAACTTTTATTATAAACATTCAATATGGAGTAAAGAAATACTATAATTTTTGAGGTTTCCAATGTGATGTCGTAAATCATTACATTTTTTTCCGTTTACATTGCAAACGCAGGCTGAACTCTAAAATATTTATCAAAATAATTTGTACACCTTGAAAAGGTCTACAGAAAACTCCGCGATGGTATACATATTATGTCTATCTCTTATGGACCCACAATAGCATTTTTTTGACATTTTCTGCTTCATTTGTAATTTAAATGAACATTTTCGAAGTTATTACAGATTTAAAATGCAGGGCAAAGCGATTGCCGCTTTGTCCTATAGTACTTCGAATTTAGCTGCGATTGGACGAGTTTTTTTTCCACACGGCCAACTATATGTCGCTTTATCAAGAGTAGCCTTTAAAGAAAACACGTTTGTATTGTGTAATGAAGATTCTTTCTTTATGACAAGAAAGCTGTGAATGTTGTATATAAAGACATTCTGTTTTTAATTGTAAAAACAAAATACATAGGGAAAATGTAAAAGTAAATAAGTAAAAATGTAGTATATGAATTTAGATATTCCAAAGATAGCAGGGAATCTTCATGGTATAGGGAAAGGGGAATTATTTTTTTTATACAGAAAAAAACTCCATATGGGTACCACCGCCCAACGGGGACAGGCGGCGGTTATGTCGGGCTCGCACCGACCAAAACGACCTGTGTGCTCCACCACGCTGCCGATGGCAAGGACGGGGTATCATTGTACATATTGCCCCCAACTCGCCGACAGCTATGATCCCAGAGAACAAACACCTTCTCCGGGTAGGGGCCCTCGAAAGAGAAGCCCCCCTCCGCTAACTGGTGCAACGGGAGCACCAGATGCACCGACCACCTCGGGGACCTGTAAGCCAGGCGTCCGATATACCCCGTTCGGAACACTCGAAGATCCCCAGTTAGGGCGGCAGACGATGGGCCTTGGGTGAGTCACTAACGCCTGGACTCACCAGCAGCAGATTGGATCCAGAACAATAGTTCGTGGAACCGCTCCGGCGCCTCCCTCCGCCCCCCTCCGCAGAGCAAAGGGAGGCCATCAATGCCCACAATCGCTCCCTGCCCACCGTGTTTGTTATTTCACGGTCAACAGGGAGAGACCGCGCCCCAAGTAGGAGCCCCAACGGCTTGGTGGGCGTTTCCGCCCCCACCGGGTAATTTTTTATAGAGGTTTTCTTCCTCGTAACCCGAAGGTCCCCGTTCCCATTGCTGGGCTTCCGGATTTCGCCAACGGTGGCCGTAACCAGCCAGACTTAGAGTAAGCCCAACCGGACCCGTCGCTCATTAGGGACCCCACCCCAACCCTTAGGGTCATTAGGGACCCCCCCGGAGTCCCCGGCCTGTCCAGATTGCTGGATTGGCCACCGCACAGTGGTCCGTTCGCCAAGATTAAGCTTGCCCTGGGTGCGCTACGAGGAGGCCGACCACTTTGGCACCCCAGGGGAATTGTTTTACTCCAAATTTGACGCGTGTGGGCCACGGGCAGTAATGAATAAAACAAAACTACTGAATAGATTTTAATCATTTTTTTACTGAGTGACATGGGCTATATATTTTATACCCGTGCGAAGCCGGAGTGGGCCACTAGTAATGTAAATAAATACTAAATAATGTAAATAATGCACTATAAAGATTTAAAAACAAAACTTGCAGAATCTTACCAAGCAAATGCAGCAGATCATATATAATTTATAGAATAAGCGATTCCAAGAGGTCCATAATACAAAATTAAAGCAAATTATTTTGCTATAATTCAAGATAAGTTCATAATTTTTGTATAATTAATTAAATAAGGTAAGTTTATTTCAATATATTATTTGTGGTGTGAAATAAAGCTATTATTATTTAGTCTAGTAAACATGTTATAGCGAAATTATTCTATTATGATAGACAGAAATAAGTTTCACGGAGGGCGTTCGAGACGTCTATATTTAGAGCAATCCAATTCAATTACATAGCACATGTTACATTATGCAATTTACATTATATATTTATCCAAAATCCATATTAAAATTTATACATATGTAGGTGTCGTATAATGAATTGTGCGATTCCTGGAATCATTGTCAACGCGATGTAATATAATAAAATGTAAAACCTCTGTGTAGTTACGCCAGTCACAGCTAACCGCCGACCAGAGCGGTCAATAAATACAATACTTGTGTGAACACGCTTTTCATTTGGGGTCACCACCTCACACCTTCTTAGTTAGAGACGCATACCTCTAAAGTGGTGACCCCCGACGTGAAAAAGAAAAACGCTTAAGAAAAAGAAAGAAATTTAGAAAATCGATATGTACAAGACGGGTGAAAACGCGGGTGGTCCAAGCGTGCCGCCGACGCCGTCATACTCCCAAGTGGAGTCCGTCTCGCTATCGGCGCGGATTTCCGATTTTTGGCCGGACCAACCACGCGTCTGGTTCGTCAGGACAGAAGCGACTATGTCCCCACAGCGTCTTGGAGACGAGGCTAAGTTCGACTTAGTCATCTCCAAACTCAATAAGGAAGTAATTGCTCAAGTGACGGACGTACTAATAAACCCTCCAGCTACAGCCAAGTACGAGTTTTTAAAAAACCGCCTGCTAACTATTTATGAAGAGTCCCAGAATCGGCAAATCGAAAAGTTAATGAGAGAACTAGAGCTGGGCGATCAAAAGCCATCTCAACTACTCAGAAGGATGAAGGAGCTCGCCACAGACAAATTTTCGGATGAAACTCTTCGGATACTGTGGCAGAACCGGCTTCCAACCCAGGTGCGTGCGGTGCTTGCAGTCTCGGAGAACATGGACTTAGAGGGACTGGCAACGGTCGCTGACAAAGTAATCGAGGTAACCAGATCCAACCATGTCGCCGAAGTTTCCTCCAGCTCTAACACGAGGTCTGATACGGCACTCATCATGGCAGAAATAGCCAAGATAAATGTCAAGTTAATGGATTTAGAACAATCACGGTTACGGCCTAATCATTATTACGGAGGAAGAGGACGTTCACGACCCTTTTCACGTGGGCGTGGAATGCGAAATCGCAGCACATCCCGTTCCCGACGGCAGTCAGACACAGGCGTCTGCTACTACCATCGACGTTTTGGCGTGAATGCGCGTCGTTGTGAACACCCTTGTACGTGGAACCAGAGCAACACACCGTCGGAAAACTAAATGGAAAGGTACATACTACGGTGGAGGTATGTGCCATTCGACCCAGCCACCGCCTTTGCGTCACAGACAGAAAATCAGGACTTCGACTATTGGTTGACACAGGTGCAAATGTATCCGTTTTACCCCCTACGTCTAAACACAGGTTACATGTGAGTTCTGATTATAAACTTTTTGCCGCTAACGGTACGGACATAAAAACATTCGGTACTAAAATTTTAGAATTAAATTTAGGACTTCGTAGACCTTATAAATGGGAGTTCATTATCGCGGATGTCAAACAGCCCATATTAGGTGCTGATTTTTTATCGCATCACAAACTATTAGTCGACGTATCTTCTCGACGATTAATCGATCAAATAACAGAATTAAAAACTATAGCGTCATTAGTAACAATGAACCAACCCTCTATAAAGTCTATCGATGACCGTCATCCATATTATAATTTATTACATAAGTATTCCGATATAACTAAACCAGCGTCTTTCTTGGGAATTCCGCGTCACAACGTTGTACACTACATTGATACTACCGGACCTCCGGTGCACGCGCGGGTTCGACCATTACCGCCCGATAGGTATCACAAGGTTAGGGAAGAATTTCGTATTATGCAGGAACTAGGGATCTGTCGACCGTCAAAAAGTGCGTGGGCATCTCCGCTCCACGTGGTTCCTAAGAAAAACGGAGAGATCCGACCTTGTGGCGATTATCGGCAATTAAATTCAAGAACAAAGCCCGACAGATACCCAATCCCTCGCATACAAGATTTCACATACATTTTGGCTAATAAAAATATTTTTTCAAAAGTAGATATAAATAGATCGTACCACTGTATAACAATGGCACCCGAGGATATAGAAAAAACCGCTATTATAACGCCATTCGGCTTATTCGAATTTCCAAGAATGACATTTGGTTTACGAAATGCAGCCCAGACTTTTCAGCGTTTTATGAATAGTGTACTTAATGGATTAGATTTTTTATTTTCGTATTTAGATGATGTAATAATAGCAAGTCAAGATGAAACTCAGCATAGAGAGCACCTGGAGTTAGTATTCAAAAGATTTCAGGAGTGTGGTATCACAATAAATTTAGCAAAATGTTCCTTTGGTCAAACCAAATTAGAATTTTTAGGCTATGAAGTAAGTACAGCCGGTATTCGACCTTTAGACTGTAAGATAGAGGCCATTGTTAATTACCCTAAACCCCAAAATTTACAGGAATTAAGACGTTTCTTAGGGATGGTAAATTTCTATCGCTCACATTTACCTAAAGCTGTAAAATATCTTTCAGAATTAAATAAATATCTAACTAGTTCTAAAAAGAACGACAAAACTCCAATAACTTGGACCGAAGCTGCCAACGAAGCATTTACGCAATGTAAAGCCGGTCTCACACAGGCCGCTACGTTGTCGTATCCCGAGGTAAGTTCAGAAATCGCTTTAATGACCGATGCTTCTAACACTAGCATAGCCGGCGTGTTACAACAAAAATGTAATAATAATTGGAAACCGTTAGGTTATTTTTCAAAAAAATTAACTACGGCTCAACAAAAGTACTCTACATACGATAGAGAGCTGTTAGCTATTTATGCGTCAGTATAACATTTTAGGAAATTGTTTGAGGGAAAACCTTTAGTTATTTACACAGATCATAAACCTTTAATTTTCGCATATAAAAAGGTAGGAAACGGGGAGAATGAAACTCCACGTCGTTCAAGACAATTATCGTTTATAAGCGAATTCACAACCGATATTAGGTACGTAAACGGTAGTAACAATTGTGTAGCCGATGCCTTATCTCGCATAGAGACAGTATTGTTGCCCTCAATATGCGACTACAATGGATTAGCTGACGCTCAGAAACGCGACGAATACCTAACACAGGCTTTATCGAGCAACCTTAGCAACAGCAAAGTCAAACTAAAGAAAATTTTTATACCTATTTACAATAAAGAATTATATTGCGAAATTTCTTCGAGTAACGCGAGATTATACCTACCAAAAGAATTTAGGAAACCAGCTTTCGACAATCTACATAACTTAAGTCATCCTGGTATTAGGGCAACCAAGAAAATGATAGCTTCCAAATACTTTTGGCATGGTATGAATCACGATGTCACTCAATGGGCAAAGACATGTATTCCTTGCCAACGTGCTAAAGTCAATAGGCACTCATTTTCATCACCACAGAGCTTTGAACCTGCTGAACGGTTTGAACATATACACGTGGACATAGTAGGGCCTTTACCAACGTCACCTGACGGACTTCGCTATTGCGTAACTATTATTGATAGAAGTAGTCGATGGATGGAAGCTGTCGCGACTAGCGAGATAACAGCTGACAAAGTCTCACGTGCAATTTATGAACACTGGATTTGTCGCTATGGCTGTCCGGCAAGACTAACTAGTGACCAAGGCCGACAGTTCGAAAGTAATCTTTTTAGAGAACTAATGGTATTATTAGGTATTTCAAAATTTCGTACAACCCCCTATCACCCTCAAAGTAATGGCGTAGTCGAACGATGGCACCGCTCTCTTAAAGCAGCACTTTCGGCACGTTTACAAGCATGTGATAGCACGTGGGTTGACCAACTCCCTACAGCTTTACTAGGTCTTAGAGCAGCAGCACGGAGCGACACCGGCGTGAGCGCCGCCGAAATGACCTTCGGGCGCACACTCCGTCTCCCAGGGGAGTATTATCATTCAACAAGCGTTAAGAATTTAGACAATAGTTATAATCTTGTAGATAATATAAGAGAGAATATCGCTAGGTTTAGGTTAGCAAACAAGTCGCATACTAACTCTAACACGTTTTTCGTACACCCTGATCTGCAAAAGTGCGAGTTTGTGTTTATCCGTGACGATTCGGTACGGAAACCTTTGAAACCTCCTTACGACGGCCCATATCGGGTTATTAAAAGAGGAGCAAAGGTTTACGTTATTCAATTACCGGGCCGGCAAATATCAATAAATATAGATAGACTCAAGCCAGCGTATGTATTCGTGGAAAACAGTGATGAAACGTTATCTGCTGACGCTGCTCGCGAGGCGCCGGCAGGTAACAATGCATCACCCACATCGTCGTGTGAGCAAAATAATACGACTTCGTTTCCACATAAAATAACAAGAAGCGGTCGCATATCAAGACCGCCGGTGCGATTTACGTAGAAAACGCAAACAATAGGTTCCAATTTTGCATACTAGTAATTTTACTAAAGTAGGTTACGAACTTTGTACATAAGTCTGATCGTCTAAAATTTACGTTTATTTCTTCACCGAATCTCTATTAAAATTATCATTTTTTTTATCATAAAATTATTTGTAAAAGTTATTAATATGGGTAATTACCACAACAAAGAAAAAGTAGTGGTCGAGCAGAACCACACTTCAAGTAAATCCGAAGAATATTACAACCGACTCAGTGTTTGGTTACTTGTAACAGTCATCCTCCTGACTATAATGATTGCATATTTTGTGTTAAGAAGATTTTGTAAAACACTGAAGGGCTGGCTTCTTAAACAAATAGTTTTACCCCGCACGCAAGCTCAGCCACAGGGGATACGCAACCCAGCCGCTGAGGCTGCGCCACCGGGTTACGTGTAATAGTTTTAAGTACGTATATTGTGTTAGTGAAGTGAAGAATAAGTGATAAACGTTCGCTCGCAACTCGCATCGCGCGATTCGCTTTCACAGCGACTCTATCCTTAGCTTGATATTCGATAAGTCACACCATTGTCTTCAGTTATAACAATTATGTAACCCGATACATGCAATGAACTAGTATAAGTATTTTCTTTACCGATTTTTACAAAAAGTGTAATGTTTATTTTTGTTTATATGTTTTTTTGTTACGTTTTATACTACTGATTATTTCTTTATATATATATTTTTTTTAAATAAAGGGGGGAATGTTGTAGGTGTCGTATAATGAATTGTGCGATTCCTGGAATCATTGTCAACGCGATGTAATATAATAAAATGTAAAACCTCTGTGTAGTTACGCCAGTCACAGCTAACCGCCGACCAGAGCGGTCAATAAATACAATACTTGTGTGAACACGCTTTTCATTTGGGGTCACCACCTCACACCTTCTTAGTTAGAGACGCATACCTCTAAACATATATATCTGCCTGCCTAAGTCGCCTTTTACGACACCTCGGTAAGAAATGCGGGTGGTCTATTCTACGCAGCCGGATACCACACGGCGGTTCGACGTACCTTAGTCGCCATTTACGACACCTCGGTAAGAAATGAGGGGGTCTACTGACGTTGCGTTTTCCGGTGCGGGGTCGCCATTCCAACACCTTCAGACCCCGACGCCCATCGGTTCTACGCACTATGTGCCTCGCATGGCCACTTCAGCTTCGCGATACGTTGAGCTATTCCAGTGACTTTGGTTCTTCTACGGATGTCCTCACTCCTGATTTGATCACGCAGAGATACTCCGATCATTGCTCGCTCCATCGCCCTCTGAGTGACTCTGAGCTTTCCTATGGAGCCCATAGTAGACTTATATACAAAACTTACATGTTTCATTAATGAATGGAAGAATGAAAATCACGTTCAATATAAAGATTCTGTCATTATCCGCGCATTTACCTTTGCATTTTATAGAATCTTATATGCAAATCCATAAACGATTTAAGTGCTTTTCAAAGGTGTTTGAACTACCGCGGATACAGCTCGTAATCAATCATTTTTCATTACATAGATTTTCTGTAATCGCGGATTATAGCAAAATAATATAATCATAAATAACGTGAACTTTTGTACGCCGTGTGTGCTTGCAGTGATTACACGTTGAATTAAGCTCATTATTTGTGCGATGATGATCCGCCGTGTGGTATCCGGCTGAATAGAATAGTACCACCCTAATTTCTTACCGAGGTGTCGTAAATGGCGACTAAGGTAAGTCAACCCACCTTGTGGTATCCGGCTGAGTAGAATAGACCACCCTCTTTCTTACCGAGGTGTCGTTTTCTACGTATTTTAATACGACTAAGGTAAGTTGATGTTAGGCAGGCGGCAGGTCAAATACGTAGCCAAATCATGTGACGACATGTTTATAACATGTTGTGCCAATCCCACTTATTGTGGGATAACGGCAGGAAGATGATGAAGATGATGATTATGTGAACTTTTATGTTGTAACAGTGTACGTATTTCTTGGCGAGCACATCGCCCTGGTGGACTTCGTGAACATCCTTCAACGGCGAGGATTGCTTGCAGCTGGAGAGTATGCCGTGGTAGCAGTTGATGATGAGATATATGACCCTAATGATGCCGCCATCACGCACGCCGGTATGTCATATTTATAAGTTTTTTTTCCCCTTAAGGAAAATGGGATTATTTTATTTTATATGCCATACGGTATAAAAACTTCAATTGCACCAAATTGCTCCACCGGATTAGTAAAGCCAAACAGAGTTTAGAATTTTATAATATTACCTTCTATCCATTCTCCTGCCCTTATCCCACTCTTAGTAGGGTCAACATAACATGTTATAAATAACTTGTTACATTATTTGGCTGCGCTTTTAAAAACGACCACCTGCTTACGTCGTTACCTTAGTCGATTTTTACTACACGTCGGAAGAAAGAGGGTGGTCTATTATACTAAACCGGATACAACACGGTGCGTCAACCTACCTTAACAGCCTTTTACGACACCTCGGTAAGTAATGACATTGGTCTATTCTACTCAGCCGGTTACCAAACGGCGGGTCGACTTACCTTAGTCACCTTTTACGACACCTCGGTAAGAAATGATGGTGTAATTTAACGCCTACGTCGTAGCACTTTCGTAGCCTACCTGTCACAATTTTCGTAGTGGTTTCGTTTTTGCGTTTGCTGAGTTTTATTCGAGCGTATAAAGAATTACCACCAACGATATACCAATTCCGTAGGCTGTTCTACGAAATATTCGTAGCGGATTCACTGTAGCTTTTTCTGAGTTACGTCGTAGTAGTTAAATTGAATCACATAATTTATTATGGTATATGGCGTAGCACTCCTGTAGACTAAGAGCCAGAATCTTTCGTAGCGGATTCATCGTCGCTCTCCCTGAGAGTTATTACGCAGTTTTATTTGAGTACATGAATTATTACGGTCTATGAAATACCAATTTCGTAGACTGTCTTACATAATTTTCGTAGCTGATTCATCGTAGCGTATGCTGACAGTTATTTCGTAGTATTTTTACTGTAGCGAAGAAATGAGCAACATTTCAGTGTATATGTATTGTATAAAAGTAAAATAAAATAAAACATGTTTTTCACACAATGTTTTTCTATATTATTGACCGACTATATGAAGGAGGTTGTTATTGCAACATGTTGTAACATTATAATAAATAATAATATAAATAAATATATGGGACACTTACACACACGGTCGTCCGTCCCCAAAGCAAGTTACTTAATACTTGTATTATGGTGTACAGACAACTGGTTAATATATATATATATATATATATATATATATATATATATATATATATATATATATATATATATATATATATATATATATATATATATATATACTTATATATTTTTAAATACATACTTAAATACAAATATAGTATAGTGTTATGCTAACCCGAATGTATTGTCACTGTTTGGTTCGTATATGTTTTTTATTATGTTTTCAGACTGTGTTTGTTCTCGTTAGGTTTATATTGTTTTATAATTATTTTACTTAATGTAGAATTAATACTAATTCTAAAAAAATCGCGTATACGAGGTATTTGTTATTATTTTACTTTATCAGCAAACGTTTTTGATGAACATATGAATAAACATATGTACTTTTTGGTTGTTTATAATAGACAAAATGTCATTCTAAATCTTAATATTTAAATGAGTTAATCTTGTATATATATATATATTTTCCGAATCTCAGAAACGGCTCCAACGATTTTCCTGAAATTCAGCATGTAGGAGGTTTTTGGGGAGAAAAATTGATCTAGCTAGGTTTTATGTAAAAAAAATATTGTTTTATCCCTATTTTTGGGCATTAAAAACACTAACATTTATTATTATTATTATCTTGTTTATGGCCTGTACAGCGCAAATTGAGCGCAAATCACTCTGCCAGTGTCACGTAAAATGGCAAACACACGAGTAATGGAATTTAGAATTTGCCTCGAAGAGAATGCACCAAATGAACTAACTACCTAAAATAATACAAGATATATATGATTATGGAATGAAATAAAATTAACGATATAGTCAAAATAGTTACAACTTTAACTTATTATCTACAATAAATTTACACAACTTTTTAACAAACGGTTTAGTAACTAACATCAACAGGCACTTTATGTTGGTAGGACGATGAATTTCGAATGGGACAATTTCGTACAAAGAATATTTGAGCTTAGGACAGTTGAAAACAATATGATCAGTTGCACCTTCATCCAAACCACATTCACAAAGGGAATTATCTTTAACCTTTAGTTTTGCCAGATGCACGGGAGTACAAGCATGGCCAAGGCGAAGGCGGCAAATAATTGACGTAGTTCTACGGTCTGCTCGGCGGTAACGAAAAAACCAAGGGACGTTAGGGATGTCTGGTTGAATTGCACCATAATATTTTCCTTTTACAGTTTTAGAAGCCGCCCACAATATACTCCATGAAGTAAACAAATTTGTCTTCGCTAAAGCAGATAGGTCTTGAGAAAAATTATAAAAATGTGTAAGAGAACCAACTTCTGAAGCAGATTTAGCGCAGCTATCAGAAAACTCATTGCCTTGAATACCAGAGTGACCAGGAATCCATGCAAGATTTATACTATACCCTTTCAGATGGCAAGAGAGCAAAGCCTCTCTAATTTTGAGAATGATGGGAACTCTTGACTTGCTACGAAAGGGATTTTGCATAATAGCTTGTAAGGAACTTAAGCAGTCAGAAAAAATGATTACCTTTTTAATAGCATGAGATTCGGCAAAACGAATAGCTTCAAGCAAAGCTATAGACTCACCCGTAAAAACAGATGACTGAGGAGGACATCTAAAATTTAAAATAATTTTGAATTCGGGGATCCAACATGCTATAACGACACATGAATCATCAGAAAATTTAGAAGCGTCTGTAAATATACATAAGTAACCGCCCCAATTTTTCACCAGCAATTCATTAAATTTTTTGTCAGCCCCTGGATCATTCTTACAAATACCAAAATTAGTAATAACGGATGGAAAATACGTCAAAGCTTGATATGGAACTGTATATAAGGGATTTATATGATTTTTATAAATAGGAAAATTTGTATACTTAATAAAACTTTTCAAAAGGCATGAACGTGATTGATGAGGCATCACTAGATGTGAAAGCTGTTGAAGACAACATAGCAAAGGGTGAGATGAAAACTGAAGAACTTTACAAATAAAACGATCACACAAATACTGTCTACGCAAACAAAGAGGAGGGTCTACACTCTCAACCTGTAAAGCGTTCACTAACATTTATATTGAATTGAATTTTCGCCATTAACTGTCAAGTCGACGTAGCTTATTCGGTTAGCGGGCAGCCTTGAAAAATGTGAGTGCCAAGGATCGATCCCAACTAAATAATTGTTTTTTTTCTTTTTTTTAAGTTTTTTTTTTATAAAAAATTACCGAGCGAAGCTCGGTCACCCAGATATTTATATTTATGTAACATCACTGTATACCACATTAAGCAAATAAATAGAATTTTGAATTTCATAAAACCAAGCTGGATTTTTTGTTCGAGATAAAATTATAACGTATAAACGTGATCGAGGCAAAGCGATTCTTTATTGCTAAAAATATAGCAAGTCATTAGAGTTACCGCAAAATGCTAACGGCAGTTTTAGTATAGCGTTAAAAGTGAACCATTCGTTTCCTAAAGTATACTTAAAAGTTTTATTGCAACCGCCTTAGATATTTACTTTATTTATGAGGTAGGTGTTTTACTATACTCTTGTGAGTAATAAATGATAAGGAATGGAAAAATCAAATAATATTATTTCCAAAATTTATGTAAATTTTTATATTAAGTTTAATAAATCTTTGTTTATTAAGATTCAGCGACGCCGTGTGATATCCGGCTGAATAGAATAGTACCACCCACATTTCTTACCGAGGTGTTGTAAAAGGCGACTAAGGAAGGTTGACCCACCGTGTGGTATCCGGTTGAGTAAAATATCATCATCATCATCATCATCATCATCACCATCAACCTGTGTCTGTCCACTGTTGGACATAGGTCTCTCCAAAATATACCACCCTCTTTCTTACCGAGGAGTCGTAAAATACGACTAAGGTAAGTTGACGTCAGGCAGGCGGCCGGTCGTAAAATACGTAGCCAAATCATATGACAACATGTTTGTAACATGTTGTGCCGACCCCACTTAGAGTGAAATAAGGGCAGGAGGATGATTAAGATTCAGCGAATTTTGCGAGCATTTAAATTTACAAACTGTGCCTGCGACGTCGCCTGCATGGAAATCAGTGTATTTAGTTGATATTTTGAACATTAAAAGTAAAATTGTGAGTTAACCATAAGAGATAGAGACTTGCTGTTGCGGACTGTTTTGTAGTATTTTTGTGTATCTATAACTCTCTAACAAATAAAAAAAAACACTTCAGTATATTATTGTAGTATATCTCTTTTAGTTTACGCGGCGAACGCGATTTAAGTTCCCAGCAAGCGATTTTTTTTACATTACGACGTCTAACACATTTTACATAATACCATAATGAATAATAGTATTAAACCAAATTTTCCGAAAGAATTGCATTAACAATTAGTAAAAATCGGTTTAGTAGATTTTGAGAAAATTAATCACATATAGACAGACACTTTTTGAGGACTTTGTTTTATAATAAATATGTATAGATGATTGAATCTAATTGATTGATCTTGCGGTTAATATCTAACTGAACGAAAATAAAAAAATACGTTAAAAACTTTTTCCGGTAAAAACATATTTTTCCCATTTCTTTTAAGCTACATTCCATTAAACTATTAAGATGCTTTATAAAATCACGAATGTGGAAGTTGGATGCGAAGTTGCGGATCATAAAACTGGTAATAAAACATGTTATGACAGTATATTTTCATGGCACATAAGGATATGTCTATTTATAGATAACATCGTGACATAACATCACAATGATAACATGATAACATCACAATTTTTTTTATTTATAGCTTTATTACGATACAATTTCTACTTAAACTAAATATATTCATCAAATACATTTTTTAAACAACAAAAATGTACAAGTTCTATCTACCATAAATAACTTATAATATAATTATATAATTATATTATAAGTTATTATATTATTTATATATTTCCTATATAATTCATATATACTTATATAATTCCGCGCTGAATCGCTAAGCTGAGTCTGAGTGCGAAAAAGGAGCCCTTCACTTCTCCTTCACGAGTTACGACTAGTCGTAAAAACGCAGCCAAATCATGTGACAGCATGTTCATAACACGTTGTGCCGCACCATTTAGAGTGGGATAAGGGCAGGAGGATGATAAATCAACTATCTTACACTCAAAGATTTTTTTAAATCGGTCCAGTAGTTCCTGAGATTAGCGCGTTCAAACAAACAAACTATTCAGCTTTATATATTAGTATAGATTTAAATTATACGCCATAGACTGTCACCGGGAGATAGAGTATTTGTGGAGCAATATATAGGCTCTTTATCCTAGAATTCTCGCGGGGTCGGGATTTGTTAGGGAAAAACTTTGGTGGAAAAATATACTCATTACCAAGTAGGCGAGCAAAGATTGTATGATAATAAGTATGACTTGCGAAAGTTTAAAATATACGGTCAACATCACTTCTCATTCAAGAATTTGTTCCTATGTTTCGCAACTAAGAAACTTTTGATTTTCCAAATAATAATTTTACGAAAATTTGCATTTAATCATTTTATGACTTAGTGACCTGGGCGATCGAGCTTGCTCTGTAATTTTTAAAATGATGTAAAAAAAAATTAAAATAAAAAAAAATTAAAAGAAAAATGGAATTATAATACGGCAGGTGGGGCTCGATCCTAGGTATTTTCACCTCTTTAAACCGCCCGTTCCCCAAATGAACCATGAATTCACGTTTGACAACGACAAATTGTGACTGTATTCAACATAAATTTAAAAAAAAAATTAGAACCCGAAAGCATTTTTTGAAATAAAACTTATTTAGATCGTTTTTTCTCCTCTAAAACCCCCTACATGCTAGAGCTAGAGCCGTTTCCGAGATTCCGAAAATATATATATACATACAAGATTAACTCATTTAAATATTAAAGACACTATCCTTAATAAATAGGCTTGGTTTGACAGCCTCGTTTTTAATTGTTTTTAATTGCCTAATGGAAACATAGACGCTGGCTTTTCTACTCTAGTATAATAACTCTGAATAGAAAAGCTAAAAATATAATTAAATACTTAAATTGATTCTCAAATTACATATTTTTTTCATCAATGTTTTTATGCTATCTATTTCAGCCAATTTTCGTAAAGATCAAAGTGTTTCTTACCTATTACTTGATAACTTAGCGTACAATTTCTTTGGCAAAATTTATGGCAATATTATTTCAAACGTTGTTACGATATTGCGGGCACATCTTGCCTTTATTTAATTAATGTGGGATTTTAATTACATTAACAAAACTTTTAAGTGAAAAACGATTGCTTTCATCATCAGATTTAGAATTAACCGTTACTTCGCGATCCATAATACAAAATGATCTACGATAAAAAAATTATGCTAAGTGTAGAGTTTACTTTATGTTTTTGTACCTTGTACATGGACGTGTCTAAAAGTGCATGTATAAATAACCACATTCGAGAAAAGTTTAAAGAAATTGGCATACTTACTGTAGCATCACAATACATATATATAAATATATATCACTACATATTATAAAACAAAGTCCCTACATTCCTTTGTACGCATAAAACTTTAAAACTACGCAACAGATTTTGATGCGGTTTTTTTAATAGATAGAGTGATTTCAGCAGCAGGGTCTTCTCGTTTACTCCCCGGGTGGGGGTAAACGGGGTGCGGGCCTCGAGGAATTCCTCTCTACCCGGGCATCTCCTCGCGGGCACTTAAGCCCGGTATGTGTTTCGGCCGTAGGCCGAGGTCACCTAGGTGACCCAAAGGTGTCGGTATTTGGGCCGTAAGCCCAGGTCACCTAGGTGACCTAATGGATGTCTTGTTCGGTGGGGAGGTCTGGGAATGGTAGCTCCCAGACCTCGGGGTCAATTTCGGTGGTGTCTCGTCCGGTGGTGTCTTGATCGGGTAGGTGTGTCATGTCCGGTGTATTCGCCCTTTCGCCCGTCGCGTCGTCCTCTTCGTCGCCGTCGTCATCCGCATCGGGCCGCGGAGACGGTGATCGCAGGAGCTCGCGAGGCAGGGAACGTCCATCGGGTGGTCGCGCATGGAGTGGCGCGATGCCATGGAGGTGTACGTGCGCGCTATTGTCCGCACGCGCGAACATCCGGCGCGCAAGGCGACGGACATACTCCTCCACGGTCGGCGTTCTGGTATCCCGATGCACGACGTCGTTCCGCACATACCTCGGGGCTCCTACGATCAGTCGCAGGCAGCGGTTCTGCTGGACTTGAAGTCTTCGCCTCTGGTACGCCGAACATAGCGCGTACCAGGCGGGTGCCGCATACGTCAAGCGCGAGCGGACGTAGGCACCGTAGACTCGCAGTTTGGTGTTGACAGGTAAATGGGATGTGAACAGCGTGTGGAGCTGGGACCTGGCAGCAGCAGCTTGGCCCACGGCACGATTGACCATGGGGACCATGCGCAGGCTGCGGTCCAACTCACACCCCAAAAACCTCACTGTGGTCTTCCACTCTACGTCTTGGCCTCGAAGAGTCAGCTGACGTAGCGGCTTGGAGCGGCTGGTGAGCAGAGCGGCCGTCTTCCCGACGTTGACGGCCATCCTCCACTTGTCCAGCCATTCCGGCAACAAGTCCAGCATACGCTGCATGCGGTTGGTGGCGACGATCTGGTGGTAGGACGACGCGAAATACGCGCTGTCGTCAGCGAAGAGCGACAACAGCACGTCCTCCTCCCCTTCCCGCAGATGATGGCGCAGGGTGGGGATGTCATCCGTATACGCCGCGTACAAACGCGGCGATATACAACTGCCCTGGGGTACTCCGGCTTGGATGGTGCGTGGCTGGGATTCGGCACCATCCACTGCCACGTAAAAGCTACGGCCGTGTAGAAATGATGCCAGCACTCGCACATAAGCAGGCGGCATGGTGGTGTCCAAGATCTTGACCAGGAGCCCGGCGTGCCACACACGATCGAAGGCCTTTTCGATGTCGAGAAAGACCCCCACAGTGTAGCGCCCGTTGTTCCGCTCACTGGTCAGGTGGTTTATTACCCTCGCCAGCTGGAGCGTCGTCGAGTGGCCGCTGCGGAATCCAAACTGCTCCTTACTAGTGATTTCAGAGGAAGGTTTGTACGTATAATAACATTCAATATGGAGTAGAGAAATACTGTAATTTTTGAGGTTTCTGTAAAAAATTACATTTTTTTCCGCTTACATTGCAAACGCAGGCTAAACCCTACGAGATTTATCAAAATAATGTACTAAATATTTGTACATCTTGAAAAGGTGTACAGAAAAGTCCGCGATGGTATATGTCTATCTCTTATGGATAAACCACTATAGCATTTTTTGTCATTTACTTTTTACGAAAAATAATGCCATATTTTGAAGCAATTTTTATACAATACAGTACCTCAACTATTTATTTAAGTACCTTAAATAAATAGTTGATTTAATATAGATCAATATGGCCGTTTACAGCATGTAACTTAAGTGAACATTTTCGGAGATATTACAGATTTAAAATGCCGTGAGGACGCCGCGCTTCGCCCTATAACACTTCGACTTTAGCAGCTGTGTCCCTCTTTCAAGAGTTTGTTTAAAGACATTCTGTAATTAATTGTAAAAATAATATAGGGAAAATGTAAAAGTAAATAAGTAAAAATGTACTATATGAATTTATATATTCCAAAGATAGCAGGAAATCTTCTTGGTATAGGGAAAGGAAATTGTTTTTCTCCAAATTTAACGCGTGCGGGCCACGGGCAGTAATGAATAAATCAAAACTACTCGATTTTAATCATTTTTTTTACACTGACTGACATGAGATATATATTTTATACCCGTGCGAAGCAGGGGCAGCCCGCTAGTATGTATATATATATATATATATATATATATATATATATATATATATATATATATATATATCCAGCTAAATAGAGTAGTACCACCCTCATTTTTTACCGAGGTGTCCTAAAATACGACTAAGGTAAGTTGATGTCAGGCAGGCGGTCGGTCATAAAATACGTAGCCAAATCATGTGACAACACTCCGACCCCACTTAGATTGGGATAAGGGCGAAAGGATCATGACTAAATTCTTTCAGTGTTTCTTATTATACTACATATATAATATATTTAAATAATTTTCTGTATTATACTTTCCCAACTGTATTATACTGAGATCGCCATTTTAAAATGTATTTTATTTACAGATCATCTAATACAAAACAGTAGCAGTGATGTTTTGGCATTCAGGGCTGTCCTCAAGTTAACACCTTCTCATCCGACCAACCCGTTCTATCCGTAAGAAAAAATTTGGTTATTTATTTATTTATTTATTTATTAGGATAACCAACAAGACTTACATTAATGCTACTATAAAATACTCTATAAACTATACAATTAAATGTAGTCTTAATTATAGGTTACCACGGCATGTGATAGGGACGCGTACATTATTTAAATATATTACTAAATAAAATATTATATAAAAAAAAAAAATAAAATATGAAATGTAACAATATTGTAAACTTAATTATTTTTTTAAATTTAAGGTGTTTAATGTTATTTTATCCAAAGGATTACCGTATTTTAAGAACAATTTTCTGTATTTTTCCTTTTCTCGTATGGTTTTCTGTAAGGATTTTGAAAACCATGAAGGATTTTTATCAGATTTCATTCTACACATGGGAACAAATTTAGATATTGATTCTCTGATTTTGGTGTAGAAAGTTTCTGTCATGTCATCGACCGACATAAACGGAGTTAGTTCCTCCTCCCACACGATTTCACTGAGATATGTTGTTATCTTTTCATAATCAGTTTTAAAAAAGTTTTTTCTGGCAATAGGACAGGTTTTTAGCTTTCTGGAATTGCAAAAACTTGACACATATAATTCAAGAGGTGGATGATACGGGTCTACGGGACTTAAACATATAGAACTGGGGATACGTACGTTAGCAATAATCAAATCTAAAATCTTACCTTTGTGGTTGATTACATAATTATATTGTTTAAAATCGTGTAAAGTTATAAAATCTAACAATGTATTTACACAAGTGCTGTTACTCGTAATATGAGGAATCGTTGCTGACTCGTTGTTTTTGTTCCAACTTATATTCGAAAGGTTAAAGTCCCCGATAATAAGTGTGTTTTTATAATTATGAAGATTTAAGTTAGTATTATCGACAAAATTATCAAGAATGTATTTTTAAAGGGGCGACGGTAAATAAACGCCACATACATATAGTTTATTCCGGGTTTTGTCTGTGGGAAAAGTTATAGATACCCATAAATCTTCACATTTACTTTCTAGGTGTTTTTCTCGGCAAGATTCTAAGTCTTTATTGACAGCTATAAGGACACCCCCTCCTTCTTTTTTAGAGTGAAAGCCACTAGTCTCCCGGTCTCTTCTGTAAACAGTGTAGCGTGCGCAAAATAACTCATTATCGTATACCGAGGAGTTTAACCATGTATCGCTTAAGACTATTATACTATAGTTACAATTTAAAATATTATTATAAAACGCTTTCGTCTTCAATTTTAAACCTCTAAAATTTTGATAATGAATACTTAAGTTATAAGACGAGAATGTAATGATACAAAATTGTTAATCCTAGCACAACCCATAATAAAAAATAAAAAAATAAAAAAAAAATTATATTAACAAAGTTTGTTTAAGGTATCCATATTTCGCACGAAAACAAAACCAGAAGTTTCCGTTTTCCTCATAAAGATCCGACCAGCACGTACCCATACGTATTTGTAGTTTAATTCCTTGGCGCGACTTCGGGCTGCAGCATGTAAGAATTTGTTTTCTGGAGACAAGTTCTCAACTACATAAACTGCTGACTTCTTGTCTCCACCTATTCCGAGGTGACTGGTGTTCAGTTTATTCTCTGGGTGTTTTTTATTGAAATTAATTACTGCTGCTAATATGGTATCTCGCAGCCGTGGGTGACTAAATTTAACCAATACGTTTCGCGGCCTGGAACTTTGGGAATTTAATTTTGCCACTCTCGAACAATAATGGATGTCGCTGTCGTTGATAGGGCAATTTACAACCCGACCTATTTGTTGTACCACAGTAATCAAGTTTTCTGACTTATTCTCCGGTAAGCACTGGATTTCTAGATTCGGAGCTCTTGATAGTTGGTCTATTTGGTTCAGCCTAGTGACCAGGCCAGCGACAGTTTCTTTTAGGCTTTCATTTGCCTTTTTTAAGTTGCCAATACTTAAAGCTTGATTTTTATTGTCGGTGCGTAATTTTTCGAACTGCTCGTTGAGAAAATCCATGGAACCCTTGAAGTCGTTAATCTGAGAGCTTAGATCTTCTATTCTCTTGCCTAAGCGGTTTTCTTGGGTCTTGAGTTCCTCGCGCAAAATTTCCCGAACATCCTCGAGGGATACCAACATACCTGACGTGCCTGAACTGTCCACATCTGCAATAATGCGTTTCTTTCGCTGCGAAACATGACTTGAGGTGCCAGTCCCAGTCGGAGTTGCTGGTAGAATAGCTCTGTTAGTGTTATCCTTCTTCGGCAGTCTAGATGTGCAAACGGGACATAACCAGTCCAGAGCGACAGGGGTATTCACACATTCGGTGTGATAATTCAAGGCACAATTATTGCACTCCAAGTAATCCACACCGCGGATATTATTATTGCAAGCGGCGCAATTCATGGCGGTCAATGAACGTGACTGCTAGGGCCAATGATGTCAATAAAAATATTACACAATGTTAATGTTTACAAATATAGCTACTTGAATTTAAACTTTAACACTTAGGTACTTAACACTATTATATTAATTTAAAAAAATGTATATTGATTTTATTAATTTGCCGAAACAATGTATACGTCCGCACTCGTCGAAAGTAAAAAATATGATGTTATCTTTGTAGTTAAACATAATTTTATATATGCACAAAGTAATGCATTTGTAGCTTAGAAAAAATTGTTTCATTATTATTCTTCCTCGCAACTCTGTTTAAGATGTAATATAAAAACGCATCATCTTCCTGCCCTTATCCCACTCTAAGTGGGGTCTGCACAACATGATATAAACATGCTGTCACATGATTCGGCTGCGTTTTTACGACAGGCCGCCTGAATGACGTCAACTTACCTCAGTCGTATTTTACGACGCCTCGGTAAGAAAGAGGGTGGTCTATTTTAATAAACCGGATACCACACGGTGAGTCAACTTACCTTAGTCGCCTTTTGCGACACCTCGGTAAGAAATGAGAGTGGTATTATTCTATTCAGCCGGATACCACACGGCGTATGGAATATAAAAAAGCATTTTATTCAAATTCGAATTCAAAATTTTCCTTATTCAAATAAACTTGTTAACAAGTGCTTTTGAATCGTCAGTACTGCTGGTTCGGGAAGCTGTTCTTACCGAGAAGAACTAGCAAGAAACTCGGCGGTTGCCCTTTTCATAATAATACTTATAACTAGTTACGATATATTTTGGCCTCAGAAATTATTTTACGTTTAAAAAAAATTATTTATAGAAATCAATGACCGTGCCCTATTACGACACACGAAATGAAAAGAACCTTGACCAAAGACTAAATAGTACTAGTGCGAGCGAGAGAAAACAACAATGTTATTGTTTTCTCCTGTTTTTTGAACAAGCGCGCCGTACTAGGTCAGCCATTACTAACAAAATCAGATATCAATTAAATTATATTAATTTTCTTCGAAACTTTCTAGAAACCTGAAAAGCAGAAAATTCCGAGATATGTGTCAAATGTGTTCCGAATATTTTAACAGATTATTTGTTACTTGTGAAACAGGCCCTTAGTGTCGTATCGTATGTACCACCCTGTATAAATGCTTATTTATTTATTTATGTACCATAAAAAATGTTGGAAAAAAAACATTATTGGTAAAAAAAGTGTACAAAGGTCAACTTATCCCTTTGACAGAGATCTCTGCCAGCTAACCTACGAAGTGAGACAATTTATAATAAAGAAAAAGTTGGTACGCAAATATCAAACATTATGAATTAGAATTACCTACTAATAATTCAAATTCAAATTCAAAATATTCTTTATTCAAATAAACTTGTACACAAGTGCTTTTGAGTCGTCAACTCTACTGCTGGTTCGGAAAGCTGTTACTACCGAGAAGAGTCAGCAAGAAACTCGGCGGTTGTTCCTTTTAAAAAATACAATTCTTAATTCTAGTTACATTTAATGTTTCTATCTTGTACAGAGTCGAACAATATTTATATCCACGCATTTTTATCGTCTAAATAATCCTCAACAGTATAGTAGGCTTTCTGTATCAGCCTCTCCTTGATAGTGTTCTTAAACTGCTGTAATGGCAAAGTTAAAATTGATTGTGGAATTTTATTATAGAATCTTATACCCAAACCTACAAACGACTTACGTACTTTTTCAAGGCGCAAAGCAGGGGCCGCAAGCTTATGTCGGTTCCTACTTTGTCTATTATATACATCGCCTATTGTTTTATAATTCTTTATATTTTTATATAAAAAAATTATATATAATTATATATAATAAATAACATACTAGAATTACCTACTTATATTAATGAACCACCTTGTCAGCACCGCATTAACATAACCCAATAACATGGACCATTTAACCGTTTGTCTTGATATATCCAATCATATGACAAACAATATCCCTCTTATTTTGCCCTTTGGCTAAGGTTGAGGCTAGGTTATATTAATTAGCGATGCGATGCGTAAGCGATTTTAAGAAATTAATTGTTAATACTGATTGTTCTCAGTTTTAACAGTGAATTAATTATGGCTACATTTTCATACAGCGTTGTTTGATTAGTTTATTAGGTGGAAACAATATTAGAGTAACAAAACTGCTTACATTAACTTATCAGCGAAATTGAAGCGGATTTATAATTATTACTTAATTGCAAGATTAGTTAATTGTCTTAACAAATGTTTGAAACTATATTAGACGTGTATTAAGGTATTGTGGCGTATGTGTGTAATGTAAACATATCATCATCGCACAAATATTGAGCTTAATTGACTGACTCCTTGGAGCAGTGGGTAGTGACTCTGCTTTCTTTGAGCCTGGGTGTATATTTGTATTGAAATATGTATTAAAAAAACAATATACATGTATAAGTATATATTCACCAGTTATCTGTCACCCATAACACAAGTATTATTAAGTAAAGTTACTTACTTTGGGGACGGACGGCCGTGTGTGTAAGTGTCCCATATGTATGTAACGGCCTGTTACTATCCCACTGCTGGGCATAGGCCTCTTCTCTCCGTTTTTTTTTTGGAGAGAAGGATTGGAGCTAAGACCTACCACGCTGCTCCAATGCGGATTGGTAGGTTACACATATCCCCAGAATTCTCTAGGGATATGCAGGTTTCCTCACGATGTTTTCCTTCACCGAAAAGCGTGTGATAAATTGCAATTATCAATTAGACACATAAGTTTTACTAGAAAACTCATTGGTGCCTGCCCGGGGTTTGAACCCTAGACCTTCTCGAAAGAGGCGCACGGTGATACCGCTGGGCTACCACAGCTTGTCCCATATATTTATACATTCACACACAGTGTCCCATATATTTATATATATTTATTTTTAATTCAACGTGAAATCACTGCCAGCGTTCTTGGAACCATAATTTATAGAATTAGGCGTTACTTTGCGGAGGTCAAAGGTCAAAAGGTCAAAGGTCAAAGGTTAAGCTGTGATGGCCTAGCGGTGCGACCGTGTGAATCTCTAGAGACGATCATGGGTTCAAACCCGGGCAGACACCAATGAGTGTTTCTAATAAAACTTATGTGTCTAATTGATAATTGCAATTTATCACACGCTTTTCGGTGAAGGAAAACATCGTGAGGAAACCTGCATATCTCTAGAGAATCCTAGGGATTTGTGTAACCTACCAATCCGCATTGGAGCAGCGTGGTAGGTCTTAGCTCCAACCCTTCTCCCTAAAAATGGAGAGAGGAGGCCTATGCCCAGCAGTGGGATAGTAACAGGCCGTTACATTACATTACATTTACATTGCGGAGGTCCATAATACAAAACTAATGAGAATATTATTTTGATATAATCCGCGATAAAAGAAAATATATGTAATGCTAAATGTAGAGTGTACAATGCAGAATTTGTAAGAACCCATGCACAAAAATGGATGTTCTCATGAGTGTGTGTTTCTGTATCACACTCAAACCTTTTACGCGTAATACGCTTATATCGTGTTTCGATACACTCAGATCCCAAATCGCTCAGTACTGTAGTCGCAGCCTTAATCTTGTAGATACAGGCTAGCGTTAAGTCCGTTGTAATTTCGCAGGGCTCTGTGCCAAATGATCAGAAAACTTTCTGCGGCGCCGCCCTTCTGCGTGCCGAACTATCATAAAATATTTGACGACACATCGGTAAGTAAACGTACTTGATTTATATGATCTATAGAATTAAGGCTTTGTGGATATCCGTAACACAAAATAAATGATATTATTTTGGTTTAAAGCGAAAAAAGTGCAATAAATTCAAAGCGAAGCATAGCAAAATTAATTTTATTCGATTTGTTTTTAAGGATTTAAAAGTATATATCTTTTAAGTATAACTTCTTTAATAATTAAGATTATTAATCCTTTATTGTAATCTATTCTTTGATAACAGCAACCTGGTGGAATGACGTTTTCTGACTAAACAATTACCGTCATATTTCAACCAAATTACACTTAATCTTTGCAAATTTTACACCTAAATCTTCCTTTTAAGTCACTTTGTCTATCAATTAAAGACGGATAACAATTAATTCAAGAATATTTGAGTTTACCGCGTAGACAAACGGAATTTGTTTATTACTTAATTTATTAATATGTCGTTATTTTTTCTGAGTTATGTTATTTTTTTAATTTTATTCGCGGTGTCAACAGGTTGTTAGTAATATTTGATGTGTCCAGTGAACGCACGGTCGTTTGCATTCGACACTCTATTAAAAATAATTTCAGCTCGGAAATATTGCCTACCTTGTACCCAATTACTTTGACTGGCTCGTTTGCGCAGTGGGTAGTGACCTTCGGCTCCGCGGGTCGCGGGTACGATTCCCGCCAAGGGCCAACGTCTATAAATGGATTTGTTGGTCTTTGAGCCTTGGTGTATATTTGTATTTAAATATGTAGTTTATAAGTATATATTCACCAGTTGTCTGTCACCCATAACACAAGTATTAAGTTACTTATTTTGGGGACGGACGACCGTGTGTGTAAGTGTCCTATAAATTTATTTTTTTTACTTACAAGAGCGACCTCTTGAACACAACTTCATCAACTGGAACCTTCGGGAAGATTTTTTACTAAAAATCGTTCTTAAATCTGTTCTGTAGATATTGAGAAACTCGATCACATACAGACAGACAGTTTTTGGGGACTTCGTTTTTATAATAAGTAGTACCTGGTTGACCGAGTCTAACTCAGTATTTTTTTTACAAATTAAAAAAAACCATTAAAAAAAAGAAAAAAGTAATAGGGTAGGTAGGGCTCGATCCTAGGTAATTTCTCGCGACCATCCGTTCCTCGAATAAGCTACGCTGACTTGTCATCTAACGGTAAAAATAGTGTTTAATATATTCTAAGTAAATTTTAGTATTTTTTGAATGCCCAAAAACAGATAAAACGATTTTTTTAAATAAAGCCTAGCTAGATCGATTTTTCTTCCCCAAAACCGAATGCACGCTGAATTACAGGAAAATCGTTGGAGCCGTTTCTGAGATTCCGATAAAAAATATATACACATATACAAGATTAACTCATTTAAATATTAAAGATAGTTAGGAGGGTAATTAAATCTACACATTTTCATAAAAGCTGTGGTAGTCCAGCGGTAACACCGTCCGACTCTTTCCAGGGGGTCATGGGTTCAAACCCGGAGAGACACTAATGAGTTTTTCTGGTAAAAACTTATGTGTCTAATTGATAATTGAAATTTATCACACGCTTTCTCACATCGTGAGGAAACCTGCATATCTCTGGAGAATTCTGGAGATATATGTAACCTCCGCATTGGAGCAGGGTGGTAGGTCTTAGCTCCAATCCTTCTCTCCAAAAACGGAGAGAGGAGGCCTATTCTCAGCAGTGGGATAGTAACAGGCCGCTTGTTACTTACTTTTATTTTCATAATTTGTATTGTTCTTATCGGGGAGCTAAAATTAGCGATGCTCGCGCTCGCTTGTCCCACAAAAAAAGACAATAATAGCATATTGCCAATTTCAAAAGGATGAAACACAAAAGTAATAATAAAATTATTTTGCTATAATCCGCGATGAAGTAAAATAGAAAATATATATAATGCTAAATGTCGAGTGGACAATCGGTTATCATACCTGATACATGCAGGAGTCGTAAAAAACACATGCACAAACCTCCATCACCGCCACCATGATACACAAGCACTATACACGTTCACTATCACAAACTCAACAATCGTTTCGCCCCGCAACCGAAGCATCGTAAGGAGATAGACTCCACGACCAAAATCGCAAAGCTTGTGTATCATGGTGGCGGTGGTGGAGGTTTGTGCATGTGTTTTTTACGACTCCTGCATGTATCAGGTATGATAACCGATTGTCCACTCTACATGTAGCATTATATATATTTTCTATTTTACTTCATAGCGGATTATAGCAAAATAATTTTATTATTACTTTTGTATTATGGATCTCCGCAAAGTAACGCCTAATTCTATAAATTAAGGATGAAACACTTTTATATTTGGGCCACTGAATTAATCAAGACAAGAATGAAACACTTATTTCATTACAGATAAGATAAAACGTTTTATAAAAGTAGACAATTGTATTTATTTATATCGCATAAACCTATTCTCGCAATTCAACATCAAACGATGTCTGGGACAGATTTCTATACCTTTGAATTCTTTTATCTTGTTTTTGTTCTTATATTATTAATCTCTATGTAGGCGGTGAATCAAGAATGATTGTAATTTATCAGTTTGTTAGAGGCCTGAAATGAAAAAGTTTTGAATACATTAAATAGAATTGAATGGATGGAATAATAAATTTGTAAATCATAAATTATCTTTAATCTTTAATTGTATATATTTTATGAATTTCGTACACGGCCGAAACGATTTATTTGAAAATCATATAAACAGTCAGTAAACAGCATGTTAGACCAAATATCCGAACAACTGGATATACGCATCAGTACCGCATGATACGTTATTTAAAAAAAAAGTCTTATCCCTGTTTTTGGACATTAAAAAAATTGTAAAATTTACTTTGAATATATAAAACACAATTTTGGCCGTAAATTGTAATAGTCAACGTAGCTTATCCTGGGAACGGAAGAAATGAAAATACCTAGGATCTTTAATTTTAATTTTTTTCATATCAAAAAATCTAAATCAAAATTAAAAAAATTCCGAGCGAGCCTCTGTCACCCAGGTAATATATATATATATATATATATATATATATATATATATATATATATATATATATATATATATATATATATATATATCGATCTTTTCATCATAATTCATATAAAAACATAATGTAGTATTAATTAACACCTTCCAGAAGAATTGCACTGCGTTTTTGTACTAAACAATGTAACAGTATTCAGTAGATTTCGAAAAAATCGATCATATACAGATAGACAGCTTTTAAGGACACATATTATAGATATAGAAGTAACTTTTAAGTGTTTCCTAAGGTGCCAATAGAAGCGTCCCATCTTTATGATGCTGTCACGCTATGGGCCCGAGCAGCCACCGCCACGATGCAGCACGGCATACCACCAACTGATGGTGCTAAATTGATAAAGTTGCTGCGTCCATCGACCTACAGGTCCTTGCAAGGATTTGATGTAAGTAACTGAATGATCCAAGTTAGGTCCATCCAAGGTCACCGGGATGTTTAACATACTCTAGATTCCGTCCAACAAAAACCACAAGTTAATTTGCACTCGGGTCGGCTCGGGAGTAATCGGCGGCCGCGAGGCGATGTCCATTCTATACATAAAAATCGCCGAAGGCTGGCCACGTGTACGTCGACATATATTTTTAGAATAATTTATTATATAATAATGAAATAAACTTCTTTAATATATCGGTTGCAGCTAATTATATTTAATTACAATTTTATTTATATAATTTTAAATAAGTTCCACTACAAATTCTACTAAAAAGTTTCACTACAAACTATACTAAAAATCAGAAGCGGGATTGGGGAGCAAATCCTATCTGGATAAAAGATTGTATAATAAGATTTCGCAATCAATTTTAAATCATCAATGGTTTGCCATCACAGCAGTTTAAAAACACTGTTAAAAAAAGGCTAAATCAGAAAGCCTACTATACTCTTGAGGAATACATGGATGATAAAAATACGTGGATGTGGCTACTCTTCGACCCTGTACAAGACAGTAATAACTAATATAACTAGTAATAAGAATTATATTTCTAAAAGAGCAACCGCCGAGTTTCTTGCTGGCTCTTCTCGGTAGGAACAGCTTTCCGAACCAGCAGTAGAGTTGACGATTCAAAAGTACTTGTTTATAAGTTTATATGAATATTTTGAATTTGAATAAAAAACTTGAAAAATCGGGATTTACATTTTTTTTCGTTATTTACAACAAAAATGTACAAGCTATGTCTATCTTAAATTACTTACACGCTAGGACTATCCAAATCATGCCCACGTGGAATGGTCCCAAGAATGCTGGCAGCGTTGAATCGCTAAGCTGATTCTTTGTGCGAAAAAGGAGCCAGCCTTCTTGTCACCTGAAGGGGCAATTAACCGCTCTGAGGACAATATTTTCGCCCTCTGATGCCATAAAAGTCGTAACAGCATTTTAGTTGGAAGAGCCCTTACAAGAAAATAAAATTTTTGGTCATTATATTATCACTACACATTATAAAACAAAGTCGCATTCTTTGTCCCTATATCCCTATGTACGCATAAAACTTTAAAACTACGCAACAGATTTTGATGCGGTTTTTTTTAATGGATAGAGTGATTCCAGAGGAAGGTTTGTACGTATAATAACAATCAATATGGAGTAGAAAAATACTGTAATTTTTGAGGTTTCTGTAAATAATTACATTTTTTTCCGCTTACATTGCAAACGCAGGGTAAACCCTACGAGATTTATCAAAATGTACTAAGTATTTGTACACCTTGAAAAGGTCTACAGAAAAGTCCGCAATAGTATATATCTATCTCTTATGGATAACCCACAATAGCAGTTTTTTTCATTTAATTTTTACGAAAAATGATGCCTTATGTTCAAAGCAATTTTTATACAATACAGCATTAATCCTTATCCAATTGAGTACCTTAAATAAATAGTTGATTTAATATAGATCAATATGACCGTTTACAGCATGTAATTTAAGTGAACATTTTCGGAGATATTACAGATTTAAAATGCCGTGAGGACGCCGCGCTTCACCCTATAGCACTTCGAATTTTAAGAGTTTGTTTAAAGACATTCTGTAATTAATTGTAAAAATAAAATACATAGGGAAATTGTAAAAGTAAATAAGTAAAAATGTACTATATAAGTTTAGATATTCCAAAGATATCAGGAAATCGTCTTGGTATAGGAAGAGGAAATTGTTTTTCTCCAAATTTAACGCTTGCGGGCCACGGGCAGTAATGAATAAATCAAAACTACCCGCTCGATTTTAATCATTTTTTTACACTGACTGACATGGGATATATATTTTATACCCGTGCGAAGCAGGGGCAGGCCGCTAGTTACAACATATATCCAAAATATATTGTAAAACTTTCCGTCTTGTGTATCTGACGTGTGGTATCCGGCTGAGTAGAGTAAACTAATTTCATTTCTTATTGAGGTATTGTAAAAGATGAGTAAGTTAAGTTGTCTGTGTCTGATTTGAATAGACCACTTTATTTATCAAAGTATCGCAAAAGGCGGCTAAGTTAGTTGACGTCAGGCTGGCGGCTGGTAGTAAAATACCTTGGCAAATCATGTGACAATATGTCTATAACATGTTGTCCCACGTAAAGTGGGATAAGGACAGGAGGATGATAATGATATAATATTTGCCATGATATTTATAACCAATTTCTGCTCAGACTGTCGTAAGTAATTATTTACTGTTTGTAACTGTGATTTCGTTTAGGTAAACATGGACACCGCTGGAGACGCAGAAGGAAATTTTTCGGTAATTGGAGTGGTGAAAGACCCCAATGCCCCAGGTGGGTGGAGCGCCCAACCTGTGGCAGCCTTCCGATATGTCAACTCGACTGATTTATTGCCTGTAAGTTTTGGTGCACAGGCTTTCTGATATGTTTTAATTATGATATACTTCTTGTTTTTTCGTACTGCTGAAGAAAAGATGGGAATTGAATATATGAGGAGACGTTTAATGATCTAGGTCTCATGGGCTGCAATAGTGGCACAACTCAAAAATCCTGTTTCGTGATAGATAGATTTAATGTTTTCATCACTAACGAAAAGGCAAAAAATTTACTTAAATTAACGGCCTTATATTGAATTCAGATTACAACTTACAAAAGTAAATGAACGTTTGTATTTGGATATAATTTGGGTAATTTTAGCCTTGCCATTACAACTGTTAAAAAAATTATTCGAAGAGGGTGATGCAGAAAGCCTACAAAACCTTTGATGATTACATGGATGATAAGAATGCGTGGGTGCTTATCGGTGATAATATTGTGAAAAACTTGCATAGCTTAGGAATTCTAGGTATATGTGTAAGCTACTTATTCGCATAGGAGAAAATGGACTTCCCTCTAAAAATGGAGAGAGTTGGTCTATGCCCGAAGTGGAATAGTAACAGGCCATTACTAGCAGTAGCCGCAAGTTTGGTCAATCTGGTGCTCCCGATGCACCGGTTAGCAGAGGGGGGCTTCTTTTTCGAAGGGTCCCTACCCGGAGGAGGTGTTCTCTGGGATCAGAGCTGTCGGCGGGGATGGGGGCAATGTTTACAACCTGTCCTCGCCATTCGCAGCGTGGTGGAGCACACAGGTCGTTTTAGTCGGTGCGAGTCCGACATAACCGCCTGTCCCCGTCGAGCGGCGGTACCCATAAGGGGTTTTTCCTGTATAAAAAAGAAATAGCCGCAAGCTTATGTTGCTTCCTACGTTGTTTATTATATACCAATACTATAATTTATGTCCAAATATTGGATTTTATGGCTTGTTTATTCAAGAATTGTATACCTACAGGAATTAGTTGGCGGTTCCAAGATAGCTTGGATAGGAAGTAAGCCACCAGCTGCCGAACCGGCCTGTGGCTTCGATGGCAAGAAATGCGCTCTTCCCCACGATCCAGTTGTCCTATTCGCTGCCGCTGCAGTCGCTGCAGCAGCAATGCTAGCTTTGGCGCTGCTAGGCCGCCATTATAGATATGAGAAGAAATTAGCATCTGTGCTTTGGCGTATCGAAGCTAAGGATCTTGCGTTTATCTCAACGTGCAATGAAAATAAGGTAGGATTTTTAGATTTTAAGTTCTACTTTACTCAAGGGTTCTACTTGAAAATTAGATGCTATCAATGAATTTGTAATGTGTTATGATATATTCAGTATTAGCTGTGCCCACTAATTCTCCCGCGAAGTCATCAACTTCTCCAGAGGTTCAGAGATGTCGTAAAAGGCTACTAAGGTAAGCCGACCCGCCTTGTGGTATCCGGCTGAGTAGGATGGACCACCCCCATTTCTTACCATGGTGTCGTAAAAGGCGACTAAGTTAAGTTGACATCAGGCAGGTCGTAAAATACCGTCCCAAATTATGTTACTACATGATTAATACATCTTGTGCTGACCCCGCTTAGAATGGAATAAGGGCAGGAGAATGATGATATTTTTTTATTATTTAATGTACTGCAATGTGTGTTTAATGTAATGCACTGATCATGAATAATGATTTGCATTACATCTGTCAGGACGCCGTGCCACAGGAAGTTGACAAGAAACGTGCGCACACCACCATAGCGTCGTACAAAGGAAACATTGTGGCTGTCAAACGATTGAAGAAGAAGAACATCGATGTCACCAGAGCTATCAAGAAGGAGTTAAAGCAGGTGATGCACTTTTTACTACTTATACATAGTAAGTACTTATAGTAGTAGAATAGTCATGGGGTAATGCTGGTTAAGTGTTGATTTTTTCTCAAATTAGGAACTTCAATGCTTCTACTATTGACACTCTTAAGAAATCATTGATGAATGATCTTAACCCATCAAACGTATAGTGTGCACCATACGCACAAATTCAATTTCGAAAATTCAAAATGTTTTCATCACCAACAAACAATAAATGTAAGTTATTATTATTTTCATTGATTTATTGTATTCAATGAGAAATTTTATAGCAAAGAAAATGGCCTACAAATCATACATGACCTTGACCCTCCCACCTTGACGGTCAAAGGGTTAATAGAGGTCAAACAGAGGAAAGTTGGTATAAATCTCACTTCTGTGTAGGATAGCCAAATCATGTGACAACATATTGTGCTGACCTCAGTTAGTATGGGATAATGGCAGGAGGATGACGATGATATATAGGTTATATTACTTCATTTATATTAACTCTTAGATGTCTAGATATATATTATCCACCAGATGCGGGAACTACGTCATGAAAATCTGACACCTTTCGTCGGAGTCTGCGTTGAGACGGGCGTAGCTTGCATCGCTACAGCCTACTGTTCCCGTGGATCGCTGTCTACTGTCCTGGATGATAGAGATCTTCATCTCGACGACATGTTCGTTGCTAGTCTGGTTGCGGACTTATTACGAGGTCTGACGTATCTCCACGACTCGGCACTGATCTCCCATGGCAATTTGACGTCGAGCAATTGCTTGGTCGACAGACGCTGGGTGTTGCAGATCACGGATTACGGACTGCATACTTTGAAATGTAAGTTGTCCTACTTATCCTATTTAATATTGTAAATGCGTAAGTTTGTGAGTATGGATGTATGTTTGTAACTCTTTCACGGCGAATCCGCTGAACCAATATCGATGAAATTTGGCACAATTATTCCTTGACTGGCTCGTTGGAGCAGTGGGTAGTGACCCTGCCTTCAGCTCCGCGGGTCGGGGGTTCGATTCCCGCCGAGGGCGAACATTTTCTTTCAATGAATTTGTTGGTCTTTGAGCCTGGGTGTATATTTGTATTTAAGTATGTATTTAACAATTATATATGTATATATTCACCAGTTGTCTGTCACCCATAACACGAGTATTAAGTTACTTACTTTGGGAACGGACGACCGTGTGTGTAAGCGTCCCATATATTTATATTTATATATTTCTACACCGGAATAACATATAGGCTTTAAAAATTCTGGTAATTCTACAGAAATAGGATGAAACTAAAAAGCGCCATCAATTGTCAACATATAAGCTAGGTAAAAGCTAGTGTTGCATAATTATAGAGTACCTGGGTGAACGAGTCTCGGTAATATTGAAATATATAAAAAATAGATATTTTTTAAAGTAATTTTTTTCTTGGAATCATCCTGATATTCAGAATTCGGGACCGTACGTCACCCTAAAGAGCTATCATGATTCTGCAATTGACAGTGTAATTATCCTCCTTTCTTTCTCATAAAATTATAGCGGTTTTTTTACTTAAAAACAGGGATAAAACGATATTTTTTTTACATAAAACCTAGCTAGATTGATTCGATTCGAACGCTTAGTAAACGTTTCAATTCTTATAGGGCCTATTCTAATAGAAATCCCATTTAGTATGTTGGAATAAGATGCCAAATAATCATTTATTTTCTGACACCCCTATTATTCCCAATCAATTTTTTTTAAATGATAGTCAAACATCAAAGCAGTAGGTATTTAATAAATGTACAGACGCCGTTCAATTATATCAATATATTACCACAGCATTCTTGTCTTTTCTAGGCTTCCATAAGCCCTTAATCCGATCCAATTTAATATGATCTGGTGAATTGATTGTCTCAGTACAAGGTCGTTGAACTTAGATAATAAAAGTAAGTTATTAACGAATCCATACGTATTTACCTTGTCTGTGATTTTGCTGTAGGCAGTGACATTCGAGCGTGAGGTCGTTTACTTTCATCTTACTTGAAGCCTTAACTCTAAATAATATGGTGATTCGTTACAATGCTATGAGTCAACCATTAAGAGTCTCATATAGTAAAAAGATTAAGATCGTTCGAGCATTCAAAGATATGTTATTAAGTTTAGGTTAATTTAAAGTTTGGCATTTTTTAAAACAGGAAAAAACCACTTATGTGCATATCAGACCCCCGTCGACTAAAACAACCTGAGTGCTTCACCACGCTGTTGGTGGCGGAGACACGGTACCATTGTACACATTGCACCTATCCTCATAACAAGGAATTCTGAACTGGCTGCTTACCATCTCTGGGTCAGATCCTTTCTAAAAGTGGCCCCTCCTTCAGCTACTCAACGCATCGGGAGACCACCGACCAGACAAGACGACCGCCTCGGGGACCTTTTCAGATGGGCGTCTGATAAGTCCCGTTCGAAATCTCAGAGGTCTTTGCTAGGGCGGTATACGACGGATTTCGGTGATCGTCTGCACCCGCTCACCTGCAACGGATCTGATCCAAGGACGTGTTACTAGACAAAAACATTGTTTGGCGATAGAGCAATTTTGGGTGACTGCTACCGTTCTAGAATATCTGGACACTAAGCTGCATCAAACACGGCAAAGTCGCATTGCGGGCTGGATGCAAGAGCAGGTCTCCCAGCCACCTCCAAATTGGGGCTCGGTCTGTGTTTCAATCCTACGTTAGAGAAGTGAGTGGAGAGTTTGCTTTCCTCTGCGACAAGGATCTCAGTGTTTGAATGGTGACTGGCGCGGCATACCTGGGCGCCAGTTAACGGGAGATCCATTGCGTTTATAGAGAGGGCCCTAAAAAGATGGGAGACATAAAGATCTTCCTGCTCTATGTAACCCCTGCACATAGCGTGAGATTGGACGTCGCCTCCCTTAACGGCGTACTTGTGTACACGGTAGTAGTTTGTACATTGTTGTAGAAATTATGGTCCTCGGTGGAAATTAAACGTGCAACCAGCACCAACGAGTTATTTGTATATATTTTCTTTCATACCGAATTTATACTCGCTCTTTCTCACCCTTTACATACAACCCTATCTCCCCGGTGAATTTTTTACAGTTTTCAGGTTTAAAAGTACAAGTAATCCGAAATAATCAACATTTTCGCTTGATAATACATGGCCGATAGACGTGATAAGCCTCATGTTTGTAATTTGAGCGTTTATGCCACGACCGTAATTCAATCGTCTAGGTCACTTAGGACGAACTTGAGGCGTCTATATTTACACTTTGTACTAAATACTCGTACAAGAACTTATAATGTAACTAATTTATAGAAGTAGGTGTTACTTAGCGAAGTTTCATATTAAAATAGTCTGATAGATTATTTTGCTATCACAGATTACACCAAAATAATAATATCTATATATATTATAAAACAAAGTCCCAAAAATCTGTCTATATGCGATCGATTTTCTTAAAATCAACTAAACGGATTTTTATACGGTTTCTACTGTAAGATAGAGAAATTATTGAACAAGGTTTCAATCAATAATACATTACGTAAGAATTTTAGTAGGGTCGAAATTTACTATAAAACTCTTAAAAAACTTTGTGACACACTAATTTACATAGACAAAGCTATTTATAATAATAAAGTTTATTTCAAGTTTGAAAGTAAACACAATATAAATGATATGATAACAATTAGCATGATGATAATAACTAGAAATGATAACCGCTTTGCCCGCGTGGAAAAGTGTCGTCACAAAGTTTTCCCGCGGGAATTTAATCGTAAATATTAACGTATATCTTCCTCAATTACACTATCTTTTAATAAAAACCGTACAAAAACCTGTTGAGTAGATTTTGTTAAAATCGATCATATATCTACAGACAGACAGCTTTTCGGTCTTTGTTTTATAATATGTATTAGTTGTGGCAGCGGCTTCGCTCGCGTTGAAATTAGTGTCACAAAATTTTTGCCGAAATGAAATTTTGAACATAAAAGTGAGTTAACAATAAGAGATAGAGACATGTTGTCTACCACTTTTTTGTAGTACTTTTATGTACTTTACATAACTTTAGTGTATCTTTGTTGGATTGCGAAAAGCAGGTGAGTTTTTTAGAATCGCACGATCTCTTCAACACAATTTACTTAAAACCGTGATGTACATTTTCCGGAACAATTGCACTATCTTTTAATAAAAATCTTACAAAAATCCGTTCAGTAGATAAAATCACATAGAGAGTTTTAGGGGAAATTCTTTTATAATATGTATAGATAACATCAAATTCGTTCATTGTATAAAGGCGGCTGTGCCGATACTGAGGATGCCCTGCGAATGGAGAAACGGATGCTCTGGAGGGCGCCAGAACTACTCCGTGACCCGTTACCCCAACCCCGGGGGACGCAGAAAGGAGACGTGTACTCGTTTGGGATCATCCTGTACGAAATACTGGGAAGGAATGGTCCTTGGGGTGATACGAATCTCACCAATGCTGGTAAGTTCAAAGTAAAGTAAGTAATTGACAGATTACATTTATCCAAATATTTTTCTAAGATATGGAGGTTACTTACGATTTTTTTCCTCCACTGAAAGCGCCTAATGTAGTCAATATCAATTAGGCACATAATTTTTAAAATCCGGCTTCAAGGACCATATTTTAAGAGGAATGGGCCAACCACTTTACGGGATCGGGAGTCGATTCGAGGCTCTTGTAATACCTTTATGTGGATTTTGGTCACAAAACACAAGTTCTTTGGCAATTTCTTTTGCTGCGGTTGTGTTAACTTTTTCGAATTAAAATCGGTGTAGTAACGTTAGGGGGTATAATGGGATGATTGCCATTAACACCAAATATCAAGAGGATATTTTGAATAAACATCATTTATATTGGACAGAGATAATTGGACGAGTACGTCAGCCGATTGGTGGGATATACTACCGGCCATCGCTTGGTGGTTTAGCAGCTCGACCCTCAGTCATAGCAGTGCTTAAAGCTTGCTGGAGCGAGAGACCAGATTGCCGGCCTGATGTTCGTCTTGTCCGACTTCGACTAAAGGATATGCATGCGGGAATGTAAGTAGTATCTTGAAAATATGCGTATTTATCTTCAAAGCCAGTCTTCTGCAGAGACTCGAGCGACTATTAGATGCCTAGATATTTATGTCGTGTGCTGAGGTAATCTAGTGGAGCCTTATTGTTGGTAATTAGGAACGCCACCTTATATGTTGTGAGTTTGTACTATCTACGTCTGTAAGTGTTATATTGGCTACATTTTTATATAACCTCTCTCCTTGTGTAAAGTATGCCATACTCGAAATATAATTTATCCGTGTTCTGAACATTTTGTTTCATTGTAAATCACGCAAATATCAACACTAATAAATACAACACTAACATAATATTAAATGTTTCAAATACAACCGGCGTACCATTAAATACATAAGTAATGAAAATATTTTTTTGAAAATAATTTATAATCCGCGATAAAATGATCGCGCGTTACGATGTTGCGATTTATCGCGGATTATAGCAATATAATATTTTCATTACTTTTATATTATGGACCTTCGCACAGTTACGCCTGATTCTGTAAATTACATAAAATACCTACTAACATAGTTTTGTCAACACTTAAACTACGAGTAACTTTAAACTACCAGTTTTGGTAGTTTTAAGTTCACAAACTGTGGTGAAATTATATTTGTGTTTTTCTGTTTCTATTACGGAATATCTCATTTGTACTTTAATAAAAAACATTCGAAGAAAAACTTTTTCTATTGCTTGTTTAGCGACAGAGCTTTTACAAAAGTCTCGTAATAAGTTACCAGAATTTCGGTTCCACAATTCATCACTGGCAACACTCGTTCTTAGAAAAGTTTAGGCTTTAGGCACTGAGGAATTTTCTTTGGAAAGTTTTCGTATAACTTTCTGAACGCTGTCTATGTTAATTAGACATTAATTTTGATTAATTAATTTGTAATAATTTATGTAAGTGACTCTGTGAATGTTTAATCTAAAGATGTCTTTAGAACATCTTAAGTTTTCAATAATTCTGTGTTGTATGAGAAAATTAGAAACAGCTTTTTTATAATTTCTCTCTCCATTACCATTTTTTGTCTGACTTATATACTTATATAGTTATATTATATACTTATATTACTTATATTACTTACATTTTAAAACATAATTATCAGAATCGTCCTATCGGGTTTTGCATTTTAGCAACATATTTAGAAATTCATATTTATTTATACGGATTTCCAAGAAGGGTAATTTGTGAACGATATTTTATGAATCCTAAGATTACAAAAGTTTTCAGAATAGTTTTGACAACAATTGACATGGTATGTACTTAACCTAAACCTTCTAGAAGAATTTCACTTTTAGTGAAACACAAAAATCCTTTCAGTGGATTTTGAGAAAATCCTAGCTTTTAGGTGACATTGTTTTATAATAAGTATAGAAAGATATATAATAAATATTATTGAAGATAATAATCGAAACGGCACGAGTCACTGAACTGAAAATTTTAACGAGAATTTAAAACCATATAAAAAGTTTGGAGCGACACAAATTGATTTATTGTAGGAGTTGTAATAAGAAAAGTTAAGATTTAGTTATAATTGCTTTTATAACTTTGTTTATTAATTTGCTCATTGAAAAACTAAAAATAAAGTAAAACTTTGATTTTATTAAGCTTTAATTCGCGATTAACGAAGAATATTTGTAGGTCTTCAGAAAAACAACAAAGAATGCGCTTTGCGATATTGTCGTGGAGTCGAGTGAAACATAATCGCAAAGTGTTTGTTTGCGATATTCTCTTACTGCTAAGTGTAAACAAAATCGCAAAGTGTTTGTTTGCGATATTCTCTTACTGCTAAGTGTTAATAAAATCGCAATGTTTGTTTGCGATTTTTCCTTACAGCCAAGTGTAAACAAAATCGCAAAGTGTTTGTTTGTAATATTGTCTTACAGCCAAATGTAAACAAAATCGCAAAGTGTTTGTTTGTAATTCGACTTCGACTCGTGGCATCCTATCTTCATAGCCGAATTCAAAGAGTGTGCATTAATGATGTGCAGTCATCTGGATCGGCCTTAGTTATGGGTGTGCCTCAAGGTTCAATCCTTGGTCCTTTTCTGTTTTTAGTATATATAAATGATTTGCCGTATTTTATTCAGAGTATATGCGATATTGTACTGTTTGCTGATGACACATCTTTGATATTTAAAATAAATAGAAATGACGACAAATTTGACGAAGTAAACAGTGGTTTGTCGGTCGCAGGTTGCTCATTGGTTCAGACAAAATAATTTAGTACTGAACTCAAATAAAACAAAATGGATAGAATTTGTATTACCTAATGCTGCTAAAACAGCAAATAGACTTTTTATAAATAATGTTTCACTAAAAACAGATAATGCAACTGTATTTTTGGGAATGACTTTGGATACAAAACTCCAATGGAGCACACACATAACAACTCTTGCAGGGAAACTCAGTTCAGCGGCCTATGCCGTTCGAAAGATTAGACAGTTTACTGACGTCGAAACGACAAAACTTGTTTATTTTGCTTACTTCCATAGTGTTATGTCCTATGGAATATTGCTATGGGGTAAATGCGCGGATAATGAAAAAATCTTTGTATTACAAAAAAGAGCCGTACGTGGCATATACAATTTAAGTCCGCGGGATTCCCTGCGAGAGAAGTTTAAGGAAATAGGTATTCTTACATTTGCCTCACAATATATTTTAAGTAATTTAATTTTTGTATATAATAATATAAAGAATTATAAAACAATAGGCGATGTATATAATAGACAAAGTAGGAACCGACATAAGCTTGCGGCCCCTGCTTTGCGCCTTAAAAAAGTACGTAAGTCGTTTGTGGGTTTGGGTATAAGATTCTATAATAAAATTCCACAATCAATTTTAACTTTGCCATTACAGCAGTTTAAAAACACTATTAAGGAGAGGCTGATACAGAAAGCCTACTATACTGTTGAGGATTATTTAGACGATAAAAATGCGTGAATATAAATATTGTTCGACCCTGTACAAGATAGAAACATTAAATGTAACTAGCATTAAGACTTGTATTTTTAAAAAGAGCAACCGCCGAGTTTCTTGCTGGCTCTTCTCGGTAGGAACAGCTTTCCGAACCAGCAGTAGAGTTGACGATTCAAAAGCACTTGTTTACAAGTTTATTTGACTAAAGAATATTTTTAATTTGAATTTGAATTTAATATTGTCTTGGAGCCAAGTGTAAACAAAATCGCAAAGCGTTTGTTTGTAATATTGTCTTAGAGCTAAGTGTAAACAAAATCACAAAGTGTTTGTTAGCGGTTTTGTCTTACACCCAAGTGTAAACATAAGCGCAGTGTGTTTTTTTTTAATTTTTTCGTATATTGTGTGCAGGAAAACAAATATCTTCGATAATATGCTGGCGATGATGGAAAAGTACGCTTCCAACTTGGAAGGGCTGGTTGCGGCCAGAACAGATCAGGTCTTGCTGGAGAAGAAAAGAACCGACGATTTGCTTAACAGAATGCTTCCTCGGTATGTATTTATATAAAACTAGCTTTAGCCGCGTCATGGATTTTTTGACTTTGCCTTTCGGGTCGCGGGTTCGAGTCCCGCCGAGGGCCAACACTTATATACACAAAATGTTGATCCTTCAAGTCTTGATGTATTTATATTTTTAAGTATTTATTATAGAGTTTAAAGTTTACTTTACACTAACTTTTAACTTTTCTTTGAGTTTGAACTTAATGTAAAGTTACATGTTAAAATCTGTGATAGCCCAGCGGTGTGACCGTGCCACATTTTCAAGGGGTTATACGTTCAAACCCCGGGCAGGCACCATTGAGTTTTTCTATTAAAACTTCTGTCTAATTGCGAACTGACAATTTATGACACGCTTTTTGTCGTGAGGAAACCTGCATATATCTAGAAAATTCTATGGACCTACCAATCCACATTGGAGCGTGGAAGATCTTAGCTCCAATCCTTCTCTTCAAAAACGGAGAGAAGAAGGCCTAGGCCCACCAGTGAGATAATAGCTGGCCGCTACAAAGTTGTAAGAGATTGCTTACAGTAATAAGACTTACCAAATTGTAAAATTACCTTTGAAAAGTTTTATTTTTTTACTTTTTGCAATTAAGTAACAAGATGTTACTTTACTTTTTTTTATTTTTATCACTGGTTTTATATACCTCAGGACTGTAGCAGATGCTCTCAAACGTGGCGAACCTGTCAAAGCGGAAAGTTATGACTGCGTAACAATTTACTTCAGTGATATCGTCGGATTTACTAGTTTGGCAGCTACCAACACTCCTATGCAGGTATTACCTTCAAATATTACTTCAGCTCAGTAACTATTTAACTGCTTGTCCACGTCGCCACAATAGTCCAATCTGATTTACTGAACGATCACCTAATAACATTCGCTCAAGCTCAAACAGTATCCTAAGTACGTTAGTGTGTAAAATGGAGTCACCCATATATGAACGATTTATGGAGTTGTTAGTGCGACACTAAGATATGTATATAATGTAAATTTTTAGATAAGGATTTGTATATTTTATTACTAACATAGTTTATAAGTTTTTATTGTTACTAACAATTGTGAGCCTTTGTAGCTTTGAATAAAATGATTATTATTGTATTCATTTATTTTTCTTAAACCTAACTTTATTATATTATTATTATTATTATTTATATTATTCATCGTCCTTCGATATGCTTTTTTAAAATTGGATATCGGTTTTATACTCCAAAGTAATTAAGGAATTACTTTAGTAATCAGCTTTTTCAGAATAATTAAACGAAAATGTAAATTGAACGGGTTCATGTAAATTAGGGCTTTCGAAGAAAATCAGTCTGCGGCGAGCGACTTAATGGATTTTTTCTTAATTATTTTGATAATAAATAAAATTAATTATTTTTGGAATGCGAAATAAATTTATGCATTAAAAATTAAATAAACAAGGTCAATTCAAGGTAGACTTTAATTGTATTGAAATGAAATACATTTAGAGGCTAGGTAGCTAAATGCTTTGGGGCGAAAAATAAACTAGGCCCCAAACTAAACTATTATGGCCTGCCCTATGCTACTAATAAGAACACCCGATCTAGAACTAAATTTTATTCCTGCAATTCCGAGTACAATAACATCAACTGACCGCGACACAAGCATTCGCCGTGAGGACACGGGGTCGACCTCGACTGACGGACGGCCGGGCACGCAAGACACATCAAGTTCTGCGCCCGCGCAGACTTACATCTTGTACAGTACAACGATTAAGTTTGCGCGCCCGGTCGACCGCCCAGAGTTTGCCCGTGGATTTATTGGTGTTTGCTACACTATTAAAAAAAATCCATATCCGTCGTATTCCGAACTACTCCAGATTCTTCGTAAAATGTCTTTTTGTCCTTGTTTTTTGTATTAAGAAATTGTTACAAAATTGTAAGAAATAGAATAGTTCATTTCGATGACAATTATAGAGATGTAATAGTTCAGTGGAGAACGGGTGGACTTAAGAAGTGAGAGAATACCATCGAGTCCTAGATACAACCATTCTTTCTTTATTTTTTTATATAGTTTAAATATCGAGCAAGCCTCGGTCATCCAGATACTAATAAGTAATTATGTTACTTTTTTCGTATTTAAGTTTTTTTTATTCTAAAAGGCTCTAATTTATTTCCAATTTCTGAGATTTTGATAGATATCAGTATTAAAGTTTTCATTCGCGATGTATCGAAGTCAAGTGTAAGTTAAAGAAGTAGGTTCTGTATCACGATACGGAATATATACAATGTTCTCTATAAAAATTTTGTAAGTAAATCGGAAATTTAAGAAAACTCTCTTACTTAAATAGTTAAGACTAGAACATCGTCTGTCGAGTGAGTTATTTATATTTTTATTTGATTTAGGTGATATAAATTTACGCCGTGTGGTATCCGGCTGAATAGAATAGTACCACACTCATTTCTTACCGAGGTGTCGTAAAAGGCGACTAAGGTAAGTCGACCCGCTGTGTGGTATCCGGCTGAGTAGAATAGACCACCCTCATTTCTTACCGAGGTGTCGTAAAAGGCGACTAAGATAAGTTGGCCCACCGTGTGGTATCCGGTTGAGTAAAATAGACCACCCTCTTTCTTACCGAGGAGTCGTAAAATACGACTAAGGTATGTTGACGTCAGGCAGGCGGCCGGTCGTAAAATACGTAGCCAAATCATATGACAATATGTTTGTAACATGTTGTGTCGACCCCACTTAGAGTGGGATAAGGGCAGGAGGATGATTAGGTGATATAAATTTATATTTCAGATAGTGGAAATACTCAACGATCTTTACACCTGCTGCGACGCCATCATATCTTATTACAACGTCTATAAGGTTGGTGCAAGTACTTTTTATTATTTATAAAAAGTTAAACTTATTGACGTGACAGCGTCTTAAATTAGGTTACGGCTTGGAGTCACTCATAAAAAAGTGTAACGCCCGCTCACGTCTGTTACGACGAGTTACCGAACGAAAGAGAGGCCCGCCGGACTGGCGAATGCCTTGCGTCTCTCTCACTACAATCCATCACATTTAAAAAGACGTTGTCACGTAAAATCTTTGCCCATAAAACGGACTTTACAGGCAACGGTTTTTTATATTTATTAATTTATTTTTGAATTTTGTATTATGTATTTATTGTAAAAAATTTTTGGTTAAATAAAGTTTATAAATATTATACAATTAGGTAACCGAGGCCTTGCTCGGTAATTTTTCAAATGATGTAAAAAGAAATTTTTAAAAAAAATTGAAAAGAAAAATGAAAAAATAATAGGGCGGGTCGATCCTAGGTATTTCCACCTCTCTAGACCGCCCTATCCCCAAATGAACTACCATGACTACGTTTGACAGCGAAAAATTGTTTACGGTATTCAACGTAAAAATTTTAGAGCTCGAAAACAGGGATAAACCCCCCTACATGCTGAATGTATAGGTATATGTATATATGTGAATGAATATATATATATATATATATATATATATATATATATATATATATATATATATATATATATATATATATATATATACGAGATTAAAGATGGTTTGGGTATAAGATTCTTTAATAAAATTCCGAAATCAATTTTAGGTTTGCCAATGAATATTGCTATAATTTATTCTGACAGTCTGACTAACAAAAAATCATTCCTGTTTAATAATAACTTTAATGCTAACATTCCAATATTAGTTTAAATTCCTATGGGGTATACCAAGGACATCTATAAGTATTTATATCAAGGATATTGGGTTGAGGATAGTCCCTTGAAATTTACCCCACAGTTGTTCCTATAATTGTTTCGTTTGATGTTAAGGTGTATGTAATCATGAGTAATTGATCTACGATGGCTTTTCGGATCAAATCAAATGAAATAAAAATAATCTTTGCTAAGATTCGCCGCTCCAAGTTAGTTTTTTGTACACGTGTATCAAAAGCATAACGCCATTTTTAAATTTAAACTATCGTGAGTAGTATTCATAGTTAATGTATAGAACCGGCTATACTCACGTCTTATTCTATCGGGTTAGCCCGACTAGTTTCGAACCCATCCGGGGCTCTTATTCATGAGCTCTTTACACGACGTTATCGCGGCGGAAACTGCGTCCCGCAGCTCGCTGGGCGCGACTCGTGGATGGCGGGGGTGCGGGGGGACACGGTGGCGGCGGTGACCGCGCCTCTTCCAAGTGTTCCCTGTCGCTCTGGTCTTCGTCATCGCATGCACGGATGAAGTTTGTGCACGCGACGCTTACGGTGTCGGGTTCAAAGCGGTCTTTATATGAACCAGTAGTGTCAAAAATCGGTTTCCACGCCGGAGGTAGTGTCCATTCTCCGCCGCGATAACGTCTTATAAAGAGCTCATGAATAAGAGCCCCGGATGGGTTCGAAACTAGTCGGGCTAACTGTAGCCGGTTCTATACATTAACCATAACGCCATTAATCGTAATTTATTTTGTTTGAGAAAGTGTAGTGTCGTACAAGAAACATTTGAAAACCCATATGCGTCGCTTAAAGTGTTAAAATAAATGTATTATCGTATACGTATTTTATCAAAATATGTTATCCCTGTGTCGCGACTGTCTGTGACTGGTTTCCCGAAAACAGGGATAAAAAGTCATTTTATTAAAATTAAACCTAGCTTGATTGAATTCCCCCTAAACCCCCTACATGCCGAATTAAAAGAAAATCGTTGGAGCCGTTTCCAGGATACGGAAAATATATTTAACTCATTTAAATATTAAAGATTTTGATTTTATCTTATATTAACATTTCTTCAGGTGGAGACTATCGGAGACGCATATATGGTGGTAGGTGGTCTCCCGGAGCGCTGCGCTCGTCACGCGGCAGAAGTGGCATCTCTGGCTCTCCACGTGCTGGAAGCTGTGCCTAAAATACGCATGAGGCATATGCCAGCGGCCCGACTCCATATAAGAATAGGTAAAGGTTTCCATACTGTTCTTTTAATTACAGGAAAATTATGGGGACCGCCGCCCGACGGAGACAGGCGAATATGACGGACTCGCACCGACTAAAACGACCTGTGTGCTCCACCACGCTGCTGGTGGTAAGGACAGGGTATCGTTGTACAAATAGCCCCCGTCCCTGCTGATAGCCGCTCTGATCCCAGAAACACCTCCTCCGGGTAGGGACCTCTCAAAAGAGAAGGCCCCCTCCGCTATCCGATACATCGGGAGCACCAGATGCACCTATCGCCACGAGGAGCTTTAAGCCAGGCGTCCGATATACGCCGTTTGGAATGCCCGAAGGTCCCCTGTTAGGGCGTCAGACGATGGGATTGGGCAAGTCGCAAACACTCAACAGCAGCAGTTTCCAACTCTTGAAACTCAACGTACGCGAGGAAACAGAAATTTCCAATAATCCCGTGTTTTGTGACTAAAACCATCCATAAAAGTGCCCCGATTGTCCAGAGTCTAATCCCGTAAAGGTAACAATTGACCCTTATTTTTACTACAATTCTTTTGCTAAAAGCAAGATTATTTATTTTCTCGGATCATTAACCATTAAGTACGATTCGACTGAAAAACTACTTGTCTAATCGACCACATTCTGACAAACACCTTTTGAGGATTTTCGTTTTTAGCAAATACTAGCAATCACCAGCGGCTCCGCCCGCGTGGAAAGATTACCTTAATATACTAATCTTTTGATAACCATAAAAAAGGTTAAAGTGGGTTAACCTTAAAAGCTAGACATATGCTTTTGCGGACTTTTATTTAGAACTTTGAGAGGGGAACACATTTGTGATACATGATTTTCGAATAACTATCACCGTTTACCCAGGAAAGCTTTAAATTTTGCAAGGAAAGCTTTAAATTTTGCCGTTTTCGTACTATTTTTTATTGCTGCTCCTCTCCTATTCATCTTAACTTGATGTAATATAAACTATAGCCTTCCTCGATAAATGGTCTATCTTACGCTGAAATATTTTTTCAAATCGGTCCAGTAGTTTCTGAGATTAGCGGGTTCGAACAATCAAACACACAAACTGTTCAGCTTTATATATTAGTATAGATAAGTAGCTAACAGTTAGATAAAGCCACAGAATTTAAAAGGTTCTTCTTTCTCATTAGAAACATATGTCTTCTATTGTATCCTATTTTATTTACGAGTAATCTGTATACTTTTATCATCATCTTCCTGCCCTTATCCCACTCTAAGTGGGGTCGGCACAACATGTTATAAACATGCTGTCACATGATTTGGCTGCGTTTTTACGACCGGCCGCCTGCCTGACGTCAACTTACCTCTGTCGTATTTTACGACACCCCGGTAAGAAAGAGGGTGGTCTATTTTACTAAACCGGATACCACACGGTGGGTCAATTTACCTTAGTCGCCTTTTACGACACCTCGGTAAGAAATGAGGTTGGTCTATTCTACTCAGCCGGATACCACACGGCGGGTCGACTTACCTTAGTCGCCTTTTACGACACCTCGGTAAGAAAAGAGGGTGGTACTATTCTAACAAGCCGGATACCACACGGCGTATTTAAATTCTTCATTCCAAAGATTTGTGATGAGTCGATAATTTTTAGATTTTATTCGATTCTTAGGTATACACAGTGGCCAATGCGCCGCTGGTGTGGTTGGGATCAAAATGCCGAGGTACTGCCTTTTTGGGGACACGGTCAATACTGCTGCCAGGATGGAGTCCACCGGCGAACCTCAGCGGATACACGTCAGCAACGACACATATCGGCTGCTTAGACACCATGGGGGCTTCCATCTTAAGGAACGGGGAATGGTTAATATAAAGGTAATATGTTTAATAAATAAATAAATATAAATAAATATATTGGACACTTACACACACGGTCGTCCGTCCCCAAAGTAAGTAACTTAATACTTGTGTTATGGTAGACGGCCAACTGGTGAATATATACTTATATATTTTCTAAAAACATACTTAAATACAAATATACACCCTGGCTCAAAGACCAACAAATTCATTTATAGAAAATGTTGGCCCTCGGCGGGAATCAAACCCGTAACCCGCGGAGCTGAAGGCAGGGTCACTACCCACTGCTCCAACGGGCCAGTCGTTTGATAATCAAATCTAAATAATCTTTATTTCAGCCATGTGGTATCCGGCTGAATAGAATAGTACCACACTCTTTTCTTACCGAGATGTCGTAAAAAGCGACCAAGGTAAGTCGACCCGCCGTGTGGTATCCGGCTGAGTAGAATAGACCACCCTCTTTTCTTACCGAGATGTCGTAAAAGGCGACTAAGGTAAGTTGACTCACCGTGTGATATCCGGTTAATTACAATAGACCACCCTCTGTCTTATCGAGGTGTCGTAAAATACGACTAAGATAAGTTGACGTCAGGCAGGCGGCCGGTCGTAAAATACGTAGCGAAATCATGTGACAACATGTTTATGACATGTTGTGCCGACCCCACTTAGAGTGAGACAAGGGCAGGAAGATGATGATAAAAATAATCTTTATTTAAATAAGCGCTTTGAAGCAATTTTGAATCATCAAAGATCAATAAGAATTAATCAAGCCACAACTGGTTCGGAATGTAGCAACTTACCGAGAAGAACCAGTAAAAAACTCGGCGATCATTCTTTTAAACATTTTCAATTTACAACAATCTACACGGTGTACAACAATTGACGGTGATCAACTAGTTAAAAACTCTGCGGTTTATCTATAAAAAAAATTAAATTTAGGTTATATTAATCTTGTTTAAAGGTGATAATATATCCAAATCCAAGCATATGTATCACACAAATAATCTTCCATTGTATGATATGCTTTACTTACTCAACACTCTTCTTAATTTGAACCTTTTCGTAAACCAGTCTACTATGGATAATTTAATTACATATATAATAATTAATAAAAGCGAAAACCGAGAACGAATGAGTTGCTAACTCTGCTGAGTCGCGACACAGGAGTCATAAGCTTTTTGTGACCTCTCGTATAACTATGATATAAATCAAATTTTGTCTCATACAAAATGGATAACTCTAGCCGTTTGGTATCCGGCTAAGTAAAATATTACCACCCTCATTTCTTACCAAGTTGTAAAAGGCGACTAAGTTAAATTGGACGCTATTACCTCAATGTCCACCGTTGTCCTACCGGATAATGTAGGCCGAATTTATTCCCAAGGAGCGTTGACGTCAGTCAGGCGGCGGTCATAAAAATATTTGCCAAATCCACTACATAATGGATAACTCATTCAATTCCAAACACTGTTGTCCAGGGTAAGGGCGAAATGAAAACCTGGTGGTTGGTCGGTGAAGATCACGAACGAAGGAAGAGTGCTCTGTATAAATCCAGTGAGTATAATATATTATTAAGCGCACTATACGCACAAGTACATTCGTGTTGAGGGCATACTCGGCTGTACTCGCCAATCATCGTCTATGATCGCCTACGATTGCCTATAATTCAGGAATAGCCGATTTTCGGACACGCATCAAAGGGTATGGCTGAGTGATATCTATGATCGTAAGTATTGTATGTTAATATGGATGATCGTGTGGCCACTTGCACGATGATCGTGGTGATAGGCGATCACACGATCAACGATCATCGCTGATAGTGAAGAGCTGGCATTAAACATATCATACTAGTACTTACCACTTTACTGTGATAGCTCAGCGGTGACACCGTACAAATTTTCCGAGGAGGTCACGGGCTTAGTCCTCGAGCAGGCGTCAATGAGTTTTTCTATTAGGACTTATGCGCCTTCGCTTTATGGTGAAGGAAAACATAATGAGGAAACCTGCATATCTTTAAAGAATTGTAGGAATATGCATAGCATACTAATCCGCTTTGGAGCAGCGTGGTAGGTCTTAGCTCCGATCCTTCTCTCCAAAAACGGAGAGAGGTCTATATTTTTATTTCTATACATTATTTACTTAAGCACTTAAGTCGAATGATGTTGCGGATAGAAGATGCGTGTATTTTAAATTCAGCACCCTCGGTTGCCCTTTCTTTCTTTGATTCTCTATTATGTATAACTCCATAGTCTTTAACACTTCTGTAACTGTCTGTCACTGTCGTTTTTACTGTCGTTAGATTAAGTTTTAGTTGTAAGTAAAAATGGTCGCCACTGAAAACCAGCATTGTGGTACTCCTCAACATAAGCTGAATGAATGAAAGTGGTCCAATTTGTAACGTCACATTTCTGTATGTCTGTCTGAATTTTATTTAGTAATACTTCTTCTTTATATTATTTACTGTTATTTACTTTGTTAATTTACTGTGACGTTATAAATAAAAGGTTTTTGATTTTGATTTGATTTGATTTTTATTATTTGCCAGATGGCAGCTACATGTCACAAATGGATTCATCCGAGAATACGCCCTGGACCTTCGGCCGGTCTATCCTGGATATCAGGGATAGGGCGCGGCTGTCCTGCGGCGGATCGCTCGGCCCCGGGTCAGCTCTATCCTCCCCGGGTCCGCCTGCATGCGCATGTTTTGTCCCCCCTAGGGACCATCACTCGGCGCCGGTGGTATCGTTCTGCGATGACTGACGCTAGCCCATCGAAGTATTCCATCCCACAATCTACAGGTATTCTTAACACGCTTTTTATTCTACGTGAAAACAGAACATAGATTACCATATTAGGGTAGCGGAGCCAGGCTAAAATGTATCCACCCTACTCCTTTAATATTATAAATGCGAAAGTTTATGAGTATGGATGTATGTTTGTTACTCTTTCAACCACCAATATCGATGAAATTTGGCAATTTTTTGTTTTGCGCGTACATAATGGTTATATAAATTATCTGAAGACTGAATATAGATTTGTATGAATGTTGTATTGTTGTATGAATAAGAATGTTAAGGTGTGGTGTGACAAGACTGAATAAAAGACGGAATGAGTGTGTATATACAGGGAGTTCTGAAAGAAGCGCCCATAAAAGACAAGAAGTGCAAAATTATGTTGGTACGGTATTATGAGGCATAAAAATTATGTGACCAAACGAGTCTTAAATATGAATGTGGAAGAATATGTGATTAGAGTGAGGCCTAAAAAGAGATGGTTGAAGTATGATGCACATATAAATGGAATAGCGCCGATAAGAGAGAATGAAAGAGAAAAACATGTTGTGCCGACCTTACTTAGAGTGGAATAAGGGCAGGAGAATAATAATGATGGTTTCCTAATTTAACAATATCGAATAAACATAGCTGTGATAGCCGAACCGACCATGTGCCTTTCTCAAGGAGGTCATGGATCCAAACTCCGGGCAGGTACTAATGAGTTTTCCTATTTAAAAACTTATGTACCTCATTGATATTGATATTACCAATTTATCAGACGTGTTTAGGTGAAGGAAAACACCGTGAGGGAACCTGCATACCTCTGGAGAATAACTTGGATATTTGTAACCTACTAATCCGCATTGGAGCAGCGTTGTAGGTCTCTGCTCCAACCCTTCTCTCCAAAAAAGGACAGAGGAAGCAGTGGGATAGTAATAGGCCGTTACTTTGTTTTATTAAATAAACTTACAGCTCAAATACTTTCTTAAAATCTGTCAACAGGTTGCTTTAATGGAATAAGTCAGGAACTTAATGGATCCAACGTTTCAACTTGGAGTGGTTTGTCGAAATACTTCCACGATAAAAGATACAGGGTGTACGATTGTAAGGAAAGTGACTTTGAGGATGTGACAGAGCGTGCCAGGATTCTGGCGGCCATGAAACGGTTGCATTGTTTAGAATACGATTATAATAACATATTATAAGGTGTTGAACTTTTATGTCTGCGTGTGTTGCCATTTCTTTTTATAGTGGGCGATGTATTTTGTATTATTGATTTTTAGAGGATTCTGGCGGCCATGAAATGGCTGCATTGTTTAGAATACAATTATAGTAACATACTATAAGGTGTTGAACTTTCATGTGTACATGTGTTGCCATTGCTTTTTTAGTGGGCGATGTTTTTTGTACTACTGATTTTAAGAGGGTTTTTCAGAGGAGACTTTTCTCATATAGTCCTATTTAAAGTATAATTGTTATTAAATCAAAGAAAATATTGCGATAGTTATTTAAAACACAGGTATTGAAAATATTGTTTTGCTATAAAAAATATGTGTAATGCTAAATTGAAAGTGTTTTATCCGTTCTCATACGTGATACTTGAATAATTTGTAAAAACTCATGCACTACCAGCCTCCAATAACATAACAATACACAAGCACTGCACATATTCACCATCGCAATCTCAACAATCGTTTCGCCTCGTATCCGCATCAAGAGATAGACTCCACAACAAAATAGCAAAGCTTTACGATTTTGTCGATTATAATAATTATAAAAAAATAATATTTTCATTACTTTTGTATTATGGATCTCCGCAAAATAACGCCTAATTCTTTAAATTACTTATTTACGGTTAAAATTACTATTAAACAGGTAAACTAACTGTTAAAGATAACTACTGTTAAAATTGTTATTTTTAATTATTATACATTTTATATAAATTTATGGTATTTATACAAAGTAAAAATAACTCGTCCAGTCTTTTTTTTAATTTAATTTTATATTATACATACATATTATATTATTTATAAATATATACAAGAATTTAGTTTAAAATTATTAATATAAATCGTAATTTATAAAATTTAAGAATATGAAACAATTTTAATGTTATATTTGATAAATGGCGTAAAAAATGTTGCCAGTATTAAATATTCAAAGTTTAAATTAATTATATTGAATGTCCATGTTACTTAAGATACTAGTTAATAAGAGAACCAATTTTAAAAGCGTAATGTTAGCTTTTGAATATTTTACATAACGAAAGTATTATGTAACATAAATATATTTATGTACCTATATGTGGAATACGTAAAGTAAAGAATTATTTGAGACTTTTTTTGGTTTTCTAGAAGTAGGATATTTAAAAAGGATTTATAGCAAATATTATTAAATTTTTTTTATTCCAGTTCCTGAACGGAAGACGTCATTTTTTTGTCATTTAGGTTTGCCAGATATGTAAGCTTCAATGGCATCAAATTTTATCGACATTAAGAATAGAATATTAAGTTTTTGGTCTTAATATTAATTGACGTATATAGAAATCTCTTTATTTTTTTAAATGATTTAAAAATTTATATAATATTATTCAATTACGTTTTTTTTTCAAGTGTGGATTACGAGCTAATATATATCTATTTAATTATTTATATGTAATATCTATTTAAATAAATATATTTAAGAAAAATATTTTAATATCAACATCTAAAAATTATTGATATCTTAGATAAAATTAATCTTTTAATTAATAATAATTATAATAAATATTTCTACTTTAAGTATAATTATTTAAGGGGTTTAATAGAATGGCTGCCTATTCTGGTCACACAAATGACCCGCCATCTTCAATTTTAAAAACGGACCATTTTAATAATATAATAATCGTTTTAAATTGTGGGTGGGAATAAACCACCCCCAGGGAGTGTTTAAGGGTGAAAAATTTGTTTCTATTTTGATCTTTCACATATTATATTCAATTTAATCAGTGTCTATGCTTCCACTCGGTGACGTCCGTAAAATATGTGTTTATGCGATATATTCTGGCCATAGACAATATATTGCATATAATAATATATAATTCTATATTTATACTGAGTATTTAGTCACGATAATCATTGATTTTTTTACTGAACTGAATTGTAGAATGATGAATTGTAGACGAATGGGTAACATTTATTTTCCGAACCAACATCTTCCACATCATATACCTATCTAGTATGATTGTTAGTATCAAGTATAAGATTATAATTATAATCTAGTCAATTTTATTTTAAAAAAATAATTGTACATGTAAACCGAGTCCAAATTTATTGATCCATCAATTTTATTTAAGAAGCCTAAATGCAATTTATTACAATTCCTGTAATAATAAATTATAAAATTTATTGAATTATGTACATATATATTTTTTAAATTTTCGTATTAAATTGACTTATTTCAAAATGTTGTTTTGTAGCAAATTGTTATAAAGAAAACTCGTGAATGTTAATGAAACACATAGCTTAAAAGACCAAGAAAACATTGGGTTTTTTTTATATTTCGTAGCCTGATGCCATAGAAGACATTGAAATAAAGATTACAATGAATCTTTATTTCGATTGATTAGTTTTTAATTCGGTCAGTTTAATACTAAGCGTGCGATTTGAAATGTCATTCTTGTATTATTAGTTAGTCAATTTTACTTATAATGTCAAAGTTCAAGTATATATTTTTATTGTATTAATATATTCTGTCTAGTCAAAAACAAAAAAAGTATACACTTTAATTATTAAAATTATACATATGCATTATCTATGTATAGTGTTTGTAGATTATATTAATACTTAATAAATTATTATTAGGTGTCTTTAAATGTTGTTGTTGTTTGTTGAAAATATACACGTTTTTTTTAAATAAAGTGAAACAAAAAAAATCGATTTTTTTTTATTCATAACCATCCTGTTTCTTATACATTACATAGAACATTACTCTATGACATAAAATCACTCAAACGTCACTTTAGAAACGTAATGGTGACTGTACACTCTCGCTCGAGAGCACTCGCTATGTCTCGCCCGAAACGTGTAAGCTCGGACTTCCCATGTACACTTTTGAAAGTGAACAGCGGCGCTCTCGCTTGACGCAGCGATCGTGCGAGGCGACGTGAGACCCTTTGACTTTCGCATTAAAACTGACATGAGAGCGAGAGCGAAAGCGGACAACACTTGGAGACCCTCCCAGGTGAGGCTAGATTTTTACTATATAGTCTCTCGCTCTCGGCTTATCTTGGGGTATCTCGAGAGAGTGTACAGTCACCATAATCAGTTAGCCCTCTTATTCACATACGTTTTTTATAGAGTCCTGCCGTAGTATCCTAAGGAAGGATGTGAGGCCGAGCTACTAGGGTTACGTGTTGTGGAGTGCTGGTGGTATAATAAACGTCTGTGTCGAACGTGTTGTCACCTTATCTGAAGTGTGGATTTAAGCTACTATTCTAACTAAATTCGTTCAATCTGTTTTAACGATCCAGAAAAAAATTTAATACCTTTATAGTTCTATCGATGCTTTTTAACGTCAATTATAAATCACTGAAGAATGATGCGACCAAACATAGAGTACTTTATATACTTTATATTTAACGTCACATTTTTACGTCAATTATAAGGCACAGAACCCCAATGATCCGTCCAAACATAGAGTACATTATATACCAGAAATATTACGTTCTGCGCCATTTCACTTATGAAAAATATAATTATTCGTGTACTTTAAGCTTCCACATTAATACGAGTCTTTTCTTTGAATTTGTATCTATGTAAATATATTTTTCCGACTGCACCTATAATGCAATTCAAAAAAGATGGTGAATCGATTATATTCAAGAAGAAATCTCATTCATATTCTGGCTTTATATCATCAATTAATGACAAAACTCTCCGTTTAAACTTTTTAAATTGATTTGAATTCATTTCATTTAACTCAGGCAAAATGCTATTCAAAAACGATACTACGGGATCGTTTTTTTGGCTTACACTCTCATACGTTGTACGTTCTAAGCTTAAATTTTTGTTAGAAGTATTTGGCAATACTGAATGATCGACTTGACCTGTTACACTCTCGTTTGTTTGTTCGAGGCGAGGATATTTCCTGAAGTTGAACGAATCTATATCATCGTTAGTTCTCTTTCTAATTTGCAAATCTTGTGTATTATCATTTTCGGTATACGTGTCGTTGCTAGAATCGTCTAATTCATACTTAATATCATCTATTAGTTCATTGTTCATGATTTTCAGTTCATTATAATCGTCCTTTTCACTTATACGTTCATGTCTTTGAGGTAACGGGTTTGTACATTCTCCTGATTCCTCTCTAGGTGATGAAAAATTTAATTTCAGATATGGTATCAGGAATTGCATTTCGTCAAACAGGTAGTACGGTTTCCTTTTTTTATCGGACAATGCTGATTGTTTTAAGTGCCTTATGAATACAACTCGTAGATTCCGCCATTTGTCTTTACACGCTATAGCTGAAAATTAAAATTCAGTATTTAATATTTATACATATTCTATAACAGAACAAATGAAAAAAACACATATTAAATAAGTAAATAGGGATTTTTGAGCCCAATTGTAAAATATTGAGGTATGTCTTGAAAAAGGCGATATATTTTTGTGTATCAAAACAAAAAAATTAACAATATAAAATTAAAAAATGAGTTTGGTACAAACAAAATATGTTATCGATTACAATAATTGATAAAAAAAAACGAATAATTAAAAATACAGGAAAGGTTAAATGTTTTATTGTTAAATATTTTAAATAATAAAGATTAAAGTTAAATTTTATTTATAACTCATTGGATTGACAAAATCAGCGACATTTTTAGTAGGTAATATTAAAATAATGAAAATATTAATTGGCCCCATTTTTGTCTTATTACATCTTGGGGCTCAAAATTGTACGAAAATGTATGTTTTTTGTACAAGTTGTTCTAAAACGCCAGACAATATGACGTCAGTCGCCCTGCTGCGATGTTGCCATGTCAATTTGTTGACGAAATAACTCTCAAGTATTAATTACTGCATAAAAAAACGAGCAACTATCGAAAAATATTTCATTATTTTGACAATTTAATTTTTATTTCTAATATTTTTAAAGGAAAATTTAGTAACCTAAAAATTTAAGCAAGAAATATTTTATATTTAATACGTTTTCTTATGTGTTGTTAAAGTTACAAGGTCACACAACAATGTATGTGTTTACGCATCTAAATTTCTTGGTGAATTTAAAATGACTATGAATTTAAATATTCAAATCCGTTGTCTATTGTCACAATACTTAACCCTTCTCGGCTCCCGCTTATACTGCGTCCATCATATTATCAGTCTTTTGACAGCTCACGCTCATTAAGTTTTGTATTGCTTACGTACAAATATCATACAAATAATATTTGTACTTTATGGATGGGTACCGCCCACTTAGTGATGTCACACATAATGGTTACTACGATTATGCCACAGATTAAAAATAATCGGTAGAAATCGATGTTACGAGTATTAAAAGACATTTAATAACATTATATAAAGTTTTACTTTCTTCTTAGTTAATACATGAATACAAATAAAACAATCAGGATATTTTAATTTATTTTATTAGCACGAGTCGTCGGAATGATAATCAACACTAGACTCCTCCGATGAGGAGTCTTCAGTAGCAGTTATTATTAGCTCTTGTGTAGATAATATATTATCAAACGCAATATCACGTTCCCAATCAGAGAATATTACTCTTTTAGTTCAGCTTTATCTGTCATGTAAGCCACATAATACCAGGGAAACCATATATAAAATTAATGAAGACCTCAAGAGGTTAGCTGTATGGTCTGATGATAACACTTTAGTTTTAAACGCAGCAAAAACTAAGTATATGGTGCTGGGAACTAAAACACAAATAAATAAAATTATACTGGAGGACCCGTTTATTTACATACGTGGAGAGACTATAGAAAGGGTGACAGAAGCAAAAAATCTTGGAGTTATCATGGATCAAAATTTGCGTTTTGAGAAACATACAATCAATACTGCAAGACATTGTTTTTACAGACTCAAAGTCTTATATCGTATAAGAAGATTTATTAAACCCAGTTTAAGAATTAACATGTGTGAAACCATGATTTTGTCTAAGTTTAATTATGCAGATGCAGTTATTGGTCCACGTTTATATGCGCGTACAAAAAAACTTATACAAAGAGTGCAAAATGCTTGTGCCCGCTACTGCTTTGATGTACCTCCACGCGCACATATAACGCCTTTTTTAAATACGGCAAATATTTTAAAGATGGATTATCGTTCGCAATTACACCTAGCCACACTTCTGTTTGGTATTGTCAATTACAAAGTACCACCGTATTTATTCTTTAAATTAAAATTTGCTAGAGATTACAAAACATTGCATGAAACTAGAGGACACTCATATAAAATACGTATGTCTAGACACCATACTGCCTCTTTCCATGGTAGTTTTAAGTACAACGCAACGAAGTGTTGGAATAATCTTCCACCGCCTCTGCGCAATCTAAAATCGTTAGAACAATTTAAAAGAAAATATAAACTATACTTAATAAATAAGCAAAAACAAACATAAAATATGTACTTTATTAGAATTTAAAGAACCCACACAACGTTGTGCATTAGTCTTTTAAATATATTAGTCTACATACAAATATAAGTAAATAAAAATGATGTTTAAAATATATAGTTTAAATTTATTAATTAAAGTTTTAAGTTGTACATTTTTCACCATATTATAAATATATTTATACTTACATATACATAGTAAATTAGTTTAGCTTTTATCTGTTGCTGACGTCCGTGCGTAAAAAATGGCGGCCACTGAAAATCGGTGTTCGGGTTTCGAATTCGAACCAAAGCCGAGTGGTTACCCATTTTATGGTGTCACTCCGCGCCTTTATAAATAAATTTTCTTAATTATTGTGTCCTTATATGTAATACTTAGTGGTGTACGTTATAAATAAAGTTTTTCTTTCTTTCTTTCTTTCTTTCTTTCTTTAGTTCTTTCCACCACACTTGCCCAGTTCTCGGCCGTTACGTGGGTGCAAGCATTTTTTAGCAATTGCAACATTTTATTCGCTGTGAATGGGGGGCTTGTATTGCATCTCGCAGCATGCCCTTTTACTTGTGCCCATATAAGTTCTATTGCGTTGTACTGGCAGTGGTATGGAGGAATCCGAAGAACAGTATGGCCATATTCTGCTGCCATTTCATTGATTACATAGCGTTTTGCTCTCTTTTTGGTTTTTAATATTTTTATTAATTCAACTTTTAACATTGAGTCGTCCACATTTTCTCCATTGTCCCGAAGTCAATTAATTATTTCATGCTTTTTATTAGCCTGTGTTGGCATTTTGTCAATTTGACGAGAGTGGTAGGGCGCATTATCAATAAAAATTATTGATGGTTCTTCCAATGAAATGAGCATTTTTTTGAACCACTCTTCATACACATTTGCATTCATCTCTTCGTGGTAGTCATTTGATTTCTTCGATTTAAATGCCAACAGTGCGTCTTGTACAAATCCTTTTGCTGTACCTGCATGGCAAATGATTAGGCGCTCACCTTTTCCCATTGGTACTGAGGAAGTGGAATCAGCAGTATCATCAGTCCAGAAACGAGATAGTGTGTGGTTAGCGTTGAGCCATGTTTCATCCGTCAAAACAATATTTGCCCAATCTTGTATTTTCTTTGCCTCTCTTAAAAAATCACAACGTGCTATAGCTATATCTGTGCGTTCCATTAATAATTTTCTTTTATTTAACTTTTTATATGAAAAGCCAATTGTGTTCAAAACTTTGACCTAAGAAGATTTTTCACCATGAAATAGACCACTTCTTTTCAAAGAAACAATAAGTTTTCTCAAAGTTGGAATTTCTTTTCTCAAGTAGTAATCATATACATGACGACGAATAGCGTCAGCGTCAAAGTTATCAACAGCTGTCACCTTATGAGCCCGGCGCTTTCTTTTTGGTGTAGATGGTTTGTTTTGCTCCAAGCCGCTCCTGCCGTAGGCATCAGTAGTGATTTTAGTCACAGTTGATAGACTGATCCCCAACGCGGCTGCAACACGGTTTCGGACTTGCGTGATAGGTATAAGAGGTCCGCCATTTTGATTTTCTTGCTCAAAATACTCATGAAGTTTTAACACTAACTGTCTCGATTGTGCTTTCAACACACGTCCTTTCGGCATTTTCACGATCAATTAATATAAGTTTCACAAAAGTTTTTCCGAGGAATAAAGCTACTTAACTCAAGGTGTAACAGATGCGAGAGAACACTCAGCGAACGTAAATGCGTGTGACTATCACGGGCGTTTCGTTGAGAGTGACAGATCACGTCAAAATGGTGGCCGAGCGGAAGGTCTGTTGATGCTGCCAGTTGATGTTTAATATATTTTTTATGATTATAATAAATACACACGGATTAACATTTATTTTCAAAAAACTAAGGCAATATTAAATCAAAATGTTGATTTCTATATCTGTTATTAGTTTACGTAGGTTATCATTAATCGAATTACTTAGGTACGTAATTCGATTAATGATAGTAGGTACTATAATCGGAATGGTATCGCATACGAGAATCTTTAGGACATCACTAAATATGTAAATCGTCAATCTGTCAAAAGATGGTTAATATAATGGACAGTGTATAGTTATGTATGTACGACCTAACCTTTGCCAACATATAAAACAGTCTGTGATTATTACGACGATAATTCTGATTAATTTTATTATTTATTTAGAATAAAAATCATATAAGTAAGAATAGAACAACAAAAAAACCATTTTAAAATTATTTGACTCAGTAAATCTTTTATCGTAATATTGATCGACCTTATATCATTATATGAAATTAATAAAGCTCATCGTTCTTAACACTTCGAAGCAGGCGCATATTAAAATGAAGTAATGGCGGCTTATTTCTTTTTATGATCAGAGATAAGATTCTGTAAATAATCAAATGCACTAGTAAACTTAATGGCAGTCAAATAAACTCTAGATTTAATTTATTAGAAACAATGTATAATAAACATTAAATACCTACCTGTCATATTCATAAAAACGCCGATTTTAGTCCAGGCCTCCTCCGTTAAGTCCTTTCTAGAATACGCCGCTATATCAGAATTGTACAGGCACGGATATTTCTGTACTTCCTTCACGAATTTAACATTTATTATTGTGTCCGCCATGTTGAAACTGCGTGGCAACAACTCAGCGCTCTCGATGTGACTGAATACTGATTCGGAACGTGTACAAGACATAATGCTAACATATTACGTGAGTTTTGCCATCTTATTGGATTTTCCACTAAAACTGGTGGTTTCAACTACCCATTTAGTGGTCAAATATTGCTTTTAGTGGCTAGTGGTTTTTATGGTGGTGACAATGTGGTTTTGGTAAAATATATTAGTAGTTAAAAAGTTAGATTTATTTCCATTTTACGATGATCTTTATATAAATGTTCGTTTTTCTTTTTGAATATTCATATATACATAGGTGAGCAAGCTCAAATCCGCTATTTGCTCATGGTTGGTGTGAATTAGTAATAAGCATATGAATCAGATATGACCATGCCATATTTTTATTATTAAAAGTACGACCTCGGTCAACAATATTGAGTCAACATTATTTGTCATTTCATACAAAATTCTAATTTATGTGAATCCTTAACAAAAAAACCATGGTTTCATCCCAGCCGCCAATCAACATCCACTCCAAGGTCGAATCGCTTCGGGTGGAGGACGATGCTGTGCGTATATCAGCGGGGCATAATTATCTATTATGAAGTGCTGAAATCTGTTGAAACTATCGAAATGCACCGTTTCCACAGACAGATTATCTGTCTTTTCTTCAGAAAAAAAGGTCAGAATGTCAGCTAATTTTCCTTCATGACAATGCTCCGTCACACACATCAAAAAAGGTTCAAAATAACTTAGGGACGCTCAACTGTTACATGCTATCCATACCGCTTATTCATCAAACCTGGCCCTATCCGACTATCAACTGTATTTGTCGGTGTGCCATTTGCTCGCCGAGCAGCAGTTCGATTCTTACGCAAGACGTCCAAAATTGGCTCCATAACGATTCGATTGGATTTTCCACCTAATATTTTTTTAAACTTATACTTCGGGATTTCTCACTTCATATTTTTTTCTGAATACTTATACTCAGAAGGGTTCACCGTTCAGTGAAGCTCATGGGCTCATTATTGGTTAAGTAATAATAAAGGAAACTAATTATTTGTATATTTATTTTCTCTCATAAAACAATAATTGACTTAGTGGAAAATTTTGCAGTTAGCGGTCATTTGGAGTGTAAAATTTCTGTTTGTTAGTAGTTTTTGAAAGTTGAATCTGGTGGGAAGCTAAGTGAACTGTTGGCAGCACTGATTACGTCATTATAGGCTTGCGTGTGTGCGTAGCGGTTTTGAGTTTCGACCTCGAGTGGCGTCGTTTCGGAGTTATAAAAAGGTGTAGTAAACCGCGCAACAACTATGAAACTAGTCGAATATTTGTCGTAGCGACATTATGGAAATGTTATTAATATTCCAAAACTTTGTTTAGAAGTCAGTCTTTAATATTTAAATGAAATAATCTTGTATGTATGTTAATTTCGGAAACGGCTTAACGATTTTCCTGAAATTCAGCAGAAGGTTTTGGGGGAGAAAAATCGATCTAGCTAGGTTTTATTTAAAAAAATAGTTTTATTTACTGTTTAAAATTTACTTTTAATTTATTGAATATATAAAACACTATTTTTGCCGTTAATTTGCCTCTTTCTTATCGAGGTGTCGTTAAATACGACTAAGATAAATTGACGTCAGGCAGGCGGCCCGTAAAATATGTAGCCAAATCATGTGACTTGTTTATAACATGTTGCACCGACCTAACTGACAGTGGTCTAAGGGCAGGAAGATGATGATTTTTGTCGTTAAATGTCAAGTCAGCGAAGCTTATTCGTGGAACGGGTGGTCGCGAGAAATAAAAATACCTAGGGTCGAGGCCCACCTACCCTTTCTTTTTTTATTTTTTAAAAAATTTAACAAGCTGGGCTCAGTCAACCAGGCACTTTGATGTACAGCAGATGAGCTGTTTGTGAAATTCTATTAAAATAGGTAGTTTGGCTACATTAGTTTCATCCGAGAGTGCATATGTAATCTTAAAAAACTTGAAAAGAGAGTGAAACGAGAAAAAGGATAATTAAAATGATCGATTTATATGAAAAAATATTCGATTATTATAAAAATCGATTATTAATGATTTCACCAAGGAAATAAATTAGTAAAATAATAATGCCAAGGACACAATTTTATTATTCAATTTTGATATATTATCTACATTTATTCTTTTTTCAATCCTCTAATTCTCAGTTCCAATTCCAAATAAGCTCGCATTGAAGGGTCATCTACTGATTTCATTATTTTATCTGCAATTTCAGGGCCAGCATTTTCCATTTTCGATGTGAGAGCTTCAGCCCACACTATAAATACACAGTTAGCACAGCCAGATCTGCAGCATGCTGTTGGTGGTTCTTCTAGAGATGCCTAGAAGGCAATGTTAGGAATTATTATTGGCTTTTCTTTGCTTGCAATGCATCTAGGAATATTAATATAAATAATATTTTCAAGTATATTTGATCCAGTGAAGACAGTAATATCTAAATTATGTATGAATTTATCTATGTCCTAAATAATTTATAGAATTAGGCATTACTTTTCGTAGATTCATAATACAAAAGTAATAATAAAATTATTGTGCTATAATCTGCGATGAAGTAAAATAGCAAATATATATAATGCTAAATGTAGAGTGGACAATCCATTTTCATACCTGATACATGCAGGATTTGTTAAAATACATACACAAACCTCCACCAACTCCACCACATTACACAAGCACTACATATGTTTACTATTACAAACTCAACAATTATTTTGCCCTACAACCTCTCATCATCAGGACATAGTCTCCAAAAAAAAAATTGCAGAGCAAACCTTTTTTATCTATGTTCTTAAAATTTCTATTATATGTTCTTTATTATTATTCCCATTTATATATATTTGTTTTAAAATATTGTTACTTATTTTAATAATATCTTATTTTATTTTTATATTATTGTAACAACAATTATAGTTCATTTCGTTCACAGATAATAGAGATGCTGGGTTGACAAAATGTACTTTTGAATTTTTTTATATATATACATCATTCTCCTGCCTTTATCCCAGAGTTGTCATATGGTTTGGCTAGTTATTTTACGACTAGCCTACCTTTTAGGACACCTCGGTAAGAGTGTGGTCTATTCTACTTAGCCAGATACCACATGGCAACACATTACACCATTTTATGGTTTAAAGAGCTTTCACATATATAATGAGTCATACATTTTTCATAATCCTTTCTATTTCTTTTTCTTTCTCTTCATCTACTGCATTTGTTTGGTTGCAATATAGTATTCTTTGATGCTGATTCCATATTAGAGGTCTTACCAAAAATAATCTGGATTTCTGTAACATAGAGAAACATAACTTTTTTATCTTTTATAAAAATCACAGTCCACAGTTCTTCAAAGAGATAGAGGAAATAATGTAGTATTTAGAATATAATAATAAACTTTTAGAGGTAAGAAAGTTTATTTATTTACATAAACTAAGTTTGGTTACAAAAAATCTTTTATTCCTAAAAGATTTTTTGTAAGCGTTGAGTTTAAGATTTTTTGTAGATATTTCTGCTACATAAGATCTACTAAATCTACGACAATATTTGCTGTAGTCACTATAACAACAATTTTTTTTAAAGATTGTAAAATGGGTTTATATTGACATGTAAGTAAATTATATAAGGTAATAATTACTTACAAGCATAACTTTGCATTTTCACATTACTTTGTTTCTATTTTAATAAACATTTTTATTACATAATAAACAATTCGTCGCAAAAATATTTGTGTTTGTTTTGACTTAAAATTATTCTTTCATTATTAACCATCTCATTTCGCATGGTGTTATCGTAATTCAAGCTTTGATAGAAAAAGTTAGCATTTCAATTTTGTCGATTAAAATTTATGTCAAATTTTGTCTACCACAGAAAACACAAGATAGTAATTTAAATTTAAGCAGAAAACCGCGACCAACTAGAAATATCAGAAAAATAATGATGATTATGATTTGATAAAACAAAACCGAACATTTATTAAGGTACTCAAGATTGATATCCATTATAAATTGTTTTGGTATTACCAAAAATCTCACCACAGATAATAGCCGCTTTAATAAAACCATAAACTCATTATCTTACTGCGAACTGCGAAGTTGCCGACCGGAAGCGCTTCAGTTCTCTGAGTTCTGTCATTTTTGATCTATAGATTTTTATAAATAATTATTATAATTCGATTTTGTACGTGTATTCTTTATTTATTATAAGAGTTGATTTTTGCTAAAGTGTAGTTTACTTTCAATTTCTTATTCAAAGGTGAGTAACAATTTCAATAAGGAATATGGTTGCTTCGATAACGGTGGTATGACAAAGCCGATAATGCTTTCTGTTATTGTACATTCGTATAGGCGTGAGTTAGTGTCGCTGCACCCTAATGATATAAATATCCATGTTTCATTGATACTAATATATGCTATGCAGTTATAGACGGGAGTGAGACGCTAGGAACCGCCCTTGTTGCATGTCGGCAACCACGCTAGCGGCTTTTAGCCAATGTGTGATAACTATCTTTTCAATTGAAGTCTGATTCATTGTGAAATCGATTTTATGCATCGCTAAATGATCGAATGTAGAATTCATTGTATTCTGTCGTGTATTTCTAAGGCTTCTCTTATCAGACGTAAGGTAGATTTCGCAACGAATTCTTTATCAAGATCTGGAAGAATTAAATCATATTAGTTGGTATAGGCAAAATAGTATTTGAAGATTATAATTTAGTTTGAGGTTTCCTCCTCTTCATTATGACATCATCTTTAGTGTGACTTACAATACAGGTTATAACTTCAATATAAAAGTCGAAAATTTATCTTCAAAATATTTAAAACAATAATAATATACATTTAAAACAATAATAATACCATAAATAATTGCTTTATAAAGTTTTATTAAATCAAAGTTAAATAGGGTTGAATAATAATTTTAAACCATCAATTTTAAGGAAAAAACATCAGTTTAAATTATTCTATATTTTACTATAAGAGTTAATTTATAACTTGTTATTATAATTATTTCATAACGTTGGACATTAAATATAATTCTGATGATGTAAAAATATATGATAACAATAATTTTTGTACATAAAAATGTGAATTGAACTTTAGTTACTTGGTAATTTTGAACATTGTGTCACAAGATACAAATTAGTATTTATAATGTTAGTTATTGGTCTAAATCTGGTTGTTTTCATTAGAACAGTATAATGATGTTAGCATACACTTACATAAAGTACTCTTTTAAGAAATACACAAGTAAGTGCCTTAAAGTTTTCTGTCTTGCTGGTCGCAGGTTTCAATTTCGTTTAGAGGGCCAACATTCTCTTTATAAAAAATCGCTGGTTCTACGAGCCTGGGTGTGTATTTGTATTTAAGTATGTATTTAAAACTATATTGTATATTTTTACCACTTGTCTGCCACCCATAACACAAATACTACTTTGGGGACAGACAACAGTGTGTATAAGTGTCTCATATTTTATTTATTTTGGGTTAAAGACATTTATTTTCCTTAAAAGAACACGTTGTTCACTTAACTGAGATTTAAAATTAAACTATTTTATTTGCTTAAGATGCATCCAACACTTAACAGTTCGTAAAATCTTAAACACTTAATTTACTAATATAAATAGAAATAACACTTAAACATAAAAAAAATACTTAACATATAAATATTGACAAGAGCGATAACTTAAGTTCTAGATATAATTTTTTTTTTATTTAAAAAATATAGGACCTTAGCAGTTTTTTAAATAAATTAATATTGTTTGTTTCCTGACTATTTGGCAAATTATTGTATAACTGTGCTTCTGTTCTTCAAACAGTATGATTTAGTTATATCTTTATATTTAAATGAGTTAATCTTGTATATATATTTTCTGAATCTCGGAAACGGCTCCAACGATTTTCCTGAAATTCAGCATGTAGGAGGTTTTGGGGGAGAAAAATTTATCTGGCTAGGTTTTATAAAAAAAAAATATTGTTTTATCCCTGTTTTTGGGCACACTAACATTTATATTGAATTGAATTTTCGCCATTAGCTGTCATGTCGACGTAGCGTATTCGGGTAACGGGCAGCCTCGAGAAATGCGAATGCTAAGGATCGATCCCCAACTAAATAATTATTTTTCCTTTTCTTTAAGTTTTTTTTTCCAAAAAATTATCGAGCGAAGCTCGGTCAACCAGATATTATGTATAAAAAGCTTAAATAAATCACAATACTAGAACTTATGTTATTCAAACAAAGCTACCTTGATCATTTGACCTATTAATGTTATTTGACATATTAATAAAAGCATAGCAATGTTAGGAAATAAATGATTTTAATGTTATTTCTTGAAGAACAGAAACCATGTCTGGAGAGCCTGAAGTAGCTCGTACACCAGAGGAGGAGGAAACTGAAGAAGAAGAAATCAAGTCCTCGTACAAACCACCACCTGAGAAGACCATTGAAGAGATTCTAGCTGCAGATCAAGAGGATGAGTCTCTTAGGAAATATAAAGAGGCGCTACTGGGGCAAGCGCAAGTCGGCACTGTCATTGTGGGTAAGACGTAATAATATACATCAGACTAATTCCTTCTTCTTTTCCTCCCTTATCTCTTTCTCTTATCTCTGGTATCTCCATCATTGCTGACGGTGATAGTTTAGGTTAGATCAAAGTAGAAGAAACCTCAGGTAGACCTTATAAGTAATAGTAAAATTATTTTGTTATAATCCATGATGGAAAAAAATAGAAAATATATATAATGCTAAGTATAGAGTGCGAAAGAGTGTGTAGAGAATTTTATTATTACTCTTGTTACAAATTGATATTTTAATAACTCCATCTCGTTTATATTTTGTTTGATTCTATTTAACAAAGTATTCAACTGTCCATTGATAAGGTTGGCATGATCACAAGCTGATAACATGATAGTATGTTGGAGTACAAGCTTGTAATAGATAAACAATAAAGTCTCAGTACTTGAATAATCTCTATAAACAAAACAAAAAGTAGTAATACGTATTAGAAAAGAAACTCCCTTCTGTCTGTCTGATCCCAATTAACTCAAAAAAACTGGAACGGATTTTTATGTCAAAAGTGATGAGAAAAGTTTAGGGGATTTATTTATAATAACTTAATAAGGTTTTTACTTATGTAATAATGAATTTTAAATTTTATTAAATAATTAAAAATCATCATCATTTTCCTGCCATTGTTCCACTTAAAGTGGCGTTGGCACGTTTTTACGCGATTTGGCTAACTTTTACGACTGGCGGCGTTCCTGACGTCAACTTACCTTAGTCGCCTTTTGCGACAAACCACACATTGGTAAGCAAGAGGGTGGTCTATTCTACTCAGCCAGTTACCACAGGGCAAAAATTAATTAATTAAAAAATTAAATATCATATATTTTTAAATTAATCGGATAACAATAAATGTTTAATATGTCGATTTCCGTCGGTGCTATCATCGTAAACGCTATTACATCGTAAATCTCTTTGAGATTAACACTGTACGGTGGAATTATTTTACTTATAGTATGAACTGGAAAGATAGATAGATATTATTAAATTAAAAACTGATACTCATCAAATTGAATACTTTAAGTATTTCATGTTTAACATATTAATTACTAACACCTTAAAATTTAATAAGGTGTGGTAGCCCAGCGGTAGCACCGTGCGCCTCTTTCGAGGAGGTCTATGGTTCAAACCCCGGGCAGGCGCCAATGAATTTTCTAGTAAAACTTATGTGTCTAATTGATAATTGCAATTTATCACACGCTTTTCGGTGAAGAAAAACATCGTGAGGAAACCTACATATCTATAGAGAATTCTAGGGATATGTGTAACCTACCAATCCGCAATGGAGCAGCGTGGTAGGTCTCAGCTCCAATCCTTCTCTCCAAAAAAAAAAAAACGGAGAGAAGAGGCCTTTGCCCAGCAGTGGGATAGTAACAGGCCGTTACTTACTTACTTACCTTCAAATTTAAATAAATATGTATAAACTAGATTGAATCGATAGAATATACTAGATAGAATCGCAAAGCTTTGCGATTTTGTCGTGTAGTTTCTCCTGATGACGCTTCGGTTGCGGGGCGAAACGATTGTTGAGTGTGTGATAGTGAACGTGTGTAGTGCTTGTGTATTGTGATGGTTGTGGTGGAGCTTTGTGCATGTGTTCTTACGAATCCTGCATGTATCAGGTATGAAAACGGATTGCCGAGTCTACATTTAGCATTATATATAGTACCGCAGTGACCCATCGGTAATTTTTTTTAAAGATACCCTAGAACAGGGATAAAACGAGATATTTTAAAAATAAAACCTAGCTAGATTTATTTTCTCCCACAAAACAAGCTAAATTTCATGCTAAATTTCATTGCATACTGAATTTCAGGAAAATCGTTTTACACCGTTTCTGAAATTCCGAAAATACACACACACACGCACGCACGCACGCACGCACGCACGCACCCACACACACACACACACACACACACACACACACACACACACACACACTTTTTGACAACATAAAACCTCCGCGCTATAATACATTAAAAAAGTAATAGCGCCTCTCCGCACCTCACCCATCTTATCCCCATTATACATTTATTACACATTAATAATGATTACCTTACCATTTAAATAAAGCAGGAGGGTTGTCGATTTAAAACACTTGTTAACAAGTTAACTTCAATAAATAATGATTTGAATTTACATCTAGATGCCAATGATCCTCGAAAGGTGATTGTGAAGAAGCTGGCGTTGTGTGTGACTGACCGGGACGACCTCGAGCTGGACCTCACTGGCGACCTCACTGACTTGAAGAAACAGGTGATTTTTTAAACAATAATTACTGACTTAGTAAGTTATTCGTCCTTTACGACACGTCGGTAAGAAATGAGGTTTGTCTATGAAGAAGCAGGTGATTTTTTTAAGCAATAATTATTAACTAAGTGAGTAGGTCGCCCTTTACGACACCTCGGTAAGAAATGAGAGGTGGTATATTGAACTTAGCCAGGATACCATACGGCGGGTCTACTTACTTTAGTAGCTTTTACGGCAACTCGGTAAGAAATATGGGTGGTCTATTGGACTAAGCCGCATACCACATGGTGGGTCAAATTACCTTAGTCGTATTTCTGACACCTTGGTAAGAAATGAGGGTTGTCTATTCTACTCAGCCGGATACCACACGGCGTGTAAACCTACCTTAGTGGCCTTTTACGACACCTCGGTAAGAAATTATCGTGGTCTATTCTACCCACCTGGATCAACTTACCTTAGTCGCCTTTTACGAAGCCTCAGTAAGAAAATGAGGGTGGTATATTCTACTCAGTCGGATAGCACACGGCGTGTGAACTTGCCTTATTCGCCTTTTACGGCAATTCAGTAAGAAATGAGGTTGGTCTTTTCTTCTCAGCCGTATATCACACGGCGAATTGAATTTACCTTAGTCCTCTTTACAACACCTCGGCAAAAAATGAGCGTGGTCTATTCTAAGTACCACCTGGATCAACTTACCTTAGTCGCCTTTTACGACTTCTCAGTAAGAAAATGAGGATGGTCTATTCTACTCAACCGGATCTACTTACCTAAGTCGCCTTTTACGACGCCTCAGTGAGAAAATGAGGGTGGTCTATTCTACTCAACCGGATCTACTTACCTTAGTTGCCTTTTACGACGCCTCGGTAATAAAGTGAGGGTGGTATATTCTACTAAACCAGATCTACTTACCTTAGTTGCCTTTTACGACGCCTCGGTAATAAAGTGAGGGTGGTATATTCTACTAAACCAGATCTACTTAACTTAGTTGCCTTTTACGGCGCCTCGGTAAGAAAATTAGGGTGGTCTATTCTACTCAGCCGCGTAAGCCGTGTAATCATTTGTAATCGCCGGTTATGCAGAGTAGCTATTAAGTCATAACGCGATCCGCACCGTCAATTCAAATCACCCTGTATCAATATTCGAGACAGGTGCCATTAGTAAAGTCGTGTGTTTAGTCTTTTAGAACAACTCGAATTAATGTCGCTGGCACAAGTCCAAAGCACTTCGGGTTTATCAATCGCGTATCGTTTTATCTGTTAAGCGGGCTTCACACAGAATCGCTTTTAATTTCATGATTGGATGATGAATTTGATAAATCACTACATATTATAAAACAAAGTCGCATATATCCTATGTACGCATAAAACTACGCAACAGATTTTGATGCGGTTTTTTTAATAGATAGAGTGATTCCAGAGGAAGGTTTGTACGTATAATAAAATTGAATACGGAGTAGACAAATACTGTAATTTTTGAGGTTTCTGTAAATAATTACATTTTCTTCCGCTTACATTGCAAACGCAGGCTGAACCCTACGAGATTTATCAAAATGATGTACTAAGTATTTGTACAACTTCAAAAGGTCTACAGAAAAGTCCGCGATGGTATATGTCTATCTCTTATGGATAACCCACAATAGCATTTTTTGTCATTTACTTTTTACGAAAAATAATGCCTTATGTTCAAAGCAATTTTATACAATACAGCATTAATCCTTATCCAATTGAGGAGGAAATAAATTGTTGATTTAATATAGATCAATATGACCGTTTACAGCATGTAATTTAAGTGAACATATTCGGAGATATTACAGATTTAAAATGCCGTGAGGACGCCGCGCTTCACCCTATAGCACTTCGAATCTTTTAAGAGTTTGTTTAAAGACATTTTGTAATTAATTGTAAAAATAAAATACATAGGTAAAATGTAAAAGTAAATAAGTAAAAATGTACTATATGAGTTTAGATATTCTAAAGATAGCAGGAAATCGTCTTGGTATAGGGAAAGGAAATCGTTTTTCTCCAAATTTAACGCGTGCGGGCCACGGGCATTAATGAATAAATCAAAACTACTGGATCGAATTTAATCATTTTTTTACACTGACTGACATGGGATATATATTTTATACCCGTGCGAAGCAGGGGCAGGCCGCTAGTGTTTTAATAAAACGCACATATTTCGTTCATAACATGGTTTTATCTTAATATGTAAGTAAGTAAAAGTAAGTAGCAGCCTGTTACTCTCCCACAGCTGAGAATAGGCCTCTTCTCTCCGTTTTTTGGAACTCCAATGCGGATTGGTAGGTTACACATATCCCTAGAATTCTCTAGAGATATGCAAGTTTCCTCACGATGTTTTCCTTCACCGAAAAGTGTGTGATAAATTGCAATTATCAATTAGACACAAGTTTTAACAGAAAAACTCATTGGTGTCTGCTTGGGTTTGAACCTGTGACCTCGAAAGAGTCGCACGGTGTTACCGCTGGGCTACCAGCTAAATCTTAATATTTATTACATTTAAATTCCCTTTAACCGGCGTGCACGCGCTGTATACGAGAATACTCCTACAACCCGTTATTCTATAACACGCAACCAATTTACCGTGTTATAGCGAGGATTACTGTATACATAATGATTATGTTGGATATAAGAAAGTGTGGGAATGCTTTTTGTCTTTTTAATCTGTCTTCTGTGTATTTTTATCGTTTGTTTTTGGTCTATGTTATCTGTGAAACCGGATGTTGAATGTCCGTTGAATTTCCGGTATTTTATTATCTACGATTTGATTTAACATGAATTGAACTTTGGTATTAATGTTTGGTTGGGTAATGTTACGTTTTGTTATCGCGGAAAAAAATGAATTATTTATCGAATCAAACTTTATATCATCATGTGACAACGTGTTTATAGCATGTTGTGCCAACCCCACTTAGAGTGGGATAAGGTAATAATTCTCGACAGGCAGATAATTGCCTGTCGAGAATTTGAAGACGTGTCCTGAAAAAGTATCACCGACTATTTTTTTCGCTGGTACAGACAGACATGCTGTATCTTAATACAAATAAAAATACAGGTAGTAAAACTTCAATCGAGTGTATTGCAAAAGCTATTTACGCTCGACACAGTTCAGCGCTCACTATTTCTGTTGGATCAATGGCTCTTGCCGTTTTGCTTGTCACGTAACACCTCTATAAATAACACGAACTGTTCTGTATACGTTATCGTTTAAATTCGAATTCAAATTCAATATATAATTTAAATAAACAACAAGTTTATTTGAATAACATCAGGTTTTATTACTACTTTGGAAATTTTGAACTTAACAGTTGCAATTTTCAAAATATTCGTTTCGAGTTTGCATTACCTTTGATGATAAAATACCCCCAATTGTTGGGAAAATTGGATTTCTTTAGAATTGTATTTTGGTCCATATTAGCTTGAATTGTACTGAATTTCATCTACTTTGCATTTTCAGTGGATTTTCTTTCCAGTTTTAAGTGACACACGGGGTTGTTTAAGTGGCTCATTGGTGAGAAACGCCCCACTCGGTCAAACTCATCCAGGTCAAGGGTGGCGGCTTCCGCTATTGGATACGTCCACCGCCACCCTGCCTGTGAAGCAATGAAATACAATATAACACAGTCTTTATTAAATATTACATAATTACAATAAAAAGGTTTTGAATAAGCCGCTTAATGAATAAATAAAACTAATCCTCTGCTTCAGTGGATATGAAGGTGTAACAGACAGACAGACAAAAATTCTGATAGACATTCTCGTTTACAACTAGGTAATCAAAGGCCATGGGCCAAAAAATAGCTACTAAAAAGCTCCCAACTATTTCAAATAATTTGTTCGGTATTCCTAATTCTATGTATTACGGCCAGGGTTGTCAAGCTCAGTGGCCCCTTTGAGCTAAGGGGCCTCGGGGCACTAAACTCAGGGCCCCCTGATCGTAGGGGCCCTAGGACATTGCAACGTATTGCCCTCTTGTAGCAAAGCCACTTAATCAAGCTTTATAACCGTTTAATTATCACTTATTTAATCATCATTTTCCTTATTATTATTTGCATTATCCCATTCTAAGTGGTGTCGGCACAACATGTTGTCACATGATTTGGCTAGTTATTTTACGACCAGCTGCCTGTTTGACGTCAACTTACTTGGTTGCCATTTATGTCACCTTAGTAAGAAATCGATTGGTCTATTCTACCAAGCCGGATATCGGTCAACTTGCCTTAGTCGCCTTTTGCGATCCCTCGGTGAGAAATGAGGGTGGTCTATTGTACTTAGCTGCATACCATACGGTAATTATCACTTATTCAATATGGTTTTATAAAAAATATTTAATTTCAGGTGTTTATAATAAGGGAGGGGGTGCAATATCGGATAAGGATCGACTTTATCGTGCAGCGAGAGATCGTTCATGGGTTAAAGTATGTTCAGAAGACCTATCGCCTTGGAGTACCAGGTAATTTTTATTCAAATTCAAATTTTTCTTTATTCAAATAAACTTGTAAACAAGTACGTTTGAATTGTCAATTCTAGCTTATCTCTATCATATCTTAAACCTTTAAATGAAGTTAATTATATCGCCCTATCTGAAGAATAAAGTCGCATGTCCCATGAAGCATAGGAAATGTGACTTTGTTCTTCGGATAGGGCCATATATCTAAAGATTAGTCTGAATTGAGTATTCCAGATATGTTATAAATTAAAAAATTAAATTTAGAGTGTTATATGTGAACTATTTTATCATTGATTCGACATCTAAAAGCCTTATTTGGGTCACAATAAATATAAATAATTAATATAATATGGGAAAAATGCACACACGGTCGTCTGACCCCAAAGTAATACTTCATATAAAATTTTAAATAAATACTTAAATACACCAAGACTCTAAGAATTTATGTTAGACGAAGTATAGTATTTTGTGAACATATAACACACATAGTATTAAATCGCCGTGTGGTATCCGGCTGAATAGAATAGTACCACCCTCATTTCTTACCGAGGTGTCGTAAAAGGCGACTAAGGTAAGTCGACCCGCCGTGTGGTATCCGGCTGAGTAGAATAGACCAACCTCATTTCTTACCGAGGTGTCGTAAAAGGCGACTAAGGTAAGTTGACCCACCGTGTGGTATCCGGTTTAGTAGAATAGACCACCCTTTTTCTTACCGAGGTGTCGTAAAGTACGACAGAGGTAAGTTGACATCAGACAGGCGGCCGGTCGTAAAAACACAGCCAAATCATATGACAGCATGTTTTTAACATGTTGTGCCGACCCCACTTAGAGTGGGATAAGGGCAGGAAAATGATGATAACACACATAGTATTAAAGTGACTGAATTCAAAATAAAGCTTAATTATTTCAAAGCCTATGACGTCAAAAAAAAGCTAATGTTTTCTTGCTCTTCCAAGATAGGTTGCTTCAATCACGAGTCTTGTAGACGCCACGTTAGGTTTTAATGCAATTTTCCACAAAACAACTTGAATTTGGACACTTTAATACCAAGCGTGCAACCACGCCATATGTAATAGATAGTATTAGCTCAATTTTTTTAAATTTATGTCCTCCATAGAAGACGTTCTGTATCAGTCCCCCTTTTAAGTAACTTTAACATTATTTAAAATTTTCTGTATTTTATTAAAGAATACTACGAAGTTTTTTTTAATTTACAGCAAAAATGTACAAGTTATATCTATCTTAAATTACTTACACGCCAGGACTATACAAATCATGCCCACGTGTTATATATTAATAATTTAATTTAATTAATATTAAGTTATATTAATAATAATTTATTTTAATTTATTTATTTCATTTCATTCCATAAAGTACAAATCATTCTGCTTAAATTTAATAAATTTTTAATTAAAATATTAATACTTAAATTTTTCGTTCTGCATCTGGACAGTGTTCGGTACGTATATCTTGTTATTAATATAATATTAATTTAACGTCGTGTGGTATCCGGCTGAATAGAATAGTACCACCCTCATTTCTTACCGAGGTGTCGTAGAAGGCGAATAAGGTAAGTCGACCCGTCGTGTGGTACACGGCCGAGTAGAATAGAACAACCTCATTTCTTAACGAGGTGTCGTAAAAGGCGACTAAGGTAAGTTGACCCGCCGTGTGGTATCCGGTTTAGTAGAATAGACCACCCTCTTTCTTACCGAGGTGTCGTAATATACGACAGAGGTAAGTTGACGTCAGGCAGGCGACCGGTCGTAAAAATTCAGCTAAATCATGTGACAGCATGTTTATAACATGATGTGCCGACCCCACTTAGAGTGGGATAAGGGCAGGAAGATGATGAATATAATATTAATTTATATTCGTACCGCGTTTATTACTGTGCGCATATAAATATTCATTTGTCGCATTGTTTAGTTAGTCACTCGATTAAAAGGTCTATCTGTATTATAATTAAGTCTAATTTCGTTTAACAGGTGTTACTCGGTAAATAGTTGATGGTATTCTGGTATGATATAGTTAGGGTTGTCAACTATACTGTAAATATCATTCAAAAATAATAATAAAATTATTTTGCTATAATCCGCGATGAAGTAAAATAGAAAATATATATAATGCTAGATGTAGAGTGGACAATCGGTTATCATACCTGATACATGCAGGATTCGTAAAAAACACATGCACAAACTTCCACCACCGCCACCACAATACACAAGCACTACATACGTTCACTATCACAAACTCAACAATCGTTTCGTCCCGCAACCGAAGCATCATCAGGAGATAGACTCCACGACCTTTGCTTTGCGATTTAGGTGACCGACCGTTTGCCTGACGTCAACTTACCTTAGTCATATTTTACGACACCTCAGTAAGAAATGAGGGTGATACTATTCTATTCAGCCGGATACCACACGCCTAAACTGTTTAATATTCTTCTTGGACCAAAATAATATGTTTTTCTTGTGAAGATAGTTGGCAACCCTATTCTGGTATGATATTTAGTATATGACACATAACCTTTTTATAGCAAGCCTAATTGTATAACGCGGTTGCAATGAGAATTTAAATTAAATTGATCACTTTTCGGCGGTTTTTGGCATTCAGTAAATCCCATTTGGTAAGCGAATTGCAGTTATTAATTAACTAGTCACAAATTGACACAAAATTTTCTTTTAAAAGTTATGTGTCTTTAAAACAAGTTTATTATTTGAAATATTATGCTATAGTCCGCGTTTGTTTATGCTGTGTTTATGCTATGTAATGCTGAATTTAAGAAGCACAGTGTTTTTCAAAATATAATTAATATATGGGACATATATATACACCTCAAACTTGAAACATAAATTGTTTATAGAAAATATTGCCCTCGGTGTGAATAGAACCTGCGACCCGCGGAGCTTAAAGCAGTCAGCTGCGAAACAAACGGGTCAATCAAATAATTCTTTCACATTCGCAATCTTGTAAAAGTTTGAAGAGCTGCTAAATAACGCATTTTTATGGCTCTTCCATTATAGATATCCTTAAATTTATAAATTTACATAATTGAGGGGGTTAGAATCAAAAATAGCTAAATCCTAAAGTCTCAATCAAATTTAGCTAATTTTAAATATTTGTATTACAGTTTGCAGGAAACGTAAAGATTGGTATTATTTAAATTCACAGTAATTAAATATGTTTTTAATATGTTTGTTTTGTCGGAACGCAAAAAATTAAACACATAAAACAAATTTTTTATTTTATTCAATTTTAATTATTTTGGATATAGCTAGGTTCGATTCTAACCCCTCAATTTATAGAATTAAGCGTAATAATATAATCCGCAATGAATTGATTGAAATGATTCAGCGTGGATTATAGAAAATTATTTTTATTATTCATCATTATCAGCCCAATTTCGTCCACTGCCGGACATAGGCCTCTCCAATTATTCGCCACTTTCTGAGAAACTTCGCCTTACAACTTATTCGCCACTTAGCCCGATCCTGGGCTTTCTGCTTCCATACACAATTTTATTATTACTTTTATATAAATTTACCATTTTTAACTTTCAGTCGACAAAATGACTCACATGGTCGGCTCTTATCCCCCTAAAACGGAGATTCAGTCGTACACAACACCCCCTGAAGACGCGCCCTCTGGTATGATAGCGCGGGGCGCGTACACTGTTAACAGTTTGTTCACGGACGACGATAAAAACGTACATCTGCAGTGGGAGTGGAGTTTCGAGATCAAGAAGGACTGGAAGGAATAAATTGCTTGGCTTAAAAGTTACTGGATTGGACCCAACGTTGGTCACAAATTAAACCGGCATCTGGTCTTTTGGTGAGCGGATCAACTGTTTTTTTATGCGTTTTAAATAAATATGTTGTCCTAATACCTTAACAGTGTATTGGAAACCCAAAGTCATAAATTACCGAACGTATAGCTTACAAAAATCAATTAAATATCAGAATTCGTTTATACATATTAACTAAGATGTATTTCAGAAAAAATAATGTTTTACTTTTAGAAATAATGCAATAAAATTATTATAAGTACAATGATTATATAAAGTAAAATAATTATAATATTATATATAATGTCTTTTTAATAAATCTCCCAAAGATAAAATATATTTTGTCTCTAGGAGATTTATGGGTTCGAACTTTGGTAGAGGTTTTTTTAGAAAAAATATTGTCACATTTCCGGGATATGGAAGCTTTAAAAAACGTTAACGTAATTTAAAAAATGAGCAGAGCATATTGTTGCAATATGCGATTTAGGAATATTGCTTAGTTTTACAGACATGATAGCCACTTGGATATAAAGCTACTGTTTAGTGATATCCAGCTGGATACCAAGCTATAGTTCTATGGTCTTTGGAGTATCTTTTATATGCGTATTTAGCTTTATGTGTTCAAAATAAATACATGTCATGGTCCGCTCAAGAAAAAGACGATTGCGTGAGTGCCATAGTGTTAAAAAACCTCTTGCTCAAGGAATCAGCATTAAGCACATGAAAAAGGAGTCATATGAAATGTTACGCACATGGTATTGTGTCCAATCCAGTTGTAGTGTCGATGTTATTGGCTGACTGAGGTAGATTTGACGGTGAGAATCGACCAAATTCTAACATCTGCCTTATTAGGAAATTACACAATACCCATTTAAAAAATGTTGCGCTGTACAGGCTATAAAGCAAATAAAAATCAAACCAAATCATCTTTTTTTGCTGATTATGTAGGTACATATAAAGGTCTTAAAATTAATTAAATACAGCCATTAAATGCCATAAGTGCCGTGCAAATGTCAAACAATATAAATTTATGTAACTAGTCCAAATATAAAATTATAATGTCATGTAAATTAAGATAAAAAATGTCAAAAAGGAAATCATTATGTACTAATATATATCATAATAACATTGTTCCAAAAGAGAATTAAATAATTTTACTTTAAATCGGGATAAATGTCAAATAGGAAATCATTATGTACTACACTTAACTAAAAATTAATTCATAATATATAACATTGTTCCAAAAGGTAATTAAATAATTTTACTTTAAATCGGGATAAGATAATGATAATAATAAAAAATGTTGTCTTTAGTGAAACGTTAGAAAATTTATCGAAACTATCAAAACGATGAAAAGGTATGTAGAATAAACAGCCGTTTTGTCAAAAAAACTGCTAAAAAAAATTAATACATGGTAAAATAATTTCTGCCCGACCTTCTTTGCGTGAAAATAAAAAAAAAATTCAATTTGGAATTTGCATGGATCGTGGAATAGCTTGAAAGCTGCCGGTATTTAATAGTAAGATATCAAAATTTATAACTATAACACTTTTATAAAATAAAAGTGAATAATGATTTTCATAAACAAAGTTTAATTGATTTTTTATTCAGTGTAAGAATTTGGCCGATATATCGAAATAAGTTATAAACCTATAATAGAAACTACAATATATATGCTCTTAACTGATTAAAACCTCAAAAGTCTTAATAAATATATAATATAACAGTCTCTCTAATTTTTGATACTAAATAATTGTTCTACTTCTAAATAGTTGTCAGTTCTATATCCAATATTTTTATACTGTTCGCGTATATAATCTGTGTACAATACAATTTGAATTGTCTATGACCGTTGAATATAGGGACTTGTTTTGATGTTTGGGGAATCCCGCTAAGAAATGTCACTTTTTTGGAGTGAAATTATTACAAGCATAATGTTTTTTATCTGTGACACATGTGGAAAAAGAGGGAGATAAATAATACCAACATTTTGTAAAAAATGTTATATTCTATCTCTGTCACACTTATAAATAAAGAAGGAGAGGGAGATAATACAAACAAAAAAAAAACGTTATTTTTCCCCTGTGACACAAATTCTAGAACAATCTTCAGTAGTATTTATTGGATTAAATTTGGACATTTTCTTTATTCAAATAGATTTTAACAAGTACTTTTAAATGGTCAAATCCACTGGAAAATTGTTCCTAAAATACACAGCAACTAGATGGTTGTTCGTTTCAAAATATAATACTTATAAATAGTTATATTTCATCATCGCTATTTTGTGTGAAGTATGAAAATTCAAAAATTGATATAATCCACAATATCAATAGGCTCATATGGAAAGAATTACAAAAATTATAAATAAATATTATAAAAAGGAAATATTTTGGTCAGTCACATTTAAATCGACATCTTGCGGTTTTTACCATCATTCCTATAAGCATTTTAAGCCAAGCTGAATGAGCTTATGTCTGTGTGCGTATTAAACTCATATTTTCCTAGTGTATAAGGACCTTTTTTTTCACGGAACCAACATGAGAGCGCGATAGCATCTATCGTTCGTTGTCGTCTTACGTTTGAAACCGTAAGTTAGAGCGAGACAAATATATTTCTATTAGTATAAAAAAAGTGTAAATCACATTAGTATTAAATCATTAATGTTTCGGTGCACCAAAAGGAAATATATTTTTAATACCTAGCTTCTAATGTGACACCCAGTCGGCGTGAAAGTGGCAATAATATTATAAAGTATTAAATGTATGTTTTTTTTTCTTCTTCGTTAGTGTAAAATAGACGTTAAGTCTTAGCGTATGAAGTACATTTTTGAGCGCGCTAAATTCACGTATGGCATTTGAAATATTTGTCGTGTAAATCATCACAGTAGCTATAAACGATTGAATAATCTGTGGAGAATATCGGATTTTTTTCCCAATTAGTTTCCAAACTATTAGTCCTGAGTTATTTCGTTTGATCTCTTTTCAGTAAAAACCCGCGAACTGTCACTTTTTATTAATGCAGCTCGATCTTTCATGTTGGTATCATTGACGCGTAATACATTAAAGACTAATAACTTCAGATAGATTTGAAATTTTTTATTGTTTTTATCAGTTACGGTTATTTCGAAAAATGTATAATTGGATTTATTTTTTATATAATAAATTGGGAAAAATGCATTATTGGAGTTTTTTAAATAATAAATTTGACAAATGAACTTATATTATTTTTTGTGCATGATAGGCAATATTGTACTGGGTAAATTTAATATGCTACTGTGATGATTTATTAAAATTTCAAAGATCGTTGCTTAGTTGGTGATCGATACAGCAGGTGCTTCAGTGTTGCCACACTGGTGCTTTTCGTTTTAAAACAACCTATTTTATTGTATCGTGTATATTTGTTAAGAGAAAGTTAAAAATGCCAGTGATTAATAAATTGTAATATGAAATTTCTTGTAAAATTATATAAATTATGACTATTTTTAAAGACAGTTGTACGTTTTATAAGACTTATAAATTCTGTATCTGGATCGTTGATTGTCTTCTATAAATTATTAAAGTAAACCCCATTTTTAAAAGTTTTTCAAAATACACTGTCGACGTAAGTCATACGACCAATAATAATTAATTGTGTTGCGGATAATCTAGTTAAGCTCAAATAAATTAACATAAAAGTTCAACTTCTTCGTTAAAAATAAATTCCCTGGTCTATTATCTCTGATGCTTTGCTATGAACGCCTTAAAAAAAGAATAGGTATTTGTTTCATATTGTATAAATTGCTTGCTGCATTAGTGCAGTTTAATAAATTCAACCGCACTAAATCGAGACCTCGGTTTTATTCCTTCTTGGTTAAAGCGATTGCTACAATAAATTTTTTGCCGCGAATTTCACGTTACAAGCAAATCTCTAATTTTCTTCTGTGTCGATGAATAAATTGGAGTATTCATTGGACTATTTCATCTCCGAAGCAAATCTTATTTTGTGCTCATTCGTTTTTACTAATTGTGTTTAATTCCCAATTGGCCTAATCAACTCTGTAGCACAATGGTACTTATTTTCGCTATTTCAGTGTTTGAATCTTATGTGACTTCATTCACACCCATACTACGTACGTATCCCATTGCCTTAACACCCTTTGAATTACTAAATGTCCTGGCTCCTGTACTCTATTTTCCGCATTTAATATATAAGATGATACAGCTATCGCTTAACTGGTGAAATCGTATCAATTTGAAATAAAAAAGGCTTTCACACGGTAATGAAATACCTGACGAAGGTTACCTTGGTTGGGAAGATAGTTTTTTTTGCGTTCTACACGGCAAGGTTTTTATTGGCCAAAATTATTAAGTTATTTAAACTGCTACTGCTAATGTTATTGTAGTACGAACAAATGTAATGTGGTCGATATTTCGAGGTAATAAAACACCCTTACGCTATTCTAAATGAAAGTATAACCTGAAAATATTGGCCGTATTATACATGATATAACAATTACATTGTCTATCTATATTATAAAAAGCGATATTTTCCTTTATACTTGTTCAGTAAATAAAAAGCAATTTTCCCAAAGTCTACCCATTTACTCTTTCGCAACAAGTCAATGACACATAATGACGGCCACAATGTTTTTCATATTAATGACCAACTCTATAAAGGAGGTTGTATTAGAAACATGTTGTTACAATTTATAATTTTGCACAGTACGTCTAGAATGTAAACACCTGACTGTGTAGAACAAATACAAAATTGATCTTTTCGATCAAGGTCACCTTTGTCGGGAAGTTTATCCTTACTGTGTAGGACAGCCTTAAATTCACAATTGCTTATTGGTCTGTGACGAGTTCAAACATCACAGTGTATAAGTAGATTTGTATATTTCATTATAAAATATTTTCCTTATAATGATGAAAAAAATTTATAATTAATTCGGTTATTTACATAAAATTGGAAGTTACATTTTTAACGCTCGCAACCTATTTATTAGGTTATAAATTTTCTTGTACTATATTTTAAATGGATTTGTTACTTCAGTAATAATTTCAATAGTAATAAAATTGTATGCAATGTAATAGTTTGGCCAAAAATAAAGCTTATTTATTCAACGAGTTTCGTTTCATTCACTTTGTCCATACAAAAACGTGACCATGAGTGTTTTATATGAATATGGATGGAGAGAGGCCCAAAAAGAGATGGGATTTTTAAAGGAAGTAGCGCCTTATTGAATGATTTGAAAGAATGATGTTTATACAAATATGAATTTCCTTTTATAATATTTTTTTATATTAGGGGAAGTCTGGAAGTTGTGCCCATTACAGAAAAGATGAGAAGTGCGAGACTAAGTTGGTATGGTCATGTTAGAGGAGGAAAGAAAATCATGTGACCAAAAGAGTTTTAAATATGAATGGATGCATGGCTAGGGGGAGGCCGAAAAAAAGATGGATGGATTGTGTGAAAAATGATATTCATGTTAAAGGAGTGGCACCAGAGTTGACGAATAATAGAGGAGAATGGAAGAAAAGACATATTGTGCCCACCCCACTTAGAGTCTATACATATTGTTTGTATCAATGATGTTGATATGTATAAATGTTGGTATCCTCCGTGACCTCACGTATCTGTTAAAGGTCTACTGAAAACAAGCGCCACAACCTTTTGTAGCATTGAGCTGAGTAGGACACCTTATTTGATCACAATATTCGAATAGGTAAAAATGTAATTATGTTTCTTTTTGTTGGCAATTGTGTTCAAATAAATTTCTTTCTTTCTTTCAAAATAAATGAGTTATTATAACTTAGTTTAATAGTTCGTTTAGTTGCACTTGATTTTTCCTGCTGGCGGCACGAGCGGCGCTCGGCACACGCTTTAAGGCGACGGTGACGTGAAGATCGCTCTTCTGAGATGAACAGAATGCTGTGAGCCGACACGGCACGTAGCTTGCCTCCAACATCATAAGCGGCATGGCGATTGTCATACAGCCTTGGTCTAGAAACACCATAATAATATTATAAATAACTTATGGGGAGGGCTGAAAAAAAGCTGGATCGTTTAAAGAAGCAGGGGTCTTCTTCTTCTTTGTCAACCGATGGACGTCGACTACTGAACATAGGTCTCTTCATGGGATCCTGTGCCGCTTGGACCTAGCGGCTCCCCACGACCTTTTTGAGGTCCATCTCGTCAGGGGTCTACGAACACTGCGTTTTCCGGTGCGGGAATGCCATTCCAACACCTTGACACCACAACGCCCATCGGTTCCCCGCACTATGTGCCCCGCCCATCGCCACTTCAGCTTCGCGACACGCTGAGCTATATCGGTAACTCTGGTTCTTCTACGGATCTCCTCATTTCTGATTTGATCACGTAGAGATACTCCGGGCATAGCTCGCTCCATTGCCCGCTGAGCGACTGAGCCTTCTGAGCAGAGCTTCCTTCTTATGAGGCTCAAACGGATCTGAACCGTGATCGCTGACTATGGGCCTCATAAGGAGCAGGGGTCTTTGCGAAATTCCATAGCACAGAAGTTACGATTTTGTCGTGGAGCCTATCTTCCTGATGATGCTTCGGTTTCTGGGCGCAACGATCGTACAGGTTGTAGTATTGCTTGTGTGAAGTGTTGTTGGTGGCGGCATTTTGTGATACGTGTGGTGACTTGTCCTGCATGTATAAGGCACGTGAATGTTACCTGCTTTATACACTTAGCATTACATTCTCTATATACTCGAATTATAGTAAAATAATTCTATTGTAACTTCTGGATGGATTGTTTGAAGTAGTGAAGTATGACAAGACCGGATTAAATACGATATCAGTATGGAAGGCGAAGTCTGAAAGATGCGCCCATTATAGAAATGACGAGAAGTGCAAGATTAAGATGGCACTACCTGGTTGACCGCCTTGCTCGGTTATTTTTTCAGAATAAAAAAAAACTTAAAAAAGAAATTACCTATTATTAAAATTATATGGCTGAAGCTATTAACAGATTTACCCGGAATCCTTCTCCTTATATTGACATTCTCGATCATGTACACCCCGTTCCTGCCCAGCACGTTGGAGATGGTGTGTGACGCCATCTCCCTCGTCTGGTCTGACTCCAGGGTAGGAGCATCTGTCGCCACTCCGACTACGTGGCTGAGGTTCGCCGCGATCCACTCTGCTAGCTCGTAGCTCAGACCTAGAGATTAAATGGTAGTGTACAGGAAATAGAGTAACGACCTTCAAATATCCCACTTCTGAACTATAGGGAGGAGGAAATGGATTGATATAGATATATTAAAAGAATTTTTCCTATTCTGAGTGGATCCCTGTTGTGATCTTTTATCCACTGGCGAGAAACGCCAAACTCGTGGCAAAACTCGCTACAGGTCAGGGGTGACGGCTTCCGATATTGGATACGTCCACCATTTATCGGCAAAAGCATTCATTGCTGGCGTGAGTTGAGGTTTGAGGGCCCTATTCCCTCAAACCTTAGACTAGACTACATCTACTTAATTTAAGACTAACAATAGCTTGACGTCACAATAGAATGGAAGAAAGGAGAATAATACTATAGCGATAAATAAAACTTCTGTATGCTTTTGTCACTGTAATTAAATAAAAGCACTGTATGGTATACGTGACCATTACAAGGCAGGAACAGGAAGGAAGTTATACATGGACAAGAAAATCTTATGAACTACCACAGACAACATTATCTTCATTGTTATTCTAACACCCTTCCTCAATGAAGATAAAGTTAACTACTATTAATACATATCTATACTTTAAACAATTCACTCTATCATATGCTTACAAACTGTCAACAAATTACATATATAAATTTAAACCATTACACAACTTTTTAAATCTTTCTCTACTTAGACTCTTTGTAAATATATCAGCAAGCTGATTTTCCGTACTAATATATTCTAATATTACAATTTGTTTACAAACTTTATCTCTAATAAAATGGTATTTTAAATCTATATGTTTTAGTTTTCTATGCTGTTCAGGATTTTTTGATACATATAAAACTGACTGATTATCTACATACACATTAAATTCTTTACAATTGAACCCTATTTCTGTTAACAAATTTCTTATCCAACATCCTTCTGCTATTCCTTTTCCTAACGCTATGTATTCAGATTCTGTAGAAGACAATGATGTACATTGTTGTTTTAAACTACACCATGACACTATACATCCATAAACCTTCATAATGTATCCTGATGTGGACTTCCTATCTATTAAATCCCCTGCCCAATCGGCATCTGTATACCCTATTAATTTTGCATCTTGACTGTTTACTGTATAAACCAATTTATATTGTAATGTTCCCTTTAAATAACGCAATAAACGTTTTAAACTTTTCCATAATTCTGAACTTGCATAAACTTGATATCTGCTCAAGTAACTTAAAGCAAAACATATATCAGGCCTTGTTCCTAGCATCACATACATTAATCTGCCAATTAGACTTCTACATTTCTTTTCTAATATTTTATTTTGACATATTTGTGTAGGTAAAATTAAACCCTTTGCAATTGGTGTAGAAATGGAATTGCACTCTTCCATTTTATACTTCTTCAAAATCTCTTTCAGATATTGTGTTTGATCTAAACTTATTTTATTTTCCTTCTGTATTATATTTATTCCAAGATATTTAAAATTATTTTCATTTCCCATATCCTTCATTTCAAACTCTCTTTGTAAATTAATCTTCAATCTTGTTATACTTTCTTCATCTTCCCCAATAATGATTAAGTCGTCCACATATAATAATAAGAAAAACTTTACATTTGGCTTGAAATATAAACAAGAATCTGCTCTGCTTCTTTGAAAACCTTGTTTTATTATAAAACAGTTAAATCTATTATTCCAAGTCTTAGGTGACTTCTTTAATCCATATAAACTCTTCTGTAATTTTAATACCTTATTACTGTCTACTATCTCTGTACCTTTTGGTAATTTCAGATATACCTCTTCTTCTATTTCTCCGTTAAGAAAAGCACTCTTTACATCCATCTGTGAGATTTTTAAATTAAACTTGCATGCTATAGCCAGTAAGATTCTAAACGTAGGTAATTTTGCCACTGGTGCAAAAATGTCTGATTGTTCTAACTTTTCTTCTTGCTGGAATCCTCTTACTACCAATCTAGCTTTATATATTTTTTCTCCATTTTCGTTGAGATTTTTAGTCTCAATAGCTTTCTTATTTTCTGGTAAATCTGTCAGTATCCATGTTTTATTTCTTTCTAACGCCTGTAATTCTTTCTTTATAGCTTCTTTCCATCTATCACAATGCTTTCCACTCATTGCTGATTTATATGTTATTTCGCTGTCATTAACTGCTGTAAAACCTGTATAGTAATCTTTCAAGTATGCAGGCTTCTTTATTTCTCGTGACTTAGTCGCTCTTGTCTTCATGATTTCTTCCTCGCTGTCATTATCCTCTATATCAGAATATGTATCTTCTGTTTCTTCATCTGTATAATATACACTTTCTGAATGTTTTTCTATTGTATCACTTTCCTTATCTGTGTCAACTTCTTCAACTCTATCATATTCCCTTCCTCTATAAAATTCCCCATCTGTCATCATCACTTCTGTTTCTCTATTTTTATCATCTGTTAATTCATCTGTAACTTCATTTTCTTCACTATTTTGTACTGTCTGAGTATCAAATTTCCATAGTTGCTGACTTCTTTGTACTTCTGTGTTCTTTGCTGTATTGACTCTATCACTGTTTTTAGACTCTATAAATATTACATCTCTGTAAGTTCTTACTTCCTTTTTATCATTAAACCAAACTCTGTATCCTTTTGTATTTATTCCATAACCAACAAATATACCTTTCATGCTTTTTGTATCCCATCTTAATCTCTTTTGAGCTGGTATATGTACACACACTTCTGTTCCAAATGGCTGTAATAAAGTAATATCAAACCTTGGTTTGTCATAGAACAACTCATATGGTGTCTTACCTGGTGTTTTTGTCTTCCCTGTTCTGTTAATAACAAATGTAGCAGTACCTACTGCTTCTGCCCAAAATTCCTTTGCAAGACCTTTACTTTGTAACATAGTGCGAGCTGCTTCAACAATAGTTCTCATTTCTCGTTTTGCTCTACCATTTTGCTCAGGTGTATATGGCACTGTTTTCTCGTGTATTATGCCTCTATTTGTACATATATTCTGAAATTTTATATTATTAAACTCTGTACCATTGTCTGATCTAAATCTTTTTACTGTAAAACCTGACTCATTTTTAAAAGTTAATATAAAATTCTCTATAACATCTACTGTTTCAAATTTATTTTTTAGGAAATAAATAAACCTAAATGAACTACGATCATCTTTTAAAAGCAAAAAATATTTTGAACCCCCTAATGACTCTTTTTCCATAGGTCCACACAAGTCTACATGAATTAGGTCTTCTGGACAATTACTTCTACTATCACTTTCAGAGAAGGGTAACCTATGCTGTTTACCTTTAATACATGGAATACATTGCTCTATATTACCAGTATATTTAAGTATTATACTTTGCTAAAGTCTCTTTCACTAAGTTAAAATTTTGATGTGCGAAACGTTCATGCCAATCTATCAATGACATCAATGCAACAGAAACATTAAATTTAAAATTCATAATATACAAACTGTTATTACGAGTAGCAGTACAGATAACCTCATTATTTTTCAAAAAATTACATCCTGTTTTAGATAATTTCATAACATAACCTCTATCCATAGCACAAACAACTGAAAATAAATTCACTATAAGATCAGGGACATAAAGTACATTAAGTAATATTGACTCTGTAAAAGAAACACCATTATATGCTAGAAATTCAACTGTACCAATACCTTTTACCTTTAACTTGTTACCATTACCTACTGTTACATATTTATCAGATTTAATTTCTCTATACTCTTTAAATAATTGCAAATTCTTACACATGTGTTCACTAGCTCCTGTATCCATAATCCAACTATCATTGTTATACACGTCAACTATAAATGCACTAGAAATATTACTATTATTTTCTGAATTATTATTGTAATTATTCTTTACTTTGGTTAAATGCAACTTACAGTCTTTGAAAATATGTCCTGTTTTACCGCAATGATTACATTTTCTAAATTTACAGTCTTTATAAAATGTCCGGGCTTACCACACTGAAAACACTTTAAACTGTCACTAGTATTTTTCTTGACCTCTCTGTTCTGTTTATTTCTCCTGTTATTACCTCTATTTGCCATAAAGGCCTCTGTAGACATCTGTCCATTCAATGGTTCAGAATGGTTTTGAATCCTTTCCTCTTCAACTAATAAACGGGCTGTCAAGTCTTTCAGTGTTTGATTACAGACTGGAACACTTTCCCATGCTGAAATAAAATGCTTGTATTCTTCTGGTAAACTCAGCAATATTTTTGTAACAATCATCTTTTCTGAAATTTCTTCTCTGTGTAACTTCAACTGATGTAGTATATCTTCTATTTTAGCAATAAATGTAGTTATAGGACTTTCAAATTTTATGTTGTAAAACTTTTGTTGTAAGAGATGAACACCAACTTTTGATTTTGCTTCAAATATGGTTATAAGCTTCTCCCACATGTCGTAAGCTGTAGCACATGTCATGAGATAGGTTAATATACTTTCCTCGACTCTGGTAACAATTAATTCTTGCGCTTTTTGGTCTTTTTCTTGATAATCGCTTTCGTCTTTGAATGATTGATTTGTAACAACCTGGTATAATCCCTTTGATTTCAGTACAATCGCAGTTTGGAATCGCCATGTTGGCCAGTTTTTTCTGTTAAGGATAATTGCTCGTTCCATGCCTTTTCTCTTTTATTATTTTCTCTGTGTGGTTTGGGAGTCTGGGCCCATAACCTATAGCGATAAATAAAACTTCTGTATGCTTTTGTCACTGTAATTAAATAAAAGCACCGTATGGTATACGTAACCATTACAAGGCAGGAACAGGAAGGAAGTTATACATGGACAAGAAAATCTTATGAACTACCACAGACAACATTATCTTCATTGTTATTCTAACAAATACACTACTATTGCAATTTGATATATCCGCTATCAATTATTCAGCTCGGCTAATAATTGGTAGCTATTTAAGGAATTTCTATGCCATCTTTTGCTGCTTGAATCCAACTGCTCGCGACCTTTCTGAGATCACTTGTTAATTCACATGGCAGGGGGGGAAAGAGTTTGAATTCTATTAACGCTGCACTTGCCCTGCTCATCTAAACGTATATAAAACTTTTAAATTTTTTTTTCAGCTATTCAGTTGACTATCAAAAATAATTTCACGATATATAACAATGAGTTCTTGTCAAAAATGGTGATTCTTGATAAAATAAATTGGACTTTATTATTTTTTTTACAATATATGAAAGATAAAAATGGTGGTTCTTGATAAAATAAATTGGACTTTATAATTTTGAATCAATGTATAAAATCTGAATCCGTGACACAATTAAAACAATTGGTTCGTGGTTGTGGTGGACAGTGTTAAATTTGCCCACTTACCTGGTATTTGACATACACATGTCCTCTTCTGATTAACTTCTTTCCATCCGAACTTGAAGAGTACTAATGTTGGCTCCCGAGGGTCGTATTTCAGGACTGTCCATTGTTGAGCCACCTCGAGGGACAGGACTAGACCTGGCTTAAGCTTGGTTAGGTAGCTGACGTCAACTACAGCCACTGTAAATATAATTGAATCTTAAAGACTAAAGGCGTTCAATAAGGCGGAATATACTATTGTCAGGAATCTAGATGTCTAAGCTGTGGCAGCCTATGAAAAAACGTCATTCGCTCTCTTTGGCGTACGGCATTCGTAAGAGGTGTTTTGGTAAGGACGTGTTTTGGACACCTCTTTTGTACTTCCTCTTATTAAAAATCAAATAATCGGTATTCGTGATAAGAGCGACCACTGAATTTCTTGCCAATTCTTCTCAAGTGGATTAGTGTTCCGAACTGGTGGTAAAATCATTCTGTCGTTGGATTTTGTAGTGAAATGAATTGATGCACAGTAAGGTGACCTGCGTGATTCTCCAAAGGCATTCGTTTATTTTTTATCATTTATCTTAAATTAAATTTAGACTTAATTTCTAACACTGTTATTATACTAATATTACGAAAGTCTGTCAGTCTGGTGCGCTTTCGAGGCTATCCAATGAAGCAACAAAGATGAAATTGCGTACAATTGAATATATACCGGATGAACATATAACAACGATATTTTTCCTTTATACTTATTAAATTTTCAAGAAGCAATTTTCTTTAAAGTTATTATTATCTTGCTTTATGGCTTGCATAGCGTAAATTAGGCGCAAATCACTCTGCCAGTGTACACTGGCAGAGTGATTTGATCCAGAAGTCACGTTGCCAGACGTAAAATAGCAAACACACGAGTTATGAAATTTAGAATTTGCCTCGAAGAGAATGCACCAAATGATATAACTACCTATAATAGTATTAAATATATATAATTATGGAATGAAATAAAATTAACATTATAATCAAAATAGTTACAACTTTATCTTATTATCTACAATAAATTTACAGAACTTTCTAACAAATGGTCATCAACAGGCACTTTATGCTGGTAGGACGATGAATTTCGAATGGGAGAATTTCATACAAAGAATACTTGAGCTTAGGACAGTTGAAAACAATATGATCAGTTGCACCTTCATCCAAACCACATTCACAAAGGGAATTATCTTTAACCTTTAGTTAAGCCAGATGCAAGGGAGTATAAGTATGGCCAAGCCAAAGGCGGCAAATAATTGAGGTAGTTCTCCGGTCTGCTAGACGTAACGAAAAAAACAAAGGACGTTAGGGATGTCTGGTTGAATTGCACCATAATATTTTCCTTTTACAGTTTTAGATGCCGCCCACAATATACTCCATGAAGTAAACAAATTTTTACTTTGCTAAAGCACACAGGTCTTGAGAAAAATTATAAAAATGTGTAAGAGCTCTAAAAGTTAACCCATTTATATTTCTCAAGAACTCAATGTGACATTGACGGCGACGTTTTTATACTATCGACCAACTATATGAAGGAGGTTGCATTTTGAAACATGTAAGAATATATAATAAACAAAATCCAGTTTCCTGTGGAAACATGAAAATAACACGTAGAACATAGACAAGGTATTTTAAAATTTTGAACAAATCGTGAACAAATAAAAAAACGCGGATATTTTATGAACTTACGTCGTGTCAACAAGTATTCCGTAGGTATGATCGCAGGTTGCATTGATCCAGAACTACTATGCTCCAAATGTATTCCTGTACCGAGGCCGGGAATACCGCAATTTATACATATCTTCCTGAAACAAAACTGTAATGACTAAAGAAACTATTGAAGACTAGGTTTTACCCGCGACTTCGCGTGATAGGTCTATAATAGATCACGCTTTTCAATGTCATCCTATTCCTGTAGAATTAACAGGATTTCTATAGCCTATATGTTATTCCGGTGTATAAGGAATAATTGTGCTAAATTAGAGAGATTAAAAATTATGTTATTATTCACAGAATCCTATTATAATATATTATAAATGCGAAAGTTGGTGAGTGTGGATGTATGTTTGTTACTCTTTCAAGGCAAATCCGATGAAGAAAAGTCGATGAAATTTGGCACAATTGTTATTTATACACCGGAATAACATATAGGCTATAGAAATCCTGTTAATTCTGTAGAATTAGGATAATATTGAAAAGCGCCATCTATTATCAAACTATCACGCGACAATAGTCCACGAAAACAGATGCGGGTAAAAGCTAGTAAAGTAATATTTTGTCATTTTGTTTGTAAATAAATAAATATTTGGGACATTTACACACACGGTCATCCGTTCCCAAAGTAACTTCATAATTGTGTTATGGGTGTAACTGGTGAATATATACTTAAATAATTAAATACATATACACCCATTATTTATTTATTTAATATAATTATTTAATATAAAATAGTTTTTATGATTTATCGGAATTTTTTAATAATTAAATATAATACATAGATAATAAGACGTATAAATAAATTGACATATAATAATAAATATCTGGGTGACCGAGCTTCGCTCGGGAATTTTTTACAAAAAAAAAAACTTAAAATAACAGAAAAAACAATTATTTAGTCGGGGATCGATCCTTGGCATTCACATTTCTCGAGGCTGCCCATTACCCGAAAAGGCTACGCCAACTTGACAGTTAATGGCGAAAATTCAATTCAATATAAATATTAGTGTTTTTTAATGCCCAAAAACAGGGATAAAACAATATTTTTTTTACATAAAACCTAGCTAGATCAATTTTTCTCCCCCAAAACCTCCTACATGCTGAATTTCAGGAAAATCGTTGGAGCCGTTTCTGAGATTCGGATAATATATATATATACAAGATTAACTCATCTATATATATAAAAGAAAGTTGGTCTAAGTTACACTATTTATAACTCAAGAACGGATGAACCAATTCGGCTGAAAATTGGTGGAGAGGTTGCTTAGAACCAGCAGACGGACATAGGATACTTTTTATCCCGTTCGACCGCATTTATTTTATCCCGTCAAGTCGCTATAAAACGTGGTATAACAAAAACAACTATGACAGTAAAATAATAAAACGCAAATTTCAGTGGAATAACAAAACATAAATGACAGCTAAACGTAATTTTGTCTTTGATTTAGTATGGAAAAAAATTGACTGTTATCAAAATAATAGCTAAACGTCACCACATAGTATAAAACAAAGTAGCTTTCTCTGTCTGTCCCTAAAAATGTAGTATATAAATTTAGATATTCGAAAGATAGCAGGGAATCTTCATGGAATAGGGAAAGAGGAATTGTTACTCCAAATTTAACGCGTGCGGGCCACGGGCAGTAATGAATAAAACGAAACTACTGGTTCGATTTTAATCAGTTTTTTCACTGAGTGACATAGGCTATATATTTTATACCCGTGCGAAGCCGGAGCGGGCCACTAGTTTAAATATAAAGATAATTTCAATTTGACATATTTAAAATTACGACATTATTAATATAATTAAACACTATTTTTAAACACTATTTAAACACTTTCTTACTAAATTGTAATTATTGATTATTTTGGTTGTGTTAAATTAACTTACCAATTTCTTTCAACTGCACCATAATAATCCGACAACTCTTTCCAAGTCGTAGGATGGGTTAAATCTATCACGTCAAATCTTCGATCTTCAAATACCGTTTCTTCAAACTACCGTCAATTATAATTGAAAACTCCATTATTAAATACAGAACAGTGCATACATACATGCTTTGGCTTGGGCTACAGTAATAACTAAATTCAGCCAAGATCAGCTATTAGTTTAGTTACATTGATATCTCATTGTTTTGATTTTGTTTATTAAACATGTTCAATTTGAAAGGGTTGATATATAAACAATTTTGGTAACGGACGTTGTTATTCTTTAATCATGCCGTGTGGTATCCGGCTGAGTATAATAGACCAACCTAATTTCTTACCGAAGTGTCGTAAAGGGCTACGAAGGAAAGTCTATCCACTATGTGGTATACGCCTGAGTAGAATAGACCACCCCCTTACCGAGGTGTCGTAAAATACGACAAAGGTAAGTTTACATCAGGCTGGCGCCCGGTCGTAAAATACGTAGCCAAATCATGCGACATTTTCAAAAACATCCTTATAAACTTGTTTATATATACAGGCTACAGTTTTTGACGTAAGAGTGTAGACATGATTTTATTGTTGATGAATTAAATAAAACAGAGAAATAAGAATCAGATTTTAATGTTGTTAACCTTTTTCTTAATGAAACAGTAATTTTTCAGTTCAAAGTACACAAAATACATACATAACATAACCTGAGAGCAGATGTGCATATAAATAAACTAAAAACACGGATGAAACAAGTTATAGCTTCTGACAGTGTTCTTAGCGTCGTAGACGATATCGAAAACTACAAACGACTGAAGTCACAAAATCTTAAGTGAATTTTGTATATCACAAAATTACTAAGATCTGATCATAGCGTAATTACGAAGGTTACATTGATATCGATACAAATTTCCCCGAAGGACATAATATTGCACTAGACAAAACATTTAGGTACACAATACTTAAATTAGTCGTTGGTTTATGCATTACATTCTATAACATAACTATCGAATCAGTATAGACCTGAAGGCATATCCGTCACTTTATGTAAGCCAAAATTACTAGAAGAGCCTGAAGACACAGTTTTCTTTAAATCGCTGTAGCTATGTGTTCCGGTCATAACTAAACTTGTCATGCTTGCGGGAGCATCTCTTAGTATATGGGACCCAGAGTATAACCCTGCGGTACTACCGCGTTTCACAATAAATGTGTGATTAAAGTTAGAGATATCGAATGATCCGGAGCTTGCTTTTGAGTGGGGCAACATTTTCTGTTCATTTCTAGTCTCTCCTTTACTTTTATAGCTAGATGATTTCGAGTCATATGTATTAACTCTGTTGTTGGATCTCATAAATGGCAAGAGGGGAGATTCGTTTCCAGTTTCGCTATTAGTCCGAGATATTGACTTCTTTCTTTCATTCCACGACGATTTTTTAGGTTCAGCCGTCATTACAATATCGACCATAGAGTTTAAGCCTTCGTCGATCCTATCTAAGCTTTTCGTCAATTTCTTTGATTCAATTAGATTGACTATTTCATCAACGCGATTGCATTTAGGATTGGGCGTTTGTATTTGATCGGTGGAATTTCTATTTTGTGATTCATAAAACATATTATCTATATATTCACGTTGGCGTGAACCAACTTCTGAATTCTGAAATGACTCACTACGTTTAATGGATGTTTTTCGATATTCTTCTCTGGACCTTGTTCTAGAACGTTTCGTTCTACTATTGTCAGATCGTTCGACGCTATCAAACTTAGCGCGACATTCGTTAAAATCAAAACTAGTTTGCGATGACTTTTTGGTTACTTTATTTTGACAACGTGATGCACTCAGTAATGAGTCAGAACCTTCGTCACTGGAAAAAAAGTTATCGTCAAGTATATCTGGCGCTTTACTATAAAGTAGTCCATGTTCTACCGGTGGTACAAATAAATGTATTAAGCTTTTAGCTTTCCGTGGTGGATGAGGTAAAATTTTACTGGGAACAATTTCCGCTTCCTCCTCTTCTTCGTTATTATCGTCATCTAAATCTATACTATTTTTTATTTGAATGCTATGCCTAGTACTCGTAATAGAATCCTCCTTTTCACTAGATAGATTTTTCACTTGCCTTTGACTGTCATTTAAGGATGCTTCTGAATTGTCCTTATTTCTAGTTCTTCTCTCATTGCAATTCCGATCCCGAACTGACTGTTCGGTTTCAGCATGATTCACAATATTTCTTAATTCCTGGATAACCTCATCTATAGTTGTTTCATCATCTTCATCTGATAATTTTAATTTTGGCTCAGCCTTTTTATTATTATCATATTTTTTATGCAAGGATCGTTTGTTTCGCATGAGATCATAGGTTTCATTCTTTATATTGAACATTTCGTAAACCATTGATTCTCTTTGTGGGTCGCCTTCAGGACTAAGAGATCGCTCTGAGGAACTTATTCCTTCATCCTCTGGTGGAGATGATTCATCTGAAATAAATTATAGGTGATAAGTAAAAATATTTTTATAAACAGTTTTGTTCATATAACTGACTACGGCAGATGACGTTATAAAAACAGCAATTTTAAGTGGCGAACCTTACAGTAGTTTTACAGTTTGAGATGTATGTTTACCTCTATTTTTATGGTTGGCGTTTTTTTTCTTTATGACAAAAGTCTTCTTACGATTCGAATTACTGTGCTCTGACCGCAGCGTGCTCACTTCTTCTTCCAACTCACAGCATTTTTCTTGCAAGCATTTTTCCAACGATAACAGAATTCCTTTCTCCTCCTGTAGTATCTAAAACAAATAATCAAAGTTTACTAAGAGCAGGCCTCCCAAAAAAAATTAATTTCAGCGAGTAATAAAGCAAAATGTGTGTCGCACAAAGCTGAAAAGAGAAGGTCTGTTAAAGAACTAATGTGACCAACATATCTCATCCCGTCAACGTTTTTTGGACGCTAAATATAGATTGGTTAAAGAAGAAATCTAAAGAAGACATGGATGTTGACATTCGAAAACATAAAAAATATTATTCTGCAGTGAAATTGCGAGACAAAAATATACTTTTTGTGTATAAACAGAATTATAAAATAATTGGTGATGTATACAATAAACAAAATAGGTACCGGCAAAAGCTTCAGTTCCTGCTTTGCGCCTCATAAAAATACGTAAGTCATTTGTGGGTTTTGATATAAGATTCTATATTGAAATTCTGTATTCAATTTTAGCTTTTCCATTACATAAGTTGAAAAAACTATTAAAATGAATACTAATACAGAAAGCCTATTATACTATTGACGATTACATAAATGTACATAAGATAATAATAAAACTACATAAGATAGTAATGGCAAAATGAATTTTGAAAAGGGCAACCGTCGAGCTCTTGATTGTTCTTTTCAGTAGGAGCAGTTTTACGAACCAGCATTAGAATTGAGAACTCAATAGCACTTGTTTGCTTACTTGACTAGAGTGATAAATTTGAAAATTTGAATTACCTTTACTCTTTTCTCAAGTAATTCCAATTTGCTTCTCAGGTCATCTTTCTCTTTTAACGCTTCATTCGCCTTCTCGTTAAGAGTGTCAATGTCGATCAGTTGCTTTTCATAATTCTCTATCTCTTTCGTCACTTGCTCATTGGTGTTTGGTAGCTTAATAACGATCTGTAAATCAAAAACCAGTCCTTTATAACTATTTAATTTATAGAATTAGGCGTTACTTTGCCGAGATCCATAGTACAAAATAATATAGTTATTTTGCTATAATCTGCGATAAAGTGAATAGAAAATATATATAATGCTAAACGTAGAGTGGACTAAACGTTTCCATACCTGATACATGCAGGATTCGTAAAAACTCATGCATAAACCTCCACTACCGCCACAACAATACAATGCTTTGCGATTTTGTCGTGGAGTCTGTCTCTTGATGATGCTTCGGTTGCGGGGCGAAACGATTGTTGAGTTTGTAATAGTGAACGTGTGTAGTGCTTGTGTATTGTGGTGGCGGTGGTGAAGGTTAGTGCATATGTTTTTAAGAATATATCGGGTATTAAAACGGATAGTCCACTCTACGTTTAGCTTTATATATATTTTCTATTTAATTAATTGCGGATTATAGTGGAATCCCGGCCATTATACTACCGACGTGAACCCACTCCTAACACAAGCATTTAGCTTAGCTGGAGAGATTAACAAGTTTTCTATTAATTTGTTACCTAAACTTAAAAAAATTGTATTATTACTTTTGTTCTTGATAACCTTTTCCTTTACATACTTTTTCCTTTAGGTATGATTACCTTCTTTAGAGTGACAATATCAAAACCAGCTTGCTCCAACTCCGCTTGGATGTAAAGCTTTCGTTGAGGACTTGGTGCACTGGCTAGCAGTGCATTGATGAAGGCCAGGCCAGCTGCTTGCAGTTCCCCAGAACCACCAGTACTTTGGAGCATTCCTACCAAGAACCTAAAACGAACTGGCTCGCCGAAACGTAGACGCAGTGTGGACAGTGCTTCAGATATCATGCTATGACCCGAAGCCGGTGGGTAACAGGATTTGGTCAGTAGCTGAAAGAAAAATAACATCGTATTGAATAAAAATACCTATTGAAATACAAAGATTTGAACGAAATATGTTAATAAGTACGTCTAATTCTATCTAGCTGACAATATTAAACATCTAACCGGAGCAAACAATGGTAAGAGATATTAATATTAATAATGAAGTCAAAGCAGCGTTTCCATATTTTAAGTTGAGGAAAGCCTTTTATATTATGCGACCCAATACTTTTACTTTTATGGTATTAAATAATGTCAAAAATACCAACCTCTCATGCAAAGTAAGACAAACTTTTATTATAGGAATATATTGTTAAAAAATTGTTATACTGTTCCTACCAATCAAACAGTGCCAATGTGTAAAAAGACTTGGAAAATCCCATGAATGTAAATGTATTCTGCAAATTTACAAAGCTGTGATACCTGTGTGATCGGTAAGACTGTGTGACTCTTTCCAGAAGATCACGGTTCTCAACCCCGGGGAGGTACCATCGAGTTTTTCTGTTAAAACTTTTATGCCTAATTGATACACGCTTTTCGGTGAAGGAAAACATCCTAACGAAACTTGCATATCTCTGGAGAATTCCAGGAATATGTGTAATCTACCAATCCACATTGGAGCAGCAGATGGATCTAAGTCTTAAACCTTCTTCAAAAAGTAAAGATCATTTGTCCAGCAATGGGATACTTAACTAGGCATCTATTTTTTGTTATAATGGGAATACCGAAACATTTTGGTACGAACAATACATAGATGTAGCAACCCAACGTATTTCGGGGAAGTCCGCTCGTTATTTAGATTAGTACAGAGTTGTTTAATCGTTCCCGCCTCACAGATACATCTTTGAATTCGAGTCAGACTACGCCTGCACGGAGGCGTTGATACAAGTCTTTAGTTTCATTTTGTCGTTTCGGTTAAGTTTCGGTACTGTTGTTTAAAGTTAGTTACTATTTTATTTTTGATGTGTAATAGTTTTGTTTTAGTCCTCACATAGTATACGAAGTTGTGCCCAAACTATTTCTTTTATTTCGGGAAACCGAACCCATTTATTTTGTCACCCACCTTAACTTGTGTAGTGATTTATCACTACACATAAATCGAAAAACACGTGTTTTTGGAGCCCATCGTGATTGATACTAGTGCTCCACCGTGATATAGATAGATAGATAGATAAAACTTTATTGCACAAACACATAAAAATACATCTAAAGAAGGTTTTATTTGAAAATGTCAGGATACTCACTTGTAACGCCAGCACTCTAGTCTTATTAACTGTGGACATGATGCAGACAGTGAGAGCGTAAACCCCGTTCGAGCCAGCCATCAGCCTCCTGATGCAATCAGAATATCTGCTGCAGCAACTCCATAGGCATTGTCTGGTGAAAGATAATTTCATAGAAATAAAGCTTCTTTGACATTCCTATTATATTCATTGCTTTCACCTATATATGACAATTATGTGAGTTAAAGTAAAAGTAAAAAATGGGTTAACATTCATTCACAGTGACCTACGAACTACTTAGTTATTTGTTTGGTAAGCTACAATCACGACCCTAACGATCATACAAAATTGAAAAAAAAAAAAATGCTGTAGATCTAAATAGGTGGAGAGAGCTGACGAGGTCACCTGACCGAAAGAAGGATTTCGGTGTCCTTGATCCTCGATAATGAGAGACCGAATGACGCAGAAATACCTATTAATATGATGCTTATGACGGTGAAACCTGATTGAGATTAATTTAATTTTGAGATTATTTGTGTTACAAATCGTCGCAATTAATAATGGAACATTTTCAATGTAGCTAAAAAGAGGTAAGGTCGTATTCAAATAATTTTATATATATAACAAATACATTGTTGCCGTCAATGTGACATTTGTGCGTGTTTTAGCTTCCCTCGATTATTCTGGGTCAAAGATTACAATGTACATAATCAAATTCTGGGCTAACGAATGCATGGTTGGATCAACTGACCTTTTCCTTTAATTCGTTTTCCAGTAGTTTTTAACAGAGCCAGTCTATTGCCGGGGCTCGAGCGACTATTAGATGCTTAGGTGCTAGATGATATCTAGGTCGTGAGCTAAGCTAACGTGTTGTGGCCACAATTTTCCGTGCGTTACAATATTGTAATTATTTAGCGGTGAAAATATACTTACAAGCAAGCCAGTTCATCCAAAAGAGGTCTCCGTCTAACAGCTGGTGGGCCTCGCGAGGCCTCTCCTGTCTGACTGAGCTGAATATTGCGCAATAGCTCCAGAAGTAGCGTGACTCCATCTGATGGTTCGCAGGCAAACTCTTGGACAAAGCTATAAACAATAAAATAATAAATCAACCATATTTATTTAAATAAGCTTTTGAATTTCAAATTCAATTTCAAAATATCCTTTATTCAAATAAACGTGTAAACAAGTGCTTTGAATCGTAAACTCTACTGCTGGTTTGGAAAGCTGTTCCTACCGAGAAGAGCCAGCAAGAAACTCGGCGGTTGCTCTTTTAAAAATATAATTCTTCCTACTAGTTACATTACGTCATTCCTGTCTAGTGCAGGTTCGAAGAGAGCTATATCCACACTTTCTTATCATCCTAATAATCCTCAACAGTGTAGTAGGCTTTTTGTATCACCCTCTTTTTTACAGTATTTTTAAACAGCTGTAATGTCAAAGCTAAAATTGATTGCGGAATTTTATCTTCGAACCTGTACAAGACAGGAATGACATGGAAAGTTCTAAATAAAAGTCCGCGACAGCATACGTCTATCTTCTAAGGTGAACCCGCTTTAATCATTTTTATGGTTATGAAAATAGTATATTACGGTTTTCATCTTTCAACGCGTGCGGAGCCGCTGGCGATTGCTAGTAAATAAATAAATCACACAGAGAGGCACATGGCCTCACCAATAGGCTACATCTTTTAGACGAATTTATTTAATGAATTCCTCTAAGCCATTATTTTCTGTTCTTGACCCTAATGTGTGCATAGATCTCAAATTAAGATTTAACAACATTAAAAATGGTATAGAAAAAGATGCCGACGCCGCAGAAAAAATGAAAATAAATATCTCATTAGCGAAGACGGATGGCACATAAAGAATGTATAATCTGCCGGTATAAAGAAATCATTGTCACAAATTACAGCCACTGGTTGCAGATTTGCCTCAATCGTCATAGCAATTTAAGTTACATACAAAAAGTGCGTGCGGCCCAATTTACATAATATAGCGTTTTATTTATTTATTTATATCTTCTATAGTATTACATATTAAATAATTCAACAAATATCCTATATAGTTTTCAGTGTGGTATCCAGCTGAATAGAATAGTACCACCCTCATTTCTTACCGAGGTGTCGTAAAAAGTGACTAAGGTAAGTCGACCCGCCGTGTGGTATCTGGCTTAGTAGAATAGACCACCCTCTTTCTTACAGAGGTGTCGTAAAATACGACTGAGGTAAGTTGACGTCAGGCAGGTGGCCGGTCGTAAAAATGCAGCCAAATCATGTGACAGCATGTTTATAATATTGTGGGCAGGAAGATGATGATGATGATAATGCCTATATAGTTTTAAATTAATTATGTAATACCAATTATAGGAGATCACATCATTCTTAGTTTCAGTGTTACAATTATAAGTAATTATAAAAGAAACTGTCTAAAAATGCAACTCTGATATTCTGTTGTAATGTTTTAATACCATATTTTTTATCTGATATTATAAGATTAACAAAAAAGTAATAAATAACACAAAACATTTAGATATAATAAAACAAAACATAATTACGATTTTAATTCATGCTCAAAAAACACGTGTTTTGTATATAAATGTTAAAATGTTTCTTTTCAGCAGAAATATCGCTAAAAGTCATAATTCACTATAAAACCGTTCTTATAAGCAAAAAAAAGCATTATGCATTTTCCTTAGCAACGAAAACTTTAAACCCGTTTATCTCAAAACATGATTTATGGAATTGTGTCTATAAATAAAGTAGCTTTAATATAAAATAAAGTCCATATTTCCCTATGTATGCATAAAACTTTAAAACTACGCAACCGATTTTGATGCGGTTTTTTTTAATAGATAGAGTGATTCCAGAGGAAGGTTTGTACGTGTAATAACATTCAATACGGAGTAGAGAAATACTGTAATTTTTGAGGTTTCTGTAAATAATTACATTTTTTTCCGCTTACATTGCAAACGCAGGCTAAACCCTACGAGATTTATCAAAATGATGTACTAAATATTTGTACATCTTGAAAAGGTCTACAGAAAAGTCCGCGATGGTATATGTCTATCGCTTATGGATAACCCACTAAAGCATTTTTTGTCGTTTACTTTTTACGAAAAATAATGCCTTATTTTTGAAGCAATTCTTATACAATACAGCATTAATCCTTATCCAATTAAGTACCTTAAATAAATAGTTGATTTAATATAGATCAATATGGCCGTTTACAGCATGTAATTTAAGTGAACATTTTCGGAGATATTACAGATTTAAAATGCCGTGAGGACTCCGCGCTTCACCCTATAACACTTCGACTTTAGCAGCGATGTCACTCTTTCAAGAGTTTGTTTAAAGACATTCTGTAATTAATTGCAAAAGTAAAATACATAGAGAAAAATGTTAAAATAAATACGCAAATATGTACTATATGAATTTAGATATTCAAAGATAGCAGGAAATCTTCTTGGAATTGGGAGAGGGAAATTGTTTTTTTCCAAATTTAACTCTTGCGGGCCACGGGCAGTAATGAATAAATCAAAACTACTGGATCGATTTTAATAATTTTTTTTCACTGAGTGACATGGGCTATATATTTTATACCCGTGCGAAGCAGGGGCAGGCCGCTAGTCTTTAAATAAAGTAGCTTTAATAAAATATTTTTATTAAGTTAAATCTTTAAAAAATATACAAATAAAACTTGATGAATAATTCGCTCCGCTTACGCTTCGATATTGTACTATACGCCATCCATAAAACCAATGCAGTTGACCACAGCGCAAAGCTAAAGTAAGATATAATTGAAAAAGATACCTGTCCATACATTATCCTTGGCGGTTTTCTTTTTAATATCATCATGAATTTTACGACGGAGCGATTTCAAGTAGCGGAATCTTAATGGCGTATAGTCGCTGAATTGATGTGAGAATGCACTTTAATGGATATAATAAAAATTCAAAAGCAGTTAATGAAGATACCCTCATTTATTTAGTCGCTGAATCCCGCGGTTTTACGCAATTTTAATCAATCTTATTTATGTACATAGAAATATAAAGAATTATAAAACGATAGGTGATGTATACAATAGACAAAGCAGGAACCGACATAAGCTTGCGGCTCCTGCTTTGCGCCTTGCAAAAGTACGTAATTCGTTTGTGAGTTTTGGTATAAGATTCTATAATAAAATTCCGCAATCAATTTCAGCTTTGCCATTACATCAGTTTAAAAACACTGTTAAAAAGAGGCTGATACAGAAAGCCTACTATACTCTTGAAGATTATTTGGAAGACAAGAATGTGTGGATATAGCTCTCTTTGAACCTGTACAAGACAGTAACCAAGACTTAATGTAAATAGTGTTAAGAATTATATTTTTAAAAGAGCAACCGCCGAGTTTCTTGCTGGCTCTTCTCGGTAGGAACAGCTTTCCGAACCAGCAGTAGAGTTGACGATTCAAAAGCACTTGTTTACAAGTTTATTTGAATAAAGAATATTTTGAATTTGAATTTGAATTTACACGCAGTGCATGAGCTATATAAGAGGTACGAAGCAAGAAAACCTGCTTGATATATAAATACTAAAATAACATGTAAATGCAACAGAGTGTCGTGAGACTAGGTTGTTCGTATGTTTGTTACCGCAAAACTCGGATTTTGTTTACTAAAATTTAAATAGTTAAATTTACATAAACTTTTTCTTTTTCTCTATATTACCCGTATTCTCTTTCTTCTTCTTCAACTCTTGTCCTTTGCCTTCTTTAAGTCAAAGGTTGATTGGAAGAGATCCCTTTTAGGCATAAATCCGCCTTTATACATGTGCTTTTTTACTTTTTCTTTCGTTTTTCTAACTAAATGTATAAAAATAAATAAATAAATAAAATTTTACTAAAGAAATTGCAATCTTTATATAATATTATATTCTTTTATAAATTTTATTGCAAAGATATGACGGAAACGCGATTTTTTCGGACTAAACTAGTGTGATAAAGTGACCGTTAACAGATTGCAATAAGAAAAATAAAACACTCAAACTAAGAACGCAGACGAGGTAATCATTTAAATCAAATTACGATCATTATGTTAGGCTTCACTTAACTATAATCGCTTTACCCAGACAATGGCCTATACGTTTAAATTCAATTAATTACTTTTATTTATGCTTTATATAGCTATTACCTGCAACTTCGTTTGCGTGGACTGTTGTCGCATGATAGTTTGATAATAGACGGTTTGATAATGAATTTAAATGTGATTAAAAAGGTTGCACAGTCCTGGTCTAATCGGTGATATAACACAAGAATACGTTTGGTAAAACTTTTGATAAATTTGAAAAAATAAAGTTATTGTGAGTTAGTTACACAACCATAAGAGATAGAGACATGCTATCCTGGACTTTTTTGGTAGTATTTTTGTAGATCTACAATTCTCTAATACATTACTTTAGTTTATCTCTGCTGGTTTATGCGGCGCATGCGACTAAATCTTCCAACAGGCGAGATTTTTACAACCACACGATCTCTTTAACACAAATTCACGTAAAACCGTCATGTAATATTAAACTAAATCATCCGGAATATTAGTTTAGGTTAATAGTATGTAATTTATAAATAATAATAAGTAGTAATGTGATGTAATAATAATAATAAATGTAATAAGCTGTGGTACCCCAGCGGTAACACCGTGCGAATCTTGCGAGGAGGTCACGGATTCAAAATTGAGCAAACACTAATAAGTTTATCTGTTAAAACTTGTGTCTAATTACACGCTTTTCGGTGAAGGAAAACATCCTGAGGAAACCTGCATATCTCTAGAGAATTCTGGAGATACGTGTAACCTACCAATCCGCATTGGAGCAGAGTGGTAGGTCTTAGCTCCAATCCTTCTCTTCAAAACGGAGAGAAGAGGTCTATTCCCAGCAGTGGGACAGTAACAGGCCGCCACTTACTTATCCGGAAGAATTGCACAATCCTTCAATAAAAACCATTCAAAAAATACAATTCAAAAAACATACAGACAGATTTTAACGACTTTATTTTATAATATACGTAAGTAACCAATATAAATTATTTATTTACATCCATAACTGAAACATATTTCAAATATGGATTTTACTTCCTGTATTTATATATTTATATAAAGTGAAAGTTAAACAAATAATTACTTGTAACACAACACTTTAAAAGTAAATGCAAAAAACAAAATATAACCTAAACGCATCCTACGCGTTAGCAATAACATGAATTTGCTTTCAAATTATCACTCACTTGGAAATATAAATGTTAACTTATATTTGCAACTTATAGACATGTGATATCCGGTTGAGTAGAATAGACCATCGTCATTTCTTACCGAGGTTTCGTAAAAGGCGACTAAGGTAAGTCGACCCGCCGTGTAGTATTCAGCTGAGTAGAATAGACCACTCTCATTTCTTACCGAGGTGTCGTAAAAGGCGACTAAGGTAAGTCGACCCGCCGTGTGGTATTCCGCTGAGTAGAGTATACCACCCTCATTTCTTATCTAGGTGTCTTAAAAGGCGACTAAGGTAAGTCGACCCGCCTGTGGTATCCTAGTAGAATACAGCACTTTCAATAATTTATAGAATTAGGCGTTACTTTGCGGAGATCCATAATAAAATAATAAAATTATTTTGCTATAATCCGCGATGAAGAAGATCCTTCATCCTTCAAGCAAGATCCTTCATCGCGGATTATAGCAGAATAATTTTATTATTACTTTTGTACAGCACTTTCATTTCTTACCGAGGTGTCGTAGTGTGGTATTCCGCTGAGTAGAGTATACCACCAAGTTGACCTCTTATATCCCACTTCTGAGAATAGGCATCATCTCTGAATAAAAGATTGGAGCTAATAACAACGCTGCTCCAATGCGGTTTAATAACCCATATGCATGCATATATACCCTGAATTTTCTAGATATGCAAGTCTTTTCACAATGTTTTCCTTCAAAAGCGATTGAACGAAAACTCGATTGCAAATATGGGGTTTCTGCCCGGTATTTGAAGCCTTCTTTTTCTTCCTGCGGAACTACAACCCTTTACGGGTTCTGGCCTCCTCAACGAGCTTTTTCTACTTCTCTCTATCCCTAGCCTCTCGTCTCCAAGATGTGACTATACCCATGCATCTAAGATCCTCCTTGACACAATCTCTCTATTGCTTCCTCTGTCCTCTGGGTCTTTTTTGACGCGGTCCACTTGGAAATGGTTTTGGCAGCTCTAATATCAACCATGAGTTCCAGGTGTGCCTGTGTGCCTTGCAAAACCTGACAATCGTTTCTTTATGAATCAGGTGATCCAGTTCGTGATTTTTTACGAATCGTGCCGTTGTCTTCCCGCACTCGTCTGAAGATTTTTCTTAAGATGTTCCTTTCGAAAAATAGTTAGTAGATAGTTTTAGTTCGTCTTTTTGCGTCAGCGTCCAGGTTTCACAGGTGAGGTCTAAAGTAGGCCTAAAGCGTGACTTAAATTACAGCTAACGCCATCTATGTTTCATGACAAATAAAATATACATACCTTGGAAAGGACAGCCGCAGATCAGCTCTTAATTTAGTCAGCAACTCGCTGGGAGTACCAAACTGTCGGAGACTCATCTCTTCCCCCAAATTGAGACATGGGTTTCTGGAAAAAAAAATTGAATCCGAATTATCTGGAATTATACGTCTGGTATATTTATCAAATTCAGTTTATAGTATTCTTTATCCTTTTACACTTTTATATTGACTGGCCCGTTGGCGCAGTGGGTAGTGATCCTGCCTTCAGTTCCGCGGGTCGCGGGTTCGATTCACGCCGAGGGCCAACATTTTCTATATAAAAAAAAAATGAATTTGTTGGTCTTTGAGCCTGGGTGTTTATTTGTATTTAAGTATGTATTTAGAAATTATATAAGTATATATTCACCAGTTGTCTGTCTACCATAACACAAGTATTAAGTTACTTACTTTGGGGACGGACGACCGTGTGTGTAAGTGTCCCATATATTTATTTATTATTTATTTATTTATAAGTTCTTTATAATCGTCAAATGTGTTTTTTTCTTTGCAAAAAATAATACAATCATCGTGGTTGAATACTTGGATGACCAGTGACTGCTTTAAAAGAAATGAAATAAAATAATGTTTGAGCAATCTGGGGGGCTTGATCCGAGGTATTTTCGCTCCTCTAATACCATACATAGCCTCATACCTTAGTCCCCTTTTACGACACCTCGGTAAGAAATAAGGGTGGTCTATTCCAATCAGCCTAAAACATGAATAATATAATATCGAAATACTGTATTGGAAAAATGTGATTACAAGCATATTCTCTCGATTGAAAAACATAAACTAGTTCTTAGAGATGCGCATCAAATTTGTAATCGGAACAACCATTGTCTGTCTGTTTAACTGTGCCGGTATCTTAAATGTAAACCGTGTCACCCAGAAAGGTAATACTTCGCATAAACGACTCGGACATGTTTAATTTGTGATATACTTGCTAAAAATCCATAATTCTAAACCAATAATTTGTACAAAAGTAGTTTTATCCAAAAAACGAGAGTTAAAAAAAAAGGAAAATAAATCAAACCCTATTTTCCTTCAGGAACGAGACAACAAGATGTGAACAACGCCGGATGTAACTGCAAAAATATGTTATCGATATTGCTCTAACGGTTAAGGTAGTGAGGTGTCATAGACAGAGAGACTCTATAATATCAAATCCGAATTCAAATTATTCTCTATTCACATAAACTTGTAAACAAGAGCTTTTAAATCGTCAACTTAACTGATGGTTGAGTAAACTACTCCGACCAAAAAGAGCCAGCAAAAAACTCGACGGTTGCCCTATTCAAAAATATAATTCTTATTACTAGTTATATTTTCATCATTACAGTTTTGTACAGGGTCGAAGAGTAGCTGTCGACTCATTCTTATAATGTAAGTAATCCTAAATAGTATAGAAGGCTTTCTGCATTACCCTTTTTTATAGTTTTTTTTTAGATTTTGCGATTTTGCGACCCTTTTTTTGAGCTAATCGTTAACGTCTTTACTTTAAATGAATACTAGTTGCAATACTCGTAAATCATAAACGGACGTGTTTCATTTTTAATATCAATTTGCTAGAGGAACATAAACTTTAAGTACATCACAAATAATCCGACTCGAAGGACCATATGTTGATGTAGTTAAAGCTAATGTTCCTCTAGCAACTTTGTATTAAAAATGAAACAATCAGTATAGATGTACTTAAAAAAAGTAAAGTAGCGGCCTATTACTCTCCCTCTGCTGGGAATAGGCTTCTTCTCTCCGTTTAAGACCTACCACGCTGCTCCAATGAAGATTAGTAGGTTATACATAACTCCAGAATTCTTCTAACGATATGCAGGTTTCCTCACGATGTTTTCCTTCACCGAAAAGCGTGTGATAAATTGCAATTATCAATTAGACGCATAAGTTTAAACAGAAAAACTCATTGGTGTCTGCCCGGGGTTTGAACCCATGATCTCTAGAGATTCGCACTGTCGCACCGCTGGGCTGGGCACATCTGTAAGCACATATTTTAACGTACTTAAAGCTACTATTCCTTTAGCAACTTTATATTAAAAATGAAACAATCTATATAGATGTAATTATTTTACCTGAAATCTTTACTGCCTTGTGTGGGTAATGTTCTGGCTTTGTTTTGATCCTGGCCAGGGTCTAGGTCGTACAAGCTGCCAGTGCCAGTCTTCTTGCCCCATTTCTTAAGCGATGTGACGTAGTCTTCTGGATTGTAGATCGGTGGTCTTTGCTTTTCCTGGAAACAGGATTCTCAGTTCAAATCTATACTAATATATAAAGCTGAAGAGTTTGTTTGTTTGTTTGATTGATTGTCATTTATTATCATGTTTATAATGGGCCTCTTTTCTCCGTTTTTGGAGAGAAGGTTTTTGGAGCTAAGACCTACCACGCTGCTCCAATGCGGATTGGTAGGTTACACATATCTCCAGAATTCTCTAGAGATATGCAGGTTTCCTCACGACGTTTTCCTTCACAGAAAAGCGTGTGATAAATTGCAATTATCAATTAGACACATAAGTTTTAACAGAAAAACTCATTGGTGCCTGGGTTTGAACCCGTGACCTCCTCGAAAGAGTCGCACGGTATTACCGCTGGGCTACCACAGTTTATAGCGAAGAAAGCTTATAATAATGAAACTAGAGGGTGAAAATTACCACGATTTATTGCCGTGGAAATTACAACAGGAAATGTAATAACGTAATCTTGTAATTCTTAAAAGATGGTTTAATATTCGTGTGTACACCACATTCATATCCCGTTGTACTTCACTTTCGCAAATATATCTTGTAATTGTGAATAGTTGTGGTGTGGTCCCACTGTGAGTGGAGATGATCGCTTAATGTCTTATTGACTGAGCCTTGCTCGGTAACTTTGTATCGCCGTGTGGTATCCGGCGGAATAGAACAGTACCATCCTCATTTCTTACCGAGGTGTCGTAAAAGGCGACTAAGGTAAGTTGACGCACCGTGTGGTATCCAGTTAAGTAGTGAATTTAAACACTATTTTTGCTGTCAATTGTAAAGTCAGCGTTGTTTATTTGGGGAACGGGTGGTATAGAGAAGTAAAAATACCTAGGATCGAGCTCTACCTACACAATTATTTTTTTCTTTTTTTTGTTTCTTTTTTTTCTTGTAACAAAATTACCGAGCAATCATCATCTTCCTGCCCTTATCCCACTCTAAGTGTGGTCGGCGCAACATGTAATAAACATGTTGTCACATGATTTGGCTACGTATATTATGACCGGCCGCCTGCCTGACATCAAGTTAACATAGTCCTATTTGACGACACCTCGGTAAGAAAGAGGATGGTCTAGTCTACTTAAGCGGACACCATACGGTGGGTCAACTTATCTTAGTCGCCTTTTACGACACCTCGGTAGGAAATGAGGTTGGTCTATTCTATTCAGCCGGATACCATAAAGCGGGTCGACTTACCTTAGTCGCCTTTTACGACACCTCGGTAAGAAATGAGGGTGGTACTATTCTATTCAGCCGGATATCACACGGCGTACATTCCTTTAATAGATATCCTCGTTATAAACTCTAATTGAATTTTAATTTTATCCGCTTATTGTGGCAACACACAACGCTATTAAACGAGATGAGTTTTTGTAACAGGCGAGCATTTATCATATAACCCAACAATGGAAGCTATAACTGTGGTGAAAGTTTTACTACAATCTGTTTAGTCTTACTGTTAAGTGTATTACGTGAAAATTTTGATTTGCCTTACAAGGTATTTTTTCTTACCGATGTGTCGAAAAAGGCGGCTAAGGTAAGTTGACCCACCGTGAGGTATCCGGCTGAGTAGAAAGGACAACTAAATGGACATCGGTAAGAAATGAGGGTGCATTTCTTGTCGAGGCGTCGTAAAAGGCGACTAATGTAAGGTGACCTGCCCTATAGTATCCGGCCGAGGAGAATAGAACACCCTATTCCTCACCGAGGTGTCGTTAAATACGATTAAGGTAAAGTCGGGCAGGCGGCCGGTTGTAAAATACGTAGCCAAATCATGTGACAACATGTTTATAACATATTGTTACGATCCCATTTAGAATGGGATAAGGGCAGAAGAATGATAATGATTTATTGAACCTGTAGATTATAACCAAAATCGCAGAAATAATGATTCAGACCTGAGGGTGAGGGTGAGGACCAGAAATGAGGGTGGTTTATTATACTCAGCCGGATAGCACATTGCGAGTCAAGCAACCGGCCGCCTGCCTGACTTCAACTTACGTTAGTCGTATTTCACGACTCCTCGGTAAGAAGGGGTTCTATTCTACTTAACCGGATACCACACGGCGGGTCAACTTACCTTAGTCGCCTTTTACGACACCTTGGTAAGAAATGAGGGTGGTTTATTATACTCAGCCGGATAGCACATTGCGAGTCAAGTTACCTCAGTCGCCTTTTACGACACCTAGGTAAATAAGGGGAGTCTATTCTACTCAGCCGGATACCACACGGCTACATGTTCAATAATTGGTGATAATTACACATCACGTCACTATAAATAAACAAAGTGCCCATAAATTGCATTTACCATGGTTTTTTTTGTATTTTTTTAATGACAATAATTCATAAGCGTGTTTAGGTATGTCAAAAGGCCTCATAAAACGAAAAAATAAGATTGAGCGAACAAAAATCAAAATGGAATCATTTGTATTTGGAAACAACGTAATATTTGTAGACTCTCGAATGTATACATCCTACTAATATTATAAATCCGAAAGTTTGTGAGTATGTATGTTTGTTACTCTTTCACGCAGAACCAAAATCGATAAAATTTGGCACAAAATTTTCCTAATGTCGTGTATATGTAAACTCTAGTTGTACTCGCAACTTCATTTGCATCAATTTAAGTGTTAAATTACACTCAATTATACACTACTAGCTATTACCCGCAACTTCGTTCGCATAGACTGTTGTCGGATGATAATAGATGTATATAATAGACAAAGTAGAAACCGACGTAAGCTTGCGGCCCCTGCTTTGCGCCTTGAAAAAGTACGTAAATCATTTGTGGGTTTAAGATCCATAATAATATTCCATAATCAATTTTAAATTTGCCATTACAGCAGTTTAAAAACACTATTAAGGAGAGGCTGATACAGAAAGCCTACTATACTGTTGAGGAATAATTAGACGACAAAAATGCGTGGATATAACATAGCCTGTAGGCTATAGAAATCCTGTTAATTATACAGGAATAGGATGACATCGAAAAGCGCCATCAAATTCAAATTCAAAATGTTATTTATTTAAATAAACTTTTGACAAGTGCTTTTGAACCGCCAACTCTACTGCTGGTTTGGTAAGCTGGTCCTACGGAGAAGAACCAGCAAGAAACTCGGCGGAATACAATTATTAATGGTAGTTACATTTAATCGTTTCTATCTTGTACACATATCCAATAATTATATCCACGCATTTTTATCGTCTAAATAATCCTCAACAGTATAGTAGGCTTTCTATATCAGCCTCTTCTTAATAGTGTTTTTAAACTGCTGTAATGGCAAAGTTAAAATTGATTGTGGAATTTTATCATAGAACCCAAACCCACAAATGATTTACGTACTTTTTCGAGGCGCAAAGCAGGGGCCGCAAGCTTATGTCGGTTCCGACTTTGTCTATAATATACATCTATTATCATCCGACAACAGTCTATGCGAACGAAGTTGCGGGTAATAGCTAGTAGTGTATAATTGAGAGTAATTTAACACTTAAATTGATGCAAATGAAGTTGCGAGTACAACTAGAGTTTACGTATACACGACAGACACTTTTCTGAACACAGTTCACTAACCCATTGTCATGTCAAACTAAAGATTGTGTTCAGATTAAACCTTATCTATTACATAATAAACGTAGTTAAAACGTAGTTAACTCTTTAAATTACGTCTAATTTACTTAAAAATTAATGTTTCATACGGCTTCTGTAATAACACTATTGTATTTAGTCCATTTTTTTCTAGATGTTATCTGTGGAGATTTGTTTTTTGACAGCGTTTCCGCCATTGTAATTGTAATGTGGCATAACCACAGAAATAGTGAGTTAGAGGCTGAATAGAAAGGTGGATTGCCTAGTGCAGGGGTCGAGAACCGTTTCTTAGATTCAGTTCTTTATTTTCGTACGGAAATATCTATATCTATACTCTATATTAATATACTATCAATTGCCAGCGGCTCTGCCCGCGTGGAAAGATAAAACCGTAAAATTTTGGTAACCACAAAAATGGTAAAAGTGCGTCAACCTTAAAAGCTAGACATATGCTGTCTTGTACTTTTATTTAAATCTTTTACAGGGGAACAATTTTGTGATTTATATAATACATGGTTTTTGAATAACTATTACAGTTTACTTAGCGCACGCAAGGAAAGCTATAAACCCGCAAACGATTAATGCATTTTTGCCAGGCGCAAAGCAGAAATCGCAAGCTCATGTCGGTTCCTACTTTGTCTATTATATACATCTCCAATTTTTTGATAATTTTTATATATGTTTACGCACAAAAATTAATTTGCTAAAAATACACTGTGAAGCAAAGGTAAGAATACCTATTTTCTTAAACTTCTCCCGCAGGTGATCACGCGAAAGATCTTGAATGACACCGTCGTCGAGTGTTTCTATTCAGGTTTTAAGTCCCTTTGGAAAAAAAATTGTGGCTCTTTGAAAATTGAAATTTTGTAAATCGTAATTCTTTGACTGTTCCGACTCAAAAGGTTGCCGACCCCTGACTTGTTGTATTAAAAAAACAATAATCATCAGACTTAATTATGGTATTGTTTTGATTATAACTCTGGCTCAGTGGTGCAAGAAGCTGTCTCAGTAAAGTAAGCCAGCGAAATGATCGGAGTTGAAAGCCCTCGTTGTAACGGTCTATTAGTCCATACTAATATATATGCGAAAAATGCGAAAGTCTATCTGTTACCTATTTAACGACGAATACGCTGAACCAATAGCGATGAAATTTGGCACAATTATTCCTCATACGGTGGGGTAACATATAGGCTATATAAATCCTGTTAATTCAACAGGAATTAAATTCAGGAGGAATTAAATAGGATGACATTCAAAACGCCATCTATTATAAACCTATGGAACTAATTGTACTGTATTTACAGAAGTATGTACATTCCAAGTTAAAAAGTATTTATACTTTATTTTATTTTTATTTGTTTACTGGACAAATTTACCTGAGCTATTACAATGGATAATTAATATAAGTAATACGGGCTATTTACTAAAATAAATAAACTAAAAGTAAAAAAAAGTAAGTAGCGGCCTGTTACTATCCCACAGCTGAGAATAGGCCTCTTCTCTCCGTTTTTGGAGAGAAGGATTGGAGCTAAGACCTACCACGCTGTTCCAATGCGGATTGGTTAGGTAAGCAATTTAATTTATGTACATAAAAATATAAAGAATTATAAAACGATAGGTGATGTGTACAATAGACAAAGCAGGAACCGACTTAAGCTTGCGGTTCCTGCTTTGCGCCTTGCAAAAGTGCGTAACTCGTTTGTGGGTTTTGGTATAAGATTCTATAATAAAATTCCGCAATCAATTTCATCACTGCCATTACAGCAGTTTAAAAACACTGTTAAAAAGAGGCTGATACAGAAAGCCTACTATACTCTTGAAGATTATTTAGAAGATAAGAATGTGTGGATATAGCTCTCTTTGAACCTGTACAAGACAGTAACGACTTAATGTAAATAATATTAAGAATTATATTTTTTAAAGAGCAACCGCCGAGTTTCTTGCTGGCTCTTCTCGGTAGGAACAGCTTTCCGAACCAGCAGTAGAGTTGACGATTCAAAAGCACTTGTTTACAAGTTTATTTGAATAAAGAATATTTTGAATTTGAATTAAAGGTAGGTAAATAAACGAATTATATTATAAATGCGAAAGTCTGTCTGTAACAGACAGACAGATAGACAGACAGACTTTCGCATTTATAATATTAATAAGGATACACACACAAGCTTAACTCAATCCTGTTAATTCAACAGTAATATGATGACACAGAGAATCTTATGGGGGAAAACATGTCACAAGTTGCAGGCAATAGATAAATGCTATGGTGTTAAAAACGCGGTAGAACAAAAGAAACTGTCACGCACAATCACGTGCCACACTATCGCACGCTCTCGTTTTCAATATATCTCTTGCCGCATTTCGTCACGCTATAGCTGATCCAATGAAATTTGTGGCGGGATGTGAAAATCGCTATTAGTTTTATTATTGACTTTCTATTTGCATGAACAAAGGCCATAGATTGGAGAAATGATCGGTGCTCTCTATTTACTATGGTGTCAGTGAAATTGTGTGTTACAGATTAAAAATTGATTCTATGTATTGTTTAGCGATTATTTTTCTATTAATATAAATGTGACTGAGCTTTGTTCGGAATTTTTTTAAAGATACAAAAAATACAATAAAAAAACAAAAAGCGCCGGGCGACATGTAGGAATCGAAACTAGGTCCGCGCGTTACCATTCTGTCGCAGCTTTGCATTTGACAGCACAAGTTATGAGTTGCTATCTATTCCTATTTTCGCAGTTTTTTTTAGTGCCCAAAAACTAATTAAACCGAGATATTTGATTAAATACTTTAATTATTATTATTATTATTTAAGAAAAACCTAGCTAGATCGATTTTTCTCCCCCAAAACCCCACATTTACTCTCCCAAAACTCCCCCAAAACTCCAACAATTTACAGGTTTCCGCTACAGCCGTTTCCGCTATTCAAAAAAAATAAATATATATATATATATATATATACATACACCATTAACTCAATTAAATATTAAAGATATAATTTAAAATGAATAAAAATTGGTTACCAAACACTTCCAATGCAAGCAAGGGTAATTAAAAAAGGTTGATATCAATTTCTTTACTCAAGTAAATTTGTAAACAAGTGCTTTCAAATCCTTAACTCTACTGCTGGTTCGGAAAGCTGTTCCTACCGAGAAGAGCCAGCAAGAAACGCGGCGGTTGCTCTTGTCAAAATATAATTCTTACAACTAGTTACATTTAATTATTACTGTCTATTTCAGTATCGAAGAACAGCAATGTCTCATCATCTAAGTTATACTCAACAGTATAGTAGGCAAATGTAATAATAAAATTATTTTGCTATAATCCGCGATGAATGAAATATCTTCTATTATAAAATTCCACAATCAATTTTAACTTTGCCATTACAGCAGTTTAAAAACACTATTAAGGAGAGGCTGATACAGAAAGCCTACTATACTGTTGAGGATTATTTAGACGATAAAAATGCGTGGATATAGATATTGTTCGACCCTGTACAAGATAGAAACATTAAATGTAACTAGCATTAAGAATTGTATTTTTTAAAAAGAGCAACCGCCGAGTTTGTTCCTGGCTCTTCTCGGTAGGAACAGCTTTCCGAACCAGCAGTAGAGTTGACGATTTAAAAGCACTTGTTTACAAGTTTATTTGAATAAAGAATATTTTGAACTTGAATTTGAATTTGAATGAATTTCATCGCGGATTATAGCCAAATATTTTTTCTTTTAAAAATAACTTTTGTATTATGGATCTCCGCAAAGTAATGCCTAATTCTATAAATTATTTTTGTTTAGTAAGTAGGCTTTTTGTATCAGCCTCTTTTAACATTGTTTTTAATCTGCTGCAATCGCTAAAATTGATTGCGGAATTTTATAATAGAAAATATTCAAAGATTACCAGAAAACCCAAGACTGTTTTTATGAGCTATGTCAGATTTTAAGACAGTAAAAATTACCTTAGATACAGGTTCTTCACTCCAGCCCCCACAATTGGCCATCCCTTCCACTAAAGTCAGCTCACTGTAACAAATTAAAAAGTCATTTAACAAATATAAAAAGTCATTTAACAAATAAATAATAAGCTGTGGTAGTCCAGCGGTAACACCGTGCGCCTCTTTCAAGGAGGTCTAGGGTTCAAACCCCGGGCAGGCACCAATGAGTTTTCTAGTATAAAACTTATGTGTCTAATTGATAATTGCAATTTATCACACGCTTTTCGGTGAAGGAAAACATCGCGAGGAAACCTGCATATCCCTAGAGCATTCTGGGGATATGTGTAACCTACCAACCCGCATTGGAGCAGCGTGGTAGGTCTTAGCTCCAATCCTTCTCTCCAAAAAAAAAAAAAACGGAGAGAAGAGGCCTATGCCCAGCCGTGGGATAGTAACAGGCCGTTAATTAACAAATATACTCTTCTAAACCTTTTGGTCTATGATAAGCTCTTGGGGTCTTTAGCTCAAATAATCGCTATTATAAGAGCGACCACCGAGTTTTTTGCCAGTTCTTCTCAAGTGGATTAGTGTTCCGAACTGGTGGTAGAATCATTCTGTCGGTGGATTTTGTTGTGAAAAGTGTTGGCACATTGTTAGGTGCTCGCCGTGATTCTCTAAACGCATTCCTTTTTTTTATTCATGATTCTCTTACCCTTATCCCACTCTAAGTGGAGTCGGCACAATATGTCTTCTTCTCTCATTCTCCTCTATCATTTTCAACTCTGGTGCCACTCCTTTAACATGCATGCATATTTTTTTTGAAAATGTTATATAGCCTATGTTGCTCAGTAAAGACGCAGCTTTCCAATGGTGAACGAATTTTTGAAATCGGTCCAGTAGTTTTTGTGTGAAAACAATACAAATATACATACAATTTTTTCCTCTTTATAATATTAGTATAGATCGAAACCGTCATGCTAAACCATAACTCATCCTGTATACACCAATGTCTGCAGAACATTTCGCACGGATCATAAAACCCAGTAAGCGGGTACCGTAATACTATAAATGCATTTAACTACGGCACAAATATAATAAACTGCTCGTGAAAGCACGCCGAGTGGTCCGCTTTGTTTGTATGCGGGACGCATAAAAATCGTTTGCGAGTGACTTCATATCTTGACCGAAGAACTATTGCGTTATCGACATTTATAGATATAAATTACTGAGAAACAACATAAAGCGAGTTCGTGAACGATAAAATATGTTTGCGCGACTATTAAGTTATTTAAACTCAAACTCAAACTTTTCTTAATTCAAATAAACTTGTAAATAAGTGCGTTAGAATCGTCAATTCTACTGCTGGTTCGGAAAGCTGTTCCTACCGAGAAGAGCCAGGAAGAAACTCGGTGGTTGCTTTTTACTTTTTTTTTTCTTTATTTAACCTGAAAGATTATTTTAAGCCATATGGTATCGGGTGTGTAGAATAGACCACCCTTATTTTTACGGCGGTGTCGTAAAATGCGACTACGGTAAGTCGACCCGCCGTAGGGTATCCGTCTCAGTAGAATAGACCAACCTCATTTCTTAACAAGGTGTCGTGAAAAGTGACTAAGGTAAGTTGATCCGCCGTCTGATATCCGGCCGAGTAGAATAGACCATCCTCTTTCTTACCAAGGTGTCATAAAATACGACTAAGATAAGTTGGGTTCCGGCAAGAGGCCGTTCGTAAAAACGCAACCAAATCATGTGACAGCATGTTTAAAACATGTTGTGCCGACCCCACTTAGAGTTATAAGGGCAGGAAGAGGATGATCCATACTCACAAATATTCGCATTTATAGTATTAGTACGTTATTAAATATAAGCAAGTCATTTCTATTTGTTTCTTATCACTATAGACACACAGACGGACCCAAAAACATAGTAACGTTACGCTTTTTATGATATTTGTAATAGATAACCTCGGGGCGACCGTAAGTTCGCAGCGTGTATAACTTACTCACGTTTTAGGTGGCGTCACAACCACAAGAGTTAGCGATTTTTGGACACCTTTCAACAGTTTAATTTCTAAATATTTTATAGAAATAGGCGTTACTTTGCGAAACTCCATAGTAAAGAAGTTACAATAAAATTACTTTGCTGTAATCCGCGTTTGTTAAGAGAATACATGCAAAGTGTATGTAGCTGGCAACAATCACATACCACATACATGCAGGACAAGCCGCCACACGTATCACAAGACGCCGCCAACACTAACACTCCACACCAGCACTACAAACACTCACTACTACAACCTCTACGATCGTTTCGCCCCGAAACCGAAGCATCATCAGGAGGATAGGCTCCACGAACAAAATCGTAATGACTCAAACATTTAAACATAATAAATTTTTTTTTAAATGTCATATAAAATATTATCTTAATATAATTGATGTTAAATAGAGGAAGTGCTAAATACCAATTACACTATAAAGATATGAGGTGACTTTGAAAACGTCGCAAGCTATCTGTCTTTATAAACTATTGTACTTTCGGCTTTACCCGCGTGGAAATGAGTGTATTTAATAGAAATTTATAACATAAACGTAGTTATTCCGAGTTAACCGTAAGAGATAGAGACATGCTGTAATACACTTTTTTGTAGTATTTTTATAGATCTATAATTCCCTAGTACATTACTTTAGTGTATATCTGTTGGTTTACGCGGCGCAAGCCACTAAAGCTCCCAAGTAGTAGTTTTTTAGAACTGCGCGACCTCTTCAATACAATTCACATAAAACCTAATGTACTATTAATTTTAGTACTTTACTTTACTTTTAGTAAAAACCGTACAAAAATACCAATTAGTATATATTGAGAAAATCGATCACATATAGACAGACAGCTTTTGGGGACTTTGTCTTATAATAAGTAAATATTAGACATTGATTCAAGCATATAAATTTGTAAGATTGATGATTATTAACCAGATATTCAAAATCAAGGAAGGAATATAAATGATTGTTTAATACTTCTTAACTACTACTAAATACTACTAGAGAGGATAGTAGTAATTAACTCACCGCTATAAAACATCCATTTGCCGTTTCAAGTCGTACATTATTTTATAGTAATGATATCGATCTATTTATAAATAACTATTCTACAATAATGGTATAAATCTATTCATGAATCAGCTGTTTCCTTAATATAACTAAACTGCAATTCAAGGATTATTACTTTGTTTCTATTTCTAATAAATGTAAGAGTACAATATACGAAAAATAGGAAAAAAACATTAGTGTTTTTTTTTCTTTTTTTATAATACCATCATCGTCGTCCTGCCCTTATCCTATTTCTAAATGGGATAACGACTGGGATGAGGTACCACACCTATGCATAAAACATATTTGTCAACGAGCCGGCACAATATGTTTTGAACATGTTGTTTCATGTTTGAAACATATTGCTAGTAAGCTAGTTATTTTATGCCCAGCCGCCTGCCTGATGTCAGTTAACCTTAGTCGCTTTTACGACACCTCGGTAAGAAATGAGGGTTGTCTATTCTACTCAGCCGGATACCAAACGGTGTTATTCAATAATATATCCCCGATAAAACAGTTGGCAAGCGCCAACTTTTTATTAACATTTAAAATTTATTTAGAAAATGTGTAAAATGCATTAATTTAATAAAAAAAATATATGTTGTTCTGAAACGGTATTAAAAATTACAATTGAATGCATTATAGCCGTGTGGTATCCGGCTGAGTAGAATAGACCACCCTCTTTCTTACAGAGGCAGGCGGTCGTAAAATACAAGCCAAATCATGTGGCTACATGTTTATAACATTTTTTCATTAGACTGGCCCGTTAGCACAGTGGGTAGTGAGCCTGCCTTCAGCTACGCGGGTCGCGGGTTCGATTCCCGCCGAGGGCCAACATTTTCTATAAATGAATTTGTTGGTCTTCGAGTCTGGGTGTATATTTGTATTTAAGTATGTATTCAAAAAATATATAAATATATATTCACCAGTTGTCTGTCACCCATAACACAAGTATTAAGTTTGTTAATTTTATTACTTATTTTTGAAGCAATTCTTATACAATACAGCATTAATCCTTATCCAATTAAGTACCTTAAATCAATAGTTGATTTAATATAGATCAATATGGCCGTTTACAGCATGTAATTTAAGTGAACATTTTCGGAGATATTACCGATTTAAAATGCCGTGAGGACGCCGCGCTTCGCCCTATAAACACTTCGACACAAGTATTAAGTTTGTTACTTTGGGGACGGACGACCGTGTGTGTGTCATATATTATTATTATTTATTACATGTTGTGCTGACCCCACTTAGAGCGGGATAAGGGCAGGAGAATGATGAATTTTTAATGCATTAAATACTAAATATATAATGATATTCATTTTTCTATCAAAACAGAAACGCTCGCTCCTGTGAGTGTGACCTCCCACTAGGTACGGTAAGTAATATAGCCGCTGTACCGTTGCCGCCGCCGGCCACCGGTTCCAATCCATTACACTCAATTCGATATATTTATTTCTTTGATTACGCGTAATTTACTTCTGTTTTTGCTTCTTAGTTTGATGGGCGCGAAACGTGTTATTCAGCGATGTTAAAAATCCATCGCTCAATTACTTTTTTTTAACGTTAAGTACTAGATTTGGAAATCGTTAAGGTAAGTTGACCCTCCATGTTGTATCCAGCTGAGTAGAATAGACCATCATTATTCCTTACCGAGGTGTCGTAAAAGACGACTAAGGTAAGTTGACTTCGGCAGGCCGGTCGTAAAATAACTAGCCACATGTAACAATATGTTTAAAATATGTTGTAGCGACCCCGCTTAGAGTGGGCAGGAGGTTGATGAATATCTTCAATGATTCTTCAAGTGTACTTTTAAATGCTGCTAAACTTATGAAAATGCAGTACCGAAATAGATTGCAAAATGTTATTAAAACATTTATTTATTTATGTACCATAAAAAATGTTGGAAAAAAAACATTATTGGTAAAAAAAAGTGTACAAAGGTCAACTTATCCCTATGACAGAGGTCTCTGCCAGCTAACCTACGAAGTGAGACAATTTATATTAAAGAAAAAGTTGGTACGCAAATATCAAATTTCAAATTAGAATTACGTACTAATAATTTCCTAATTTATAATAACATCTTTATAATGAGGCTACAAAAGATTTTCGAACTATTATAAAATAAAACCGATTATAAAATTTTATGGTAAAGTAACGGCCTGTTACTATTCCACTGTTGGGCACAAGCTCACTCTCTCCGTTATCGGAGAGAACTATTGGAACTAAGACCTACCACGCTGCTCCAATATGGATTGGTAGGTTTACACATATCCCAAGAAATCTCTAAAAAAATAAGGTTTTCTCACGATGTTTTCCTTCACCGAAAAGCGTGTGATAAATTGCAATTATCAAACACGTAATTTCAATAGAAAAACTCATGTGTATGTGTGTGTCTCATATGGTGGTTAGGCGGGGTTTGAAAACGAGCCCCCATGAAAAATTCGCACAACCTTACCTCTGGGTATTCATAGCTTATTTTGCTATAGTCTGCGATAACTGTACGGTAAAGTGGCTCAGTTTTCATGTATCAGATATGTATGAATCGCTAAAACACAGGCACACCTCCACCACCGCCACCACTAAAGCACTACACACGTTCACTATCACAAACTCAACAATCGTTCCGCACCTAAGCATCATCAGATAGACTTCGTTATTTATTTAGATATTTTATGTAAGGTTTTTAGCACGTTTGTTTCTGTCACAACAGTTACGTGTTGCGATGGTTTATTTCGTAACCAATTAACCAATCGTATACGGAAGTAGGTATTATTTTAGATGCGAAATTGGAAAATGAGGTTATATATGGAAAGTTCGAACTAGCAGTAAACAGACAGACAGAGTAGTAACCTCTACTACAACTAGAGATCTACTTTAGAGATAGCTAAAATTCATGAACGTACCGAACTGTCCATAGGTTTTTCTATTAAAACTTATGTTATTTTTACTTATGTTTGACTGGTACGTTGACGCAGTGGGTAGTGAACCTGCCTTAAGCTCCGCGGGTCGCGGGTTCGATTCCTGCCGAGGGCAAACATTTTCTATAAAGAGAATATGTTAGCTCTTCGGGCCTGGGTGTATATTTGTATTTAAGAATGTATTTAAAAATTATATATGGATCTCTCTCTCACCCATTACATAAGTATTAAATTACTTACTTTGGGGACCGTTTGTGTAAGTGTCCCATATTTATTTAAAAAAAATTATCCCATATAATTATTTATTTATGGGTCCAATTTATATTTACAATTTGTCACACGCTTTTCGATAAAGGAAAACATCGTGATGACACTTGCAAATCTCTAAATAATTTCTGAAATATGTGTAACCTACCAATCTGTATTGGAGCAGCTAAAACTATTCTATCCAAAAAAGAAGAGCCTATGCCCAACAGTGGGATAAAAGTCATCATCTCCTGCCCTTATCTCATTCTAAGGGGTAGCAAAACACAATAAACATGGGGGGGCGTCTCGACCGGGGTTTATCGGACGCCCATCTGAAAAGTTCCCCGAGTCGGTCGATGTATCTGGTGTTCCCAATGGAGGGGCCACTTTAAGAGAGGCCCCAACCCAGAGGTGGCGCACTCTGGGGTTCAGAGTTGCTGCTGGCAGGGATGGGGCAATGTACAACGGTACCCTGTCCCCGCCACCAGCAGCGTGGTGGTGCACTGTCAGGTTTTTAGTCGGTGCGAGTCCGACGTACCCGCCGCTCGTCCCCGTCGGGCGGTGATGACCCATAATGGGTTTTCCTGACATAAAAAAAAACCCCAATAAACATTTGGCTAGCTGTTTTACTACCAGCCGCCTGCCAGAGGAATACATAGATAATAAGAATGCATGGATGTAGCTACTCTTCGACCCTTGTATAAGATAGGATAAAATGTAGTTGCATTTGTAAGAATTATTGCTGTACAGAATATGTACAGTTAATACGTACAGATGTAAGAATTATTTTGAAAAGATCAACCGTCGAGTTTCTTACTTGCTCTTCTTAATCGGAACAGCTTTTCAAAGCAGCAGTAGAGTTGATTCAAAAGCTCTTGTTTACAAGTTTACTTAAATAAAGAATATTCATCCATTATCCATCATCATCATCCAATATTCATCATATAGTCTAAGTGGGGTAGGCACAACATGTTATGTTCATAATATGTTGTGCCATACGTAACAAAATCATGTCATAAGATTTTGCTACGTATTTTACGATCAGCCGCCTGCCTGACGTCAACTTATCTTAGTTGTATTTTACGACGCCTCAATTAGAAAGAGGGTGGTCTATTCTACTTAACTGGATACCACACGGTGAGTCAACTCACCTTAGTCGCTTTTTACGACACCTCGATAAGAAATGAAGATAAGAATATTACATCTACTTAAAATCATCATCATCATCATCATCTTCCTGCCCTTATCCCACTCTAAATGGGGTCGGCACAACATGTTATAAATGTTGTCACATGATTTAGCTACGTATTATACGACCGGCCGCCTGCCTAACATCAACTTATCCCACTCTAAGTGGGGTCGGCACAACATGTTATAAACATGCTGGAACGTGATTTGGCTGCGTTTTTACGACCGGCCGCCTGCCTGACATCAACTTACCTTAGTATCCTTTTACGACACCGCGGTAAAAATGAGGGTGGTTTCTACTCAGCCGGATACCACACGGCGGGTCGACTTAACTTAGTCGTCTTTTACGACGCCTCGGTAAGAAATGAGGGTGGTCTATTCTATTCTGCCGGATACCACAAGGCGGATAACATCTACTTAAAATATAAGGTCATTTAATCTTTATCACGTATCATTTAGTTTAGAAGACAATTCCGGGCTACGTCATTGTAATTCCGCTCACTGTATCCGAAGGGTGTATTTGTATTCAAATATATTCTGGTGCAATATAATATGTGCATCTCGTGTTATTATAGTGTGGGAAATTTGCTGGTGGCATTCTGCTTACCGCGTGAGAATGACTGGCTGCCATTGTTTTAACTCGAAAATAGTGATGTGCTATATTATTTACAAAAATATCGATATCATAATTCATACATTAATATAATTACTTTTAATTCTACGGTAAATGTAAGAAATAAATTGAAAATTTATTTAAGAAACAGTGTATAGGTTGGAGATGAAGGCTTCTTTTCTCATAAACTAAACATCTTTTTTCGAAATATAAATTATTCAAATATGTATATAAATGTTTATGACGCCGTGTGGTATCCGGCTGAATAGAATAGTACCAACCTCATTTCTTACCGAGGTGTCTTAAAAGGCGACTAAGGTAAGTCGACCCGCCGTGTGGTATCCGGTTTAGTAGAATAGACCATCCTCCTTCTTACCGACGTGTCGTAAAAGGCGACTACGGTAAGTTGACCCACCTTGTGGTATCCGGTTTAGTAGAATAGACCATCCTCCTTCTTACCGAGGTGTCGTAGAATACGACTAGGTAAGGTAAGTTGATGTCAGACAGGCGACCGGTCGTAAAAACGCAGCCAAATCACGTTACAGCATATTTATAACATGTTGTGCCGACCCTACTTAGAGTGGGATAAAGGCAGGAGGATATATATATTTTTTTATTTATTTCATTTAAAAATCAAGTTACATGACTCATAAATAAATAATTATGTTAGTAATACAAATTCTATACTATTCTATTCTTTCTATTCTTCTATATACTAATATATAAAGTTGAAGACTTTATTTGTTTGTTTGATTGTTTAAACACGCTAATCTCAGGAACTACTGGGCTGATTTAAAAAAAAAATATTTTTGTGTAAGATAGTTCATTTATCGAGAAAGGATATATCATCATGCTAAGATGAATAGAATTATTTAGGATGAGCAGCAATAAAAATATTACGGCAAAATTGAAAGCTCTTGATTAGTGCGATGAGATGCGTGGCAGTTCTGAGATTAGCGCGTTAAATCAATTAAACAAATAACTCTTCAGCTTTATATATTAGTATGGATGATTTAAGCCCTCAATCATCACCTTAATTAGTATAGATTATTTATAAAAAAGGTGGTGTTTATCAGGATCATCAGCATTGTGTGAAAATCCATTGTTATTATTGTCAATAACTCTCTTTTGCAATACAGCATAAACATTTATACATATCATCTTCCTGCCTCAAGTGGAGTCGGCACAACTTGTTTTAAACATGCTGTCACATGATTTGGCTGCGTTTTTACGACCGGCCGCCTGCCTGACATCAACTTACCTCTGTCGTATTTACGACACCTCGGTAAGAAAGTGGGTGGTCTATTCTACTAAACCGGATACCACACGGCGGGTCGACTTACCTCAGTCCCTTTTACGACACCTCGGTAAGAAATGAGGTTGGTCTATTCTTCACAGCCGGATACCACACGGCAGGTCGACTTAACTTAGTCGCCTTTTACGACACCTCGGTAAGAAATGAGGGTAGCACTATTCTATTCAGCCGGATACCACACGGCATCATAAACATTAATATACATATTTGAATAATTTATTTTTCGAAAAAAGATGTTTAGTTTATGAGAAAAGAAGCCTTCATCTCCAACCTATACACTGTTTCTTAAATAAATATTCAATTGATTTCTTACAAACTAAACATAAATTTTTTGTAAGTATTGAGTTTCTATAATTTCAAGGCCATTTATGTTAAACGATTTCCAAATCAATTACAAATAGACAAGCGTCGTAAATATAAATAAAAGTTATCCAATTATCTATGAAACTGTAACTAATACGAGAAAATAATGGCATAATTTTTTTATACTGAAGGCAAATATTACATTGCTTTATGTTAATTTTAAATTTAATTTAATGAAAATTGAATGTACTTAGTCAAGGTTGTACAATCAATTTAAATGTGATTTTTGTTTGTGTTAATTTATTTCTTTTAATGATTTAAGATTTGATTAATATAGCTTTTGCCCGCGACCTTTTGTTTGTACCTTAAGATAAAAAATCATTTTTCAAATTCACTCCATAACTATTTCCATATTGGTAAAAGGATGAATAAAATATACCACCCTCATTTCTCATCGAGGTGTCGTAAAAGGCGACTAAGGTAAGTTGATCCGCCGTGTGATATCTGGCTGAGTAGAATAGACCACCTTCATTACTCACCGAAGTGTCATAGAAAGCGACTGAGGTAAGTTGACTCGCCGTGTGGTATCCGACTGAGCAGAATAGACCACCCTTTGAGGTTTCTAAGTGGGGTCGGCACAACATGTTGTCAACATTTAGCACATGATTTGGCTACTTATTTATATGGCCTATACTAACCAACCGGATATCACATGGCGGGTCGACTTACCTATGTCGCCTTTTACGTCACCTTGGTAAGAAATGAGGGTGGTCGATTACACTAAGCCGGATACCACATGGCATATAGTCAAGCTTGTGGAATCAAATTAATGTTATTTTTGTTTGTGGACTTTTTTCTCTTAATGATTTAAGATTTGATATTATAGCTTTTGCCCGCATCTTTTTTGGACGTTTTGTCTTGGAACGATCCAGCGAAGGCCTTTAATGTTTGGGCCACTTACAATGAACCAAAATTGCTATTTTGTCGAGGAGTCTATCTCCTGATAATGCTTCGGTTACGGAGCGAAACAATTGTTGAGATTGTGGTGGTGAATGTGTGCAGTGCTTGTGTATTGTTGTGTTATCAGTGTCGGGTAGTGCATGAGTTCCTACAAATTATACATGTATCAGGTATGAGAACGAATACTACACTCTACATTTAGCATTACATATATATTTCTTTTATCGCGGATTATAGCAAGATAATATTCTCATTACTTTTGTATTATAGATCTCCGCAAAGTAACGCCTAATTCTATAAACTTTTCAAATCTCTTAAAATATTTTTAAAATCAAGTAAATTACGTCTGCCTCGATAAGTATATTATATACGTGGCACATCCCTATTGCTTTTAGATCAAGGATCGTGATAAAATTACAATTACTCACGTACTTTTATCACCATTGACCGGTGTTTTTTTGGCAGGAACAGTAAATTTAGAATAAAGAAGATATTACTACAGAGCAAACGGAAGTGTTTTGACTGTGAACGTGCCATTCAATATCCTTTATTGAAATAAACATGTAAACAAGTGCTTTTGAATCGCCAACTCTACTGCTGGTTCGGAAAGCTGTTCCTACCGAGAAGAGCCAGCAAGAAACTCGGCGGTTGCATTACTACAGCATTTACTGCTACAGCAGTAAGATTGTGGAATGCTCTCCCGCCTGACCTGCGCCAACCTTCATCAATTGCCATTTTTAAGGAATTTTACTTGATGCAGTGAGATGTCACGCTAATACTATGAGTTTCGATTTTTTTTTTCTATTATTTATTATTATTTTTTTTTCTTCTCCTTTCTCTATTATGGAACACTAACCCACTATACTATGTTTTATTTTTATGTGATTCCTTCGCTCAAAAGGGTTGTGTGGAAGACACTGCTTACTGATAAGACCGCCCTTTGCATGCTTTACATTATTATTAGATTTAAGGTTTTCTGTTATTTGTTTTTATGTTATTTTATAGTGTAATTTTGTGCAATAAAGATATTTATCTATCTATTTATCTAGTTACATTGTCATTACTTTCTTGTACAGAGTCCGATAGTAGGTATATCGACGCGTTATTATCGTCTGAATAATCCCCAACTGTATAGTAGGCTTTTTGGATAATTGTATCAGTGTTTTTAAACTACTAAAAGAGTAGTTATTATGAGTTAACCATAAGAGAGGTTAACTATAAATTATCGAGAGTAGAACACAAAATCCCCATCAGTGTCAGTCAGTCAGTCTATCAGTAACTCTAATGCACCCTTTCTCTGTGACAGTAGTTGAAAGAAACGGGTAAATTTGCTTCACAATATATTTTACGCAACCAGCAGTAGAATTGACGATTCAAAAGCACTTGTTCACAAGTTTATTTGATTTAAAAAAATTGAATTTGAATTCAATATTCGCGGTATCCGGCTAAGTAGAATAGTACCACCCTCATTTCTTACCGAGGTGTCGTAAAAGGCGACTAAGGTAATTCGACCCGCCGTGTGGTATCCAGCTGAGTAGAATAGACCAACCTCATTTCTTACCGAGGTGTCGTAAAAGGCGACTAAGGTAAGTTGACCCACCGTGTGGAATCCGGTTTAGTAGAATAGACCACCCTCTTTCTTACCGAGGTGTCGTAAAATACGACTGAGGTGAGTTGACGTCAGGCAGGCGGCCGGTCGTAAAAACGCAGCCAAATCATGTGACAGCATGTTTATAACATGTTGTGCCGACCCCACTTAAAGTGGGATAAGGGCAGGAAGATGATGATTCGCAGGCATAGCTAGTATTTATATATATTTTTATTGTATGGAAATTACTACGGTATACCGGCTATAACATTTGCCTAATGACGCGAGCAGAGTTAATATTTTATTACTACAGTACTCATCATTACAGGTTACAGCGCTTGACTGTAATTAAAATATCCCTCTTCTATAATTATTAGTATATAAATCAATGAAATAATTATTTTATATATCGCAGAAATATTTGAATATTTAGTCTCTATATATAAAGCTGAAGTTGTTTGTTTGTTAGATTGTTTGAACGCGCTAATCTCAGGAAATAATGAACCGATTTGAAAAATTATTTCAGTGTAAGATAGTCCATTTACTTGGGAAGGCTAAAGGATATATAACATTACGCTAAGATGAATAAGAGAGGAGCATCAATTAAAATATTACGAAAACGGCAAAATTAAAAACTTTCCTTGCATGCGCTGAGTAAATGGTAATAGTTATTCAAAACTCATATATTAGAAAACTGTTTCCCTCTAAAATTCTGCCTCCTCAACAGTATACTTTCTGTATCAGCCTTTCTTTAATAGTGTTTTTAAAATGCTGTAATGGAAAAGCTAGTATTGTCATTCACGAAAGTCCACCTCTTCTTATTCCCTTTACTTTATCATGATACATTAACGGCTATCGCTTCGCTGTACCATTCTTAGATGCACTAGATAAAATGCTCCAGAGTTTATTGCGTAAGGCATTTAATTACATCGTAAGTAATGTGGCCAGATTATATCGCATATAAATACATGGTGCTATCCACCTTTGTGAAGAACGCGTAGGCGCACTTCAGTTTATATTGGAATATCCTTTTTACTATGCAAATTGCGAGCATCCAAAGTCATCATGTAGTATTGAAAGAGTCTAATACTTCTCTAAATCTTTAAGCCTCTCTTTAATAGCGTTTTTTAAAAGCTGTAATAGCAAAGCTAAAAATTGATTGCGGAATTTTATTATAGAATCTTATACCCCGACCCACAAACGACCTTACATACCTTTGCAAGGCGCAAAGCAGGAGCCGCAAGCTTATGTCGGTTCCTACTTTGTCTATTATACACAAAAGAGCCCAGAATTCTAGCAGCGTTACCGCGTTCGCTAAGCTGATTCCTTGTGTGGCAAAGATGCCTCTTGTCACCTGAAGAGACAACCCTACTCAAACAAGATACAACTTAACAGCACGTCATAAGAACCTGCTTTTAAGTACACACTAGCTCCTGTATTCAAACAGGACGCCATGTTGTAGCTTGCGACAGTCACGTCGCACGCACGATAATTATAGCATATAATACGCGATAACTATACACTATCGGGTTTATTAGTGATACGTTTTCCTGTCGGCGTCATTAAATTTCTATACAGGATATTTTTATATCTGATAATCTGTATCATCGGACACAAAAAAAGGGATCGTATGGCACTGAAAATTACTTCTACAACAAATTAAATGAAACATCACAAACTTAAAACAAAGAAAGTTGTAAGTAAGTAACGGCCTGTTACTATTCCATTGCTGAGAATAGACCCCCCCCTCTCCGTTTTCGGAGAGAAGGGTTGGAGCTACCTACCACGCTGCTCCAATGCGGGTTGGTAGGCTACACATATGTCCAGAAATCTCTAGAGATATGCAGGTTTCCTCACAATGTTTTCCTTCATCGAAAAGCGTGTGATAAATTGCAATTATCAATTAGACACATAAATTTTAATAGAAAAACTCATTGGTGTCTACTCGGGTTTGAACCAGTGATCGTCTCTAGAGATCCACACGGTCGCACCGCTGGGCTATCACAGCTTAAAACAGAAGCAATGATATAATTATTTAGCTATAATCCGCGATAAAGTAAAATAGAAAATATATATGATGCCAAATGTAGAATGGACAATCCGTTTTCATACCTGACATATGCAGGATTCGTAAAAGCACCCGCACAAACCTCCACCACCGCCACCACAATATACAAGCACTACATACGTTTACTATCACAATGTCAACAAATATTTCGCCCCGCAACCGAACCTAGGTAAGAAATAGAAAGGTCTATTCTACTGAACCGGATACCACACGGTGGGTCAACTTAGTTTATTCGCCTTTTACGACACCTTGGTAAGATAGTGGCTGGTCTATTCTACTCAACAGGATAGCATTCGGCCAATGGAATTTATTAGGATATTTTCTAATAATATAGAAATTATCTTCACACGCCGTGTGGTATCCGGCTGAATAGAATAGTACCACTCTCATTTCTTACCGAGGTGTTGTAAAAGGCGACTAAAATAAGCCGACCAGCCGTGTAGTATCCGGCTGAGTAGAATAGTACCACTCTCATTTCTTACCGAGGTGTCGTAAAAGGCGACTAAGGTAAGTCGACCCGCCGTGTGGTATCCGGCTGAGTAGAATAGACCACCCTCTTTCTTACCGAGGTGTCGTAAAAATACGACAGAGGTAAGTTAACGTCAGGCAGGCGGCTGGTCGTAAAAACGCAGCCAAATCATGTGTCACATGATGTTCATAACATGTTGTACCGACCCCACTTAGAGTGGGATAAGGGCAGGAAAATGATGATAGAAGTTATGTTCACGTTAAATGTAAACAAAATGTACAAACAAGCTATTTATTATACCTTACCTGTATTAAATCCATTCAAATGTTTAACAGTATCGCTTGAAACAGTCACACACAGCGGTATTTTAACTTAACTTTAACTGACTTTTGAATGAACGAAGCTTTCGGTAGTGTAAGAAGATGTAAGTTATGTAAAGTTAAACCGATACAAGCTTATGCTCCTGTATGCACTTTAAAATCGCAATCAATTAGTTTTGCACGTAGCCACAGCAGCCAAATTCAAATTCAATGTTGTCCAAACCCCACTTAGAGTGGGGGCAACATACTTTTTTCCTATTCTCTCTTATCATTTGTCAACTTGCGCTACTTCTTTTATATACCTACATACCATACACACAATCCAACCATATATTTTTAAGTCATCCTCTAATCACATATCCTTCCACGTTGACATTGATCATTCGTTACACAGCAGGTTAAATATTATATTATCTGTAGCTGGGTGACGGAGCCTTGCTCGGAATTTTTTAAAAAAAAAAATTTTTTCTCTATTTTTTTCTTCTATTTTTCATTTTATCTCTCTGCTCGAACCTAGGTTTTTTTCATCTTTAGACCGCTCGTTCCCCAAATGAGCTACTATGACTTTACGTTTGACAGCGAAAATTGTCTTTTCATTGTCAATTCAACGTAAATTTTAGCATTTTCCCGAAAACAGGGGGTAAAAGACGTTTTTTTAAAAGCTACCTAGCTTAATCGGATTTTACCGCCAAAAACCCCCTACATGCCGAATATGAATTCGAATATGAATATGAAATTCGTTCGTGCCAACTTGTCAACTTACCTTAGTCGCCTTTTACGACACCTCGTTAAGAAATGAAGATATACTCAGCCGGTTTTCTCTTATGACTGTTCTGAATCGAATATCAATATGATTGCATATAGCAAATTCATAAACAAACTTGTTTTCAAATAGATTTTATAAAATTACTTTAATTAAACCTATGACCAAGAAAGTCGTGTAATTTATAAGGCTGGGCGAAAGTGGTATTGGTCAGGTAAACGTGAACTTGCAGCGAGAATTATCATCCACTCGCTATATTAGACAGAATGGTTAGAGATAAGATGGAGAAAACTATCTTACAGGATGCTGCGATCATGTTCAGTTTCTAACGATGACCAGCAAAAAGTTTATGTGATTATTGTCAGTGACTATTCCGTTTGACTAGAGGTTTAATTAACTAGAGCAATAGTTTTTAACTGTATTCAAATTCAAATTATACTTTATTCGAGTAAACCTGTAAACTGTAGTGCTTTTGAATCGTCAACTCTACTGCTGGTTCGGAAAGCTGTTCCTACCGGGAAGAGCCAGCGAGAAATTCAGTGCTTGCTCTTTTTTCTATCTTGTACATGGTCGAACAGTAGCTATATCCACGCATCCTTATCATCTAAATTATCCCCATCAGTATAGTAGGCTCTCTGCATCAGCCTCTCTTTAACAGAAGAAGACTAGAAGAGAAAGCAAGATACTCGACGGTTGCTTTTTTCAAAATATAATTCTGGGAAAGACTTTTTAACAAGATTATATGTTAATCTTTACTTTTTCACTTATTCAAATCCAAAATATAATGCAATATTGTTAACAATTTGCAGAAGTTACCGGTTTATTTCAAGACTATAGTTCACGGAAACGAAGTTGCGGGTAAAAGCTAGTAATATAATTAGTTAACTGTTCAAAAAAGTTTACAATCTAACATAGTGCGTAGCTAGTTAAAAGACATCACTAGTTTAAACCACTAGATCACCATTGACAAAAAACATAGTTAATAGTCAGAGCATTAACTGTACACAAAAAGCTCGCAAGCCGAGCAGCTAAGTCGCGCTTTTTGCTCCCACGATGTAAACAAGAAAACTCAGCTGCGTTAACACGCGCGTTTCTTGGTAGTGGCGAGTTAACAGGGGGTCCGGGACAAATAAAGGTATAAAATATAGGTTCGAAAGGCCGGTTCTGACGACATTACACGTCGGCTGCGACAGCCCGTTTCCGGTCATAGCTTGTTACATTACACTGCGATGTAATAGCTGAGATTCCTTGATAGGTAGAAGCTATTTTCGCTCGGTCCCAAGTTCTTTCAACTGGACAAAGAAATATTTCAAAGTAACTAAGCTAAATAGTTAAAGAGGAACTGTGATAGCCCAGCGTTAGTGCCGTGCGACACATTCGAGAAGGTCACGGGTTCAAACCCGGGCACCAAATAAGTCTGTTAAAACTTATGTGTCTAATTAATAGTTGCAATCTTTCACACGCTTTTCGGTGAATGAAAACATCGCAAAGAAACCTGCATATGTTAAGAGAATTTTGGAGGTATGTGTAACTTGCCAATAGACACTGAGGCAGCGTGGTAGGTCTAAGCTTTAATCTTTCCCCCCCTTTCCCCAAAACGGATAGAAGAGGCCTATTCCCAGCAATGGGAGAGTAATAGGTCGCTACTTACTTTTTTATAATTTAAGCTAAAGAGTGCCTTTTGCTAATGTACTGGTAGGATATCGGTGAACCAGAAATTGAATCTATCATTATACAACCACATCCCAGATATGCGGGTTTTTTGACGATGTTTTTAGCATGAAGTACTTAGTACTTCTTCTTTCTTCTACAGCTGGCCATAGGTCTCTTTATGGGATCTTCACTCCTAATTATATAAATCTATACAAATATATTAAACTGAAGAGTTTGTTCGTTTTGTTTGCTCATCTCAGAAGCTACTTAACCAATTTGAAAAATTCTTTAAGTGTATAATAGTCCATATATCGAGGAAGCTATAGGCTGGATAACATCACGCGAAGATGAATAGGAGAGGAGCAGCATTAAAAAATAGTACGAAAAGGGCATAATTTAAACTTCCTTGCGTACGCTGAGTAAACGGTGATAGTTATTCAGAAATCATGTATTAAAAAATTGTTCCCCTCTAAAAGTTCTAAATAAAAGTCCACGAACCAGCAGTAGAGTTGATGATTCAAAAGCACTTGTTTACAAGTTTATTTGAATAAAGAATATTTCGAATTTGAATTTGAAAACGCGGGCGGAGCCGCTGGCGATTGCTAGTTACAAATAAAGCTACCATTGTAAAGCGATTCTAAATCTAGGCATCATTCCAAAAAATTCTTGCCATTATAAATATAATGTTAATATGTGAATGAAAAAACTTGACCAGAATGGAAAAAATTGTAAAATACATACTGGCTGAGAATTTTTCTCGTTTCCTGTTTTGAAGAATTCTGACTAAGCGTCTCAAGTTAAGTCTCGGTAAGTCTGATAAATTAACTATCGCTAAGTACTTGCAAGAAGACCATTAATTATCACTTATTCATGGAATAAGTCACAGTGTAGGATAGGAAACCCGATAAGGTATAAGGTAGTAATAATATAAATACTCCTGCCCTTATCCCACTTTAAGTGGGGTGGGCACACTATGTTATAACCATGCTGTCACTTGATTTGGCTACGTTTTTACGACCGACCGCCGGCCTGACGTCAACTTACCTCTGTCGTATTTTACGACATCTCGGTAAGAAAGAGGGTGGTCTATTCTACTAAACCGGATACCACACGGTGGGTCAACTTACCTTAGTTGCCTTTTACGACACCTCAGTAAGAAATGAGGTGGGTATATTCTACACAGCCGGATACCACACGGCGGGTCAACTTACCTAAGTCGCCTTTTACGACACCTCGGTAAGAAATGAGGGTGGTACTATCCTATTCAGCCGGATACCACACGGCGTTGTATAGCGATTCTAAATCTAGCTATTATTCCAAAAAGTTCTTGTCATTATAAATATAATGCCATTATAAATACAATGCCATTATAAATATAATGCCAATATGTGAATGAAAAAACTTGACCAGAATGGAAAAAAAATTGTAAAATACAGCGAGGCTGAGAATTTTTCCCGTTCCTGTTCTAAAGAATTCTAACTAAACGTCTCAAGTTAAATCTCAGTAAGTCAGATAAATTAACTATCGCTAAGTACTTGCAAGAAGACCATTAATTATCACTTATTCATGGAATAAGTCTGTGTGAGATAGCAAATCCGATAAGGTATAAGGTAGTAATAAATTAGTCTTAAATGTACTTCAAGAAGCTATGGCAGCCTAGCGGTAGCACCGTGCGATTGTTTCGAGGAGGTCACGGGTTCGAGCCCGGGCAGACACCAATGAGTTTTTCTGTTAAAACTTATGTGTCTAATTGATAATTGCAAACAATCACACGCTTTTCGGTGAAGAACATCGTGAGGAAACCTGCATATCTCTAGAGAATTCTGGAGATATGTGTAACCTACCAATCTGTATTGGAGCAGCGTGGTAGGTCTTAGCTCCAATCCAAAAACGGAGAGAAGAGGCCTATTCCCAGCATTGGGATAGTAACAGGCCGCTACTAACTTATTTTTAAATGTACTTCGCGTGCAGATGTACTCTTTAGTCGTGATAGCCATACGGGGAGAGGGCGTTAGTTAACTTGAAAGTCGAGGGTTCAAATTCCGGAAGGGCACTAAAATTGTTTTATTAAATAAACAAGGCTGCAATTCACCATGCTTTATATATAGAGGGAAAACACCATGGGGTAGGTATATTTTTAGAAATTACCTTGAATGAAGGTGGAGGAGGAGGCGGGTCAACTTACCTTAGTCGCCCTTTTACGACACCTCGGTAAGAAACGAGGGTGGTCGATTCTACCCAGCCGGATACCACACGGCGTGTCAACTTACTGTAGTCGCGTTTTACGACACCTCGGTAAAAAATGAGGTTGGTCGATTCTACTCAGCCAGATACTACACGGCGTGTCAACTTACTTTAGTCGCGTTTTACGACACCTCGGTAAAAAATGAGGATGGTCGATTCTACTCAGCCGGATACCACACGGCGTGTCAACTTACTTTAGTCGCGTTTTACGACACCTCGGTAAAAAATGAAGGTGGTCGATTCTACTCAGCCGGATACCACACGGTGTTTCAACTTACTTTAGTCGCGTTTTACGACACCTCGGTAAGAAATAAGACTGTTTCGCTTTTAAAGTCACGTACCAGGTTAATCGAGCCTTGCTCGGTAATTTTTTACAAAATAAAAAAAGAAACTTCAAAAAAAAAAATTCGTAAGGTGGGGCTCGATCCTAGGTATTTTCATTTCTCGAGACCATCCGTTCCCCGATTAAGCTATGCTTACTTGACAGTTTTGGGCAAAAATAGCGTTTTATTTATTCAATATTCAATTTTGTATTTCTTTAATGCAAAAAAACAGGGATAAAACGATTTTTTTTAAATAAAACGATAGCTAGATCGGTTTTTCTCCCTAAAACTTCCTGCATGCTGAATTTCGGGAAAATCGTTAGAGCCGTTTACGAGATTCCGAAAATATATGTATATACATAGCAAATTAACTCATTTAAATATTAAAGACACACATATTGTGTGTCAACCCTAACCGATATCTGAGTTTTGCCCCATTTCTTCGCCACCATGATTATGCCATGATCCACTTTTACATAATTACACTGTCATTAGATTATGATCTGCGAGCTTTTTGTCCATTAAGATTGGATCTGGATTAGCTTACGAAATGTAGGTTACATTTCTTGCCATTAAATATTTTTACTGTATTTATTAGTTACTAGTGTAAGACACTAGCAATTCCACCCGTTAAGAAAATGAAACTTGTATCTTATTTTGTTAATATCTTCTTCTTATTTTGTTAATATCAAACATTATCTATAATATCTTTTTCCAAAAATATCATATTCTTACTCCTTATTATTTATCCCCTTTTCGAGATAACCCCCCTTATTTTTTGTTAAAAAAAGTGATCTATAGGTATTCTTCTTTTTATGTTTATACGAATTTATTGTTAAAATACCTATTTTACCAATAATACCTATTTAATATTTATTGTATATTTTTTTATCTTATAAGATTGTGTTGTTGTGTGATAAACTTTCATCAAATTTTGACGATATTACTCTTACAACTAGCCGTTCAAATATTATTCACGCAAATAAACATATGTGTAAGGAACATGTTAAGCAAATGAATCTCACACTGTAAATTATTAAAATAAAAGGAAAACATGTATGTGTTTTTTTATTTATAGCTGCTGTTCTTTTCTATCTACCTATAAAATATCTCTTCTCAAAAATTTCATACGTAAACTATTCATAATTCCAAAATCCCCTTTATCGCGATATCGTCCCTTATATTTCCCATTTTTTTATTTTTTTATTTCTTTTTATACATATATTTAGAAACGAGAAAGAAAAAGTAAAAAAAAGCATATGTATAAAGGCGGACTTATCCCTAAAAGGGATCTGTTCCAGTCAACCTTTGAGTAACAGAAGGAAAAGGACAAGAATTGAAGAAAAAAGAGAATACGGGTAATATAGAGAAAAAGTTAAATTTTAGATTAGTTTAGTAGTTAAATTTATAATTATTTAATCTATTAATTAATTTTGGTAAAATAAATAGACGAAAAGATCCTACAACGTTGACACGACAGGTGTAGCGCCATAGTGGACGAATGATAAGATATAATAGAAGAGAAAAATATGTTGTCCAAACCCCACTTAGAGCGGGATAGGGGCAGGATAATTAATGGTTTTTTTTTTCTTTTTCTTGACAATTTTTTGTCAACAAAACACAATTAAAAGTGTTTACTTAAAATTCATACATAGGTTAAAATGAGTCCAGCTTTTTTTGGTCAAGTAATTATCATTGGAACAATGAAACTATCCAATACTCGATCGCAAGTAGGTTATGCTACCCTCATTTTATAATAAATTCCATGGCACAGATATTCATGAATCTTCAGAAGCCAGTTGCGAATGCTGACCGATATGGTTGTATGCGATGCAAAAACGTCGCATCATTGAGACAATACCCGCTGAGTGTACTGTTATTCATGAACGCCGTTTTCACATTAACGTGACGACGTGTTGTCTAAGATAACTGTCATATAAATTCTTTGACTGGCCCGTTGGAGCAGTGGGTAGTGCCCTACCTTCAGCTCCGCGGGTCACGTTTTCGATTCCCGCCGAGGGCCAACATTTTCTATAAATGAATTTGTTGGTCTTTGAGCCTGGGTGTATATTTGTATTTAAGTATGTATTTAAAAAATATATAAGTATATATTCACCAGTTGTCTGTCACCCATAACACAAGTATTAACTTACTTACTTTGGGGACGGACGACCGTGTGTGTAAGTGTCCCATATATTTATTTATTTATTATATTTGAATAGTCGTTCATCTTGTCCACGAAATACCTGTATATTTTTCATAGAGTGATTATACTTAGAGTAGAGGCCATAGGTTGTAAGTGATATTGACACAATCTATATTAATATATAAAGCTAAAGAGTTTGTTTGATTGTTTGAACGCGCTAGTCTCAGGAACTACTGGACCGATGTAAAAAATATTTGAGTTTAAGATAGTCCATTTATTGTCGAAGGTTATAGGCTACAAAACATCACGCTAAGAAGAATAGAAGAGGAGCAGCAATAAAAAATAGTAGAAAAACCTAAAAGTAAAGCTTTCCTTGCGTTCGCTGAGTAAACGGTAATAGTTATTCAAAAATCATGTCCTACAAAATTATTCCAGTCTAAAAGTTCTGAACAAAAAGTCCCCGACAACATAAATAAATAAATAATACATAAATAAATATATAATAAAAAATATAAGTATAAAAATTATAATTTATATAATAAAATGAATGTATATAAAATAAATGTAATAATAACATTATTTTGTTATAATCCGCGATCAAGTAAAATAGAAAAAATATATATATCTTAATGTAGAGAGGACAATCTGTTTTCATGCCTGATACATGCAGGATCGTAAATAAACATGCACAAACCTCCACCATCACAATACACAAGCACTACAACCTTTCACTAACACAAACCCAACAATCGTTTCGCCCCACATCCGAAGAATCATCAGGAGATAGACTTCACGACAAATCGCAAAGCTTTTTGCGATTTTGAGGTAGGTAATTTGACGTCAGGCGTGCGGTCGTAAAATATGCAAATCAAAGTAGCCAAATCATGTGACAACATGTTTATAATATGTTGTGCCGACCCCTTAGAGTAGGATAAGGGTAAGAGGATGATGAAACTAACGTCTAATTCTATGAATTATAGAATTACACGCTTAAAAGGACAACGTGCAATAAATTAATAATAAATTTAGAAAAGTCTATCAATAAGGTATCGTACGTTATATAATTAAGACTCCATTTACTGTGGTTCCATAACGGTGTGCTAATGTGAAATAAAAACGGGTTATGCCTGATCCAGCGTCCGTCACTTGACATAATAGTCGTTACGATGCAATGTAAACGGCATGTAACTGTCGGTACAGGTTCACGCGATCTTTTATGGACAAAATCTGAGATATGGCGACAATTTCCATACATAAGAAAGTGGTGCGACTGCTTTGACTACCCCGTTATTCCAGTAAGATCACTGAGAATTTTAATTGGTTAACGACGTGGGAAAATTACTCTGTAATTAATATTGATGTTATAAATGTTGTCTGTCTGGATAGGTAAATCAATATCTTTAATATTTAAATGAGTTAATCATGTATGTATATATATTGACTGGCCCGTTGGCGCAGTGGATAGTGACCGTGCCTTCAGCTCCGCGGGTCGCGGGTTTGTAATTAATTTGTTGGTCTTAGAGTCTGGGTGTATATTTGTATTTGAGTATTTTAAAAATATATAAGTATATATATAAAGTAATTTTCTTGGAGCGGCAAAATAAAAACGTGTGTTGCTCTGGAAAATCAAAGAAACGACAATAAAGTTTATATTTTGCCTTTAAATATTTACATTACATCAATCCTGTTATATTGCTTTAAACATTTTTCTTTTGACGACGTCAATTCGTTTCCTTTTCCAAATTTAAAATTCAGATGTGTATATATCAAAATTAAAAAAATTAAAAAGAATTTATATTCTTTACATATATTTACCAGTTGTCTATCTACCATAACACAAATACCATATCAAAAGGAACAACATGTTTAAAACATGTTGTTCCTTTATTTTAAGTATGATAAGGGCAGGAAAATTATGATGATGTAAAGACCGGGAACGCCCATGTCAAGTCGATGTGACTCTAAGTTAACTAAAACAATGCACGCCTACTTTATCCATTGATTTCAAATCTCAGAACGCAATCACGCTAAAGTATTGCAATGAAATTTAGAAAGTGTTCCGATTTATAGCATTCATGGATCTTATAGCGTTCAATAGATATACCACGTACATGTTTCCGTTTTAGTTAATTATTACACGCGATGTCTTTTAAATTCTTTGTGATATCAATTATTTCAACTACTGAGTGTAAAATTCGTTAATTGCACTCAGCATTACTTGTTTTATTTGTAACTACGCAGTAATCGTTTTACACTTTTAAATTACAATTATAAAAATTATTTCACTAATCTGATCTATTATCTGATATTTGATCCCAAATTTTAGCACATGTAAGCACAATTGTCCCAAAATTTCATCAATATTCCTCTTGCGTATTATCCATTTAAAATATATAAAAACAGAGATTAATATTTGTAGTAGTATGAATTATACTGTACATATTAACAACAATTACATAGCAATTACATAGTAGCAATAAGGATTGTAGAGCCAAGCGGCAATAAATCATATGCTCTGAAACCCCTTACAGATTTACATCTTGAAGTGGCCATACATTGCTTAAAAGGTAAAAAAGAAACATGATACAAATATATAAGAAATGATACGAAATTAATTAATAACTATAAGAAAGTCATTTGTGTAAAAGAGGAATAACACGGGTCCAAATATCAAGCCCTGTGCAAACCCTTCTATAGAAGTAAATTTGAAAACCAATTATAAATCACATGATTACTTTTGTATTTTTTTTCATATTTCTATTCGCTGATCGTCGAATTACATTTTGCCTTTTTTAATGACGCTCCCCTTTCAATCTTGACAGTTGATGATGTTGGATGACTTTGCATATCGCAAACATAACGTTATAAAATCGGTTATTAATTTGAACTGAATGGAAGGTGTTTTATTGATTGCTTTTGAAAGAGAAAAGTTTATTTTGACCGGCGTCGTAATATTAATAATTTCCGTTAACATCTTAATCATAACAATTTATAAACGCATTGCTTTTATGAATTTGAATTGAGTAATTCTTAAATAATTAGTGGTTTGGACTAATCATTTTCTGTACAAAAATGTTTATTTTATTTGAAATAATCAAGCAATGGTTAATACTTTAAAGCTTATATTCAAACAAAGCGATTAACAACGACATGTTAGGTAAAACGCCTTAATAACCGACCCTTGTAGACTAAAGCCTTCTCCAGGTTGACAATAAAAAGGTATCAAGTCAGTGAGAATGAAAAGGATAACCAAAATAGATTTATGAACAACTCTTTTTGGTACCTGGTATTGCTTGGTAGCCATTTTGCTCTATCCGAAGAATAAAGTCACATTTCCTATGAATAAAGTTACATGTCCCATGTATATATGTACATGAAAGATGTAACTTTATACTTCGGCTAGCGCGATTTTAGGAAATTCAAAAACGCTTCCGTCAAGACGATTAACAAAAAGTTAAAAAGCTATCTTTCTTTTAAATATTATAATTATTTTTGTTATGTAATTTTTCATATGCTAATCGGTAAAGGAAAACATCTTAAGGAAATCTGATTATGTCTAGAATTCTAGAGAATTCTGAGGATATGTTACTACATATATGTGAACGGAGAGGTGGTTTTTAGCTCCATCCCTTCTCTCCAAAATGTAGTAAGGAGACCTATACCCAGCAGTGAGATTAGCAGTCTCTTTCAAACTTTCTACGACAATTGCAAATCACTACATATTATAAAACAAAGTCCATATTTCCGTATGTACGCATAAAACTTTAAAACTGCGCAACCGATTTTGATGCGGTTTTTTTTAATAGATAGAGTGATTTCAGAGGAAGGTTTGTACGTATAATAACATTCAAAACGAAGTAGAGAAATACTGTAATTTTTGAGGTTTCTGTAAATAATTACATTTTTTTCCGCTTACATCGCAAACGCAGGCTAAACCCTACGAGATTTATCAAAATGATGTACTAAGTATTTGTACACCTTAAAAAGGTCTACAGAAAAGTCCGCGAGGGTATATATCTATCTCTTATGGATAACCCACAATAGTTTTTTTCATTTACTTTTTACGAAAAATGATGCCTTATGTTCAAAGCAATTTTTATACAATACAGCATTAATCCTTATCCAATTACTATTATTAAATAAGTACCTTAAATAAATTGTTGATTTAATATAGATCAATACGGCTGTTTACAGCATGCAATTTAAGTGAACATTTTCGGAGATATTACAGATTTAAAATGCCGTGAGGACGCCGCGCTTCACCCTATAGCACTTCGAATCTTTTAGAGTTTGTTTAAAGACATTCTGTAATTAATTGTAAAAATAAAATACATAGGTAAAATTTAAAAGTAAATAAGTAAAAATGTACTATATGAGTTTATATATTCCAAAGATAGCAGGAAATCGTCTTGGTATAGGGAGAGGAAATTGTTTTTCTCCAAATTTAACGCTTGCGGGCCACGGGCAGTAATGTATAAATCAAAACTACTGGATCTATTTTAAACATTTTTTTTACACTGACTGACATGGGATATATATTTTATACCCGTGCGAAGCAAGGGCAGGCCGCTAGTATGTTATAATTGATACTTTAAAAGAACGTGGGTAATAAATTTTATTGTTAATATGTCGTTTCTAAGAGTTATTATATCTATGTTCTTAGTCTTAGGAATTTTTAAATTGCCTTAACAGCTCCCATTTAATTACAAAGATAAGAATAGAATTGAGCAAAAACTACACGTAGAAGCGGCACTTTTAATCTTGTGTAGAAAATACGCTTTAATAATTAAAATACCAGAAGCCTGTCGCTAAAGGCTATAGTGATGTGATACTTATTACGACTGAAAAGAGTTTAAAGTAACGCTTTTTGCTATCCCCAATATACAAGCACTACATACGTTCACCAGCACATACTCAACAATCGTTTCGCCCCGCAACCGAAGCATCATCAGGAGATAGACTCCACGGTCAACCCCACTATTTGTTTTATGTTTATGCTTCGGTTGCGGGGAGAAACGATTGTTGAGTTTGTGATAGTGAACGTGTGTAGTGTTTGTGTATTGTGATTGTGGAGGTACGTACATGTGCTTTTACGAATCCTGCATGGATCAGGGATGAAAACAGATTGTCCACTCTACATTTAGCATTATATATATTTTCTATTTCACTTCATCGCGGATTATAGCAAAATAATTTTATTATTACTTTTGCATTATGGATCTCCGCAAAGTAACGTCTAATTCTATAAACGTCCATGGATTTAAAAGATAGGTTTTATAGGTTTTAAAACCGGTCTTGGGTTTTTGTTGATTATATTTTACTTCATCGTGGATTATGGCAAAATATTTTTGTTACTTTTTATAATACGCAACGCCGTGTATCCGGCTGAATAGAATAGTAACCTCATTTCTTAACGAGGTGTCGTAAAAGGCGACTAAGGTAAATCTACCCGCCGTGTGGTATCCGGCTGAGTAGAGCAGACCAACCTCATTTCTTACCGAGGTGTCGTAAAAGGCGATTAAGGTAAGTTGACCCACCGTGTGGTATCCGGTGTGGTAGAATAGACGACCACCCTCTTTCTTACCGAGGTGTCGTAAAAGGCGATTAAGGTAAGTTGACCCACCGTGTGGTATCCGGTTTAGTAGAATAGACCACCCTCTTTCTTACCGAGGTGTCTTAAAATACGACTGAGGTAAGTTGATGTCAGGCAGGCGGCCGGTCGTAAAAACGCAGCCAAATCGTGTGACAACATGTTTATAACATGTTGCGCCGACCCCACTTAGAGTGGGATCAGGGCAGGAAGATGATGATGACTTTTTATAATACGCAGTTATTGTGTGCGCTTCCCTTTCATGGTAGACGGTCGATTGTACCACTGCGCCATTGGCTGTTATAGGTGAAATACAATAATTTCACTCGACGTCTCGATGACACAGCTGTCATTGTTCGTTACTCGGTAATATCTCTTATTCCGAACGTTCCCATTGTCACATTGAACAAATGAAACCAATTTTCTGATTCTATAATGCAGTTTTTGCGGCAGTGTAGGTACTTGCGGCTTTGCTTGGAAATCAATGTATTTATTTGAAATGTTCAACATAAAAGTAGTTGTTATGAGTTAACCGTACTCGTAAGATATAGAGATATGCTGTCGCGGTTTTTTTGCAGTATTTTTGATGTACAATTCTGTAATACATTATTTTAGTGGATTTCTGTTGGATTGCGCTGTGCACGCGACTATAGCTACCTCTTTAATTCGGGGCTCCAGCATGTAGGGGATTTTGGGAAGGAAAAGTTGATCTAGCTACGCTAGCTAGGTAAGTTAAAAAAATTCTTTTCATTCGGGCTAATGCTAAAAATGCCAAAATGTAGAATATAATGAAAATGATATTATAGCGGTCAATTATAAAGTTGTTAGCGGAAAATGGGCGGACTAAAGAAGTTATAATACCCCCGATCGATGATCGTGATCGAAACCCCACTTGCCCGATTATCTTTTTCGTTTTATTTTCATTTCACCATTTTTATATCTTTAAAAAAAATACCGAGAAATACTCGGTAACCCAGTTTCTAGAAACTTATTATTGAATGTCCAGGGTTTGAATTGGTGTCCCTTAGTAAGAGTTACACAGTGTAACTATCCGGTTATAAATGTTCAAAGTATTTTATAAGTATGCCAAAGTGGTCGGCCTCCTCGTGGCGCACCCTGGGCAAGCTTAGTCTTGGCGAACGGACCACTGTGGGGTGGCCAATCCAGTTGTCCCTCGGATTAGCAGAGGGCAATCTGGACGGGCCGGGGACTCCGAGGGGGCTGGGGTGAAGTCCGTAATGAGCGACGGGTTCAGTTGGGCTTACTCTAAGTCTGATTGGACATGGTTACGGCCACCGTCGGTCAAGCCCGCAAGCCCATGGGAACCTACGGGTTGCGAGGAAGAAAACCTCTATAAAAAATTACCCGGTGGGGGCGGTAACGCCCATCATGGCGTAGGGGTCCCTACTTTGAGCGCAGTCTCTCCCTGTCGACCGTGATCAGAAAATACGGTGGGCAGGAAGCGATCGCTGGCAGCGGTGGCCTCCTTCTGCTCTGCGGGCGGGGGGGGGAGCGGTTCCAAGAACTTTTGTTCTGGATCCAATCTACTCCAGGCGAGTCCAGGAGGTAGCGACTTGACTAAGCCCATCGTCTGCACCCTGTCAGGGGACCTTCGAACGTTCCGGACGGGGTATATCGGACGTCTGGCTTACAGGTCCCCGAGGCGGTCGGTGCATCTGGTGCTCCCGATGCACCGGTTAGCGGAGGGGGGCTTCTCTTTCGAGTGACCCCTACCCGGAGAAGGTGTTTGTTCTCTGGTATCACAGCTGTCGGCGGGATGGGGGCAATATGATACCTTGCCATCGGCAGCGTGGTGGAGCTTACAGGTCGTTTAAGTCGGTGTGAGTCCGACATAACCGCCGCCTGTCCCCGTTGGGCGGCGGTACCCATAAGGGGTTTTTTCCTGTATTAAAAAAATAAAAATTCTTTAATGTAAGAGCGCTCCATGAATATGTCTCTGCGCATGTGTGATTAGACAAATATAAGTATACGAATGTAATCTTCCCTCTTATCATTTATTGCGATATTCTCACTTACAGGCCTGCCTATTGCTCCCCATTTAAATATAATAACTCTATAGCCTTACTAACTATTAATTTTACATCATATTGTATCATATGAACATAACATTACCATATTCGTATCATAGCAGTTACACCGGTAATATAAATGTGAATTATAACTACACTGAGAGCGGAAACATAAACACTTATGTTTTGATGCAAATCTCGAATTCTAATTAATTATTACATGTAATTTGATTTTTTTTTATCATTTTAAAACCACAGGTTCCCGTCGAACTGTAAATGATGTATGTGATGTATGAAAACTTAATAAAAAATGTTTCAACATTTATATCAAAACAATCTTTATTCAAATAAGCTCTTTCAAGCACTGTTGAATCGTCAATTATCAATATGATTAATGAAGCTGCAACTGGTTCGGAATGTTGTTCTTATCGAGAAGAACCGGAAAGAAATTTGGCGGTCAATCTTTAAAACATTTTCACCTTAACATTATATATTTATTAATAAAGTTAATATACAGATAATTTTCCACTGCTGAGCAAACGCTTTTCTCCTTTTAGTTTGAAGCTTATACCCGCCACGCTTTAATGCGGATCGGTAGATAACATATATCGTATCCCTTTGTAACCTCTCGCTTTTATAAAGAAATCTGAAATAATTTTGAAACCACTCGAGGTCAGGTTTAAGCACGCGCGTTTCAAGGCCGCGAACAATTACGCGCGTGCTTACAAATTGAAGGCCAAAGTCAATTTCACTCGAATATTACATATATATGGTTTATAGCGAAAGAAGGTTAAGTTTGCTTAAAGTAACGGCCTGTTACTATACCACTTCTGGGTATATGCCTCCTGTCTCCTTTTTTGGCGAAGGTTTGGAGCTAAGTCCTACCACGCTGCTCCAATGCGGATAGGTAGGTAACACATATACCTAGAATTCTCTAGAGATATGCAGGTTTCCTAACGATGTTATTCTTCACCGAAAAACGCGTGAGAAAGTCCAAGACTTACGGTTTTAATAGAAAAACTCATTGCCCCGGGGTTGAACTCGTGACCTCCTTGAAGGAGTTGCAGGGTCTCACCGCTGGGCTCTCACAGCTTTTGAGTTTGGTAATACAATCGTAATTTGCTTGAAAATGAAAGAAAACTAACTAGGAAAACTTGAATTTAATGGTGGCTAGGTCCAAAAGCTATATGGCCACCTATCATAAGAAAGATTCGCTTTGGGTCGCTGAGTCATCGAAATCAGTTCTTTTTCAACTAATGGATGCCCACAGCTAGAGGTCTCTGCTAAGGATATTTATGAGTATCAAATGAGACTACTTTTTAATTTTTCATATTCAGTTGAGTTCATTATCACAAGATCATATGTCACGTTATATTTCAGTCTTCTTTCTTCTGAAGCTTTTTACTAACCAGTTCGTTAGCATTCGTTTTTGTCTGTCTGTTCTAGACGCATTCAAATTAAATACCTACTGATTGCTTTAGAGTAGGAGATTTGAAAATTTTAATAGCATAAAGATTGGTGATAAAAAAATTCACATACCCAAGATTAGAAAGCGGAAAATTAAATAAAAATAACTATTTAACTTAAAAATTACTTTTTACTTTTGTTAACCATTCCCATGCACTACTTTTGTGCCTAATGAAGATGCAAACGATACTTTGAACTCTCACAAATGATTTAAATAATTAAAAAAACAAATCATATACCACGTTTTTAAAATGGACTTTGATACTATGGAGGGAGGATTTGGTTAGAGTTCACGCTTCGATAACGTCGTGTAAAGAGGTCATGAATAAGACCCTCGTATGAGCTTGAAACTAATCGGGCTCAACCGAAATAAGACGTAAGTAAAGCCCTATTCTATACATTAAATATGAATACCACTCACTATAGTTTAAATTAACCATAAGTTGCCCGAGGTTTTTACCCTTTTTTCAAGCGATGTGGCCAAAGAACTCAAGCACTTTTCGTAGGCAGATAGATGAGAGTTGAAACTTACATTATGTTCTTACAAAACTTACATTTGTGCGGAATCCATGGGATCTGAAGCATTTTTCTCCAGCATCACATCTCAAAGGCTTTCGTCAACGTTCACTTCCTTCTCCGTAGCGTAATATGGAGAATAGTGTGTTTATTAACTTGTGATGTGTGTGTGTTTATTAACCAGTCGCGATTGGCTTTCTTCAACGTTCACTTTTCTTCTCCGTAGCTGAACATTTAACATCTGTTTTTGATTGATATCTTTCTTCAACCATGATTTTAGAAATTCAGCTATTTTGTTTCCAAAATAATGTCGCGTAAGATTTTGTCATACAAGATTCGCTATCATTTACATACAATCATAATGTAAGTATGCTTAAATTTGCGTACAATATTTTTTGCGCAAGCATAACGATTGTATACATGTTGAAAAGATTAATTGAAATTTAATTTGCATCCTTGAATCAGATATGCTTGTGGGAGATTTCTTATTGTTTATGTGCAAGTATTATATATTATTGATAATAAACTATTAATTGTTCCTTCTGTATGTGAAATAAATAAATTAACTTTTTTTAATACAGTCATATAAAAAATTATTCATATATCTCCCACACGTTTTAATGCTGGCAATATTTCAATAGGATTTTTTTTCTTTCAAGAATATATAAATATATAAGGTTTGCTGAAGGACACTAAGCCGTGTGGTATCCGGCTAAGTAGAATAGTATCACCCTCATTTCTTACCGAGGTGTCGTAAAAGGCGATAGGTAAGGTAAGTTGAACAACCATGTGGTATCCGGTTTAGTAGAATAGACCACCCTCCTTCTTACCAAGGTGTCATAAAATACGACTAAGGTAAGTTGACGTCAGGCAGGTGGCCGGTCGTAAAAACGCAGCCAAATCATGTTACAGCATGTTTATAACATGTTGTGTCGACCCCAGAGAATAGGATACGGGCAAGAGGATATATATATAGTTTGGTAAAGGACACATGGTTTAATAGCGTCATATCGTTGAATCTTGGCAACACCCCATATATGACTTAAGTCGTTTTCTGGAACCTGTAGACTATCCTTTTAACCTGAGGTGTCATATCAAGACAACCTTATTCAATTTATCCTCCATTGCAATAGACATAAAAGTTTAACATTGACAAGTTATACCTAAACAACTAATATTACATCTTATCTCAATAAAGGTAATTATATATCACATACAACTTTTAATAGACAACTCAGAGGTAAGGGCTCAGTGAAACAGAAATATTTTTTTCCATTTTTTTACCACATAATTGATCACGCTACGAATTACGAAGTCGCATCTTGCCGAAACGTATCAAAAAATTCCCATGGCGAGAATATCACGTAATAATTCCAACATGTGTTAATAACTATGAATCTAGACGATTCAAAATCTATAATTAACAAACTTCTATTATATTCGTGCAAGTTATTATTCTTTAAATTACACCAATTGCACTAGCATTAGAAACGGTAACGAGTTAGAAAGCAAACCATCTGTATTATAAATCTGAACTTGCTATGATTGCGATCATTTTCTTTGTACTCTTACGCAAGTAGTGTAATGATTTGATATATTATCTGTCAAAATTTCCCTATAATTGCTCTGTGCTTTTGTTACTCTGTACGGTTTAATGTGTTTAGTTCGACATTCAAATTAAACATTCTCTTTCGCTCAGCGGCGCACTTAGACAGGCTAATGGAGATGCTTCTGTTTAAATACTCTAATAAATAGTACAGGACTATTTATTAGAGTATTTAAAAGTGACAATAAATCTATAAATAATGAGAGGGACGATGAAATTTGTATATTTCATCTTTGTCTAATCACACTAAAAAAGGAGAGACAGATAGATCAACCTTAATTTTTGTCTTTATACTCGTATATGTCGTATTTAAGGCTGCCTTGAGCCTTCCCTATTCGATATTTCAAAAAACCTCGTATACAAAAAAAATTCTCAATGATTTCCTCAAAATCACGGGTACCAGGCTTTTGGTATATTTGCAATAAATAATTAAAAAACTATTTTATATATATATATATATATATATATATATATATATATATATTGTTTGGGCAATATTTTCTGATTTTTGATGTTTGGGCAATATTTTCTGGGAATATTTTCGGGCACCTGAGGTACGGGTAGGTGACTAATTAATGTCACACAAAAAAAAAGAAGATTGGTCGGCCGCGCAACACGGTGCACGGCCCTCTCAGTGAATTGTAATAAACATCGGTGTTCCGTGGATTATCGTATTAATATACACGAAATATAACAGATGATTCAGTGTTTGTGTGTATAAACTACTATACTGTACTATATAAACTATTACGGAACAATTTAATTGGTGATTCCACGAATATATGTGGATTAAGTTTTTTGTGGTTATACTCCGGCCGGAGCGGCGTGGACGCCAACGCAAGACGCCTCAAGTCCAAGGTCAGTATCCTTGATTATTCAGGGTGGAGAAATTGCCGGTTGTCTGCCTATCCTACCTATGCTCACCAACTGCAGCTATCGAAGGCACGCAGTAAGCGCGAACATATATATAATAATACTTTTTCAAAAACTGTTTTGTTTTTTATATTTATACAATTATACTTTCTCAAAAAGTGTGTTTTTTTTAAATTTATTTATATATTGGATTAAAAACAATAAATGTGTAACAATTTTCTCAAACATTTCTTACATTTAGCAATATTTAGTCTGTGCAAATACGAAAATCATGATTGACCAATAAAAAATGAAAAAAACATTAAACTGGAGTAAGTAAATATTTTCGACATTCGAAAATTGAAAATGTCTGTTGTAATTATAAAAAAAAAAATACAAAAAATACTACAGAAGTTCAACAAAATCCGTGACACACTTAAGTGTTTTTTTTCCTCTCGAACAATGTCCGTTACCAGGCTACCATAGCGTTATAAGAGGTAGATGACCGCTGCCGTAATGCCGAAAACTGATAAACAAATATATACTTTAACACCTTCTAATAAGGTCCTTTGAGCCTGTATCAACTTCTACTAAGCAGCGTTCTGCTTTGAGATTATTCAATAGGCATAATTGAACTGGATCAAATGAAGAAAACGAAGAAATCAGTCGATTCAAGGCCAGCCGATTTGACCGAATGATTATTTGTTAAATGGGTTACTCGGTTATATTGAATACAATACAAGCAAGCCCTTCAAAAAGTCGCGACAGCTTAATGGTTAGAGCGACACCACAGCCAAATAATAGACAGATATTATTCTTAAAAGAATTGGCATCTTATATATAATTACATATATTTACTTTTAAAATCTTTGATAACTTTTGAACAAAAAAATATGAAAATCACAGGATATTTTTTTACAAGACGGCCGTATCTTATTAATAAAAAATTAAAAGAATAAATCATAAATCTATCCTATATTGTATCTGTGAAGTGCGCATGACAGATCCTTATTTACATAGACTACTGAGGAATATGTCACAATTTACTCTGAACTGTAATCTACTCTGTGACACATGTATTTCGATTTTCGAATTTGATTTAATGTCAACTTGTATAGTACCTGTAACGGCCGGTCCCAATAATCTACCGACAGATAAAGACAGACTCTTATCGTCGCCGATCAGGACCAAGTTATCCGTCTACCTATCACGTCCCAATAATTCGGATTGGTGAATCATTACTCGAGTTCGCTGTAGATAGACAGGATATCTGAGCCCTCCTATACGTTCCAGCTTACGTTATATTACTAAGGGCATCAAACTAGTCACTTCACTGTTTAATACTTGTTTTCGACACCATACTAATTATATTAGCCCATAAAAAACGTAAATTATCTGTTTCATCTAAGATTTAATAAAATTTTATTAACTTTCAGTAAATAATATTTTTTTTACAAATATTAGAAATAAACAGGCATGATGATAACGGAATCTTTTTTAATGACGTATTTAATCGTATTTGGCGCGCTGTCAATATTTGCTGTAAAACAATAGTCAACTATTATAGTATTATGTACTAAAGTTAAATTACTAAAAACAAGCCACTTACAACAAACAAAGTGCTCCATCTAATAGAATTTATTATCTGACATCGTGGTCATTAGCAAGGCCTCGGATGTGGCCACCAATCAATCAAAAGAAAGCGCTCTATGGGATATCATATATGTTTTCAATGCATCGATTGTTAACATACAGCAGTAATAATAACCTTAAGGTATGTATTCTTTCTTAGCTCCAATCCTTCTCTCCAATAACGGAGAGAAGAGGCCTATGCCCAGCAGTGGGATAGTAACAGGCCGCTACTAACTATGTATTCTTTTACCTTCTTATGCTGAGATGATACTATGGTGCGGTGACATCTGAAGGCTGTATTATAATCGAGATTAATTACTACATATTTAACCCCTACTTACTTCAAATCAAATCAAAATAATCTTTATTCAAATAAGCTCTTTCAAGTACTTTTGAATCATCAAGGATCAATATGATTATTGAAGCTACAACTGGCTTGGAATGTTGCTCTTACCAAGAAGAACCAGAAAGAAACTCGGATATCAATCTTTTTTACATTATCAAACCGCAATCAATCTTGTATGAACCTGAAAGGATTTTCAAATCCTGGCATTTTTATTATCCAAATAATCTTTAATTTCTAATATAATATGTATATGTATAAGCATATCTGTTATACCTGATTTAAATATTTCTGTAGACTGGTCTAGTATAGATTTGATACTTATATAATATATTCCTGCTTTGACTTTGTAATTTTAACCATAACATAAAATTAGTTAAATTGTATCTCTCAGTTGCTGTAACTTAATTTGAAAGTTATTATCACCTAAAATTAAATACTACTTATTTTAAGTTGTTCAATGCATAATTTTTTTGTCAAGTGTGAATTTGGTTAATCTATAAATAAATAAAAAGTACATTATATAAAAAGTATCATAACAATGTGGGTAGTATATTACAAAGCTAAGTTAGTTTATAATTTATATTTTTTCAGACTGAAGGTGAGAAACAAGAGTACATTCCACCAGATGATGCTTTAGATAGAGTAGCAGTCATATTAGGTCTGACTTGTGCTGGATTTACAGCACTCTATGGTGATCATTACCTACTTACTACACCCCAGGCAGTTGTTTTGAAAATAGAATATTTATTAAAAAGTATTGAGATACTTGTTATAATGCACTATACTATAGACAAAATTTCATTTTAATTCTGAAAATCTTAAATAGTAAAGAAGTTTGTTTCTCTACGAACAATACAACATAAAAAATATTTTTATTATGTGATCAAGTCACTGTCAAGGCATAATACAAGCCAATATGTAGAGATTATATAAAAATCTAAGTAATTTAAAGTCTATTTTACATTTATTAATTTAAGTACAGTTAATGTTACAATTAATATTGGTAAAGGTCTATGTTGGAATATGGTATTATTCAATGAGGATGTGCAGGACTATTTCAGGATTATATCAGCATTTCCTTTTGAGTAAAGATAAATTTGTAGTATGAATTTTTAATAGAAACCATCTGATTCGCCTTTACAGAGTGAATTATGATACTTGTCAATAAACAAGTTATGACCTTTAATTTTTTTATTTTTAGGAAAGCTATTCCTGCTGATATGAGATCCCAGATAAGAAAAAACGAAGACATAGCAGAATATTATAGCAAGATTATGAAATATTATTTTAATGTTTGTAATATTAAGTTTTAGAATTAAAGAAAAGAAAATTAGAATTACAAATAGAAAAGAAATACAAGAAATTTAAAATCACTTGATCCATAATTTTTCCCTTTTTTCATCTATTAAAAAAAGTCTCAGTGCCTGAGAACAGGCATAAATCGACATTTTTCAAAATGAAACCTAGGCTTCACAATTTCCCCCCCTAAAACATGCTGAATTTCATGAAAATCGATGGAGATTTTTTTTTTTTTTCCGAGATTCAAAAAAAGAATTATATGTACATACAAGATTAACTCATTTAAATATTTAAGGTAGTACTTGGACGACTGAGCCTTGCTCTGTAATTTTATTAAAAAAAAGACTGGTGCAGGTGGGACTTGAACCCGGGTATTTTCATATAGTCCGCCCATATACCATTAAGCTATAGTAGTAGTAGTAGTAACGGCCTGCTACTATCCCACTGCTGGGCATAGGGCTCTTCTCTCCGTTTTTGGAGAGAAGGATTGGAGCTGAGACCTACCACGCTGCTCCAATGCGGATTGGTAGGTTACACATATCCCCAGAATTCTCTAAAGATATGCAGGTTTCCTCACGATGTTTTCCTTCACCGAAAAGCATGTGATAAATTGCAATTATCAATTAGACACATAAGTTTTACTAGAAAACTCATTGGTGCCTGCCCGGGGTTTGAACCCTAGACCTCCTCGAAAGAGGCGCACGGTGTTACCGCTGGGCTACCACAGCTTGTCGTAGTCGTAGTACCACAGCGTAACGCTATAACAACTTTACAAATAATAGGAAATAGGAGCTTTGAAATCTATTTTTATTTTAGCAGTTTTTACAATGCCTGAAAACAGGAGTAAAATGACATTTTTTAAATAAAATATAGCTTTCCCACAGGAGATCGTTTTTTTCCCACATGTCATAAAATTCAAGTTTGTCCAAGCGTTGCTGTGGCTTAGTCTGGTTTCGAACCTGGTGGACTTTGTTACAAAATAAGTAAAGATTTGAGATTAAACATGCACACCTTAAATAACTTTTTAACAATACGCAATTTTAGTGTTTGCTATGCTCATTTTTAAGGCGTTATTCCAAAATATTCTTTTATTTACGCAGTTGACTGTAAGCTATGCTGGCAAACTATATCTTTAATATCTGATTTATTGGTAATTTTACGAGAATAATAAAAAATATCACACGCTTAGTATTAAAGTGACGTAATTAAACATTTCAGTATACTACATAAATTGTGCTTTTATCGCGGTTTATAGCAAAATGAAAGTATTTTCATTACTTATGTTCAAATTATATTTGTATATTAAGTTCATGTTTACATGTCTGTAGCTACAAATAACTGTTAAATGGCGCAGCCTCCTTTAAATTTATTTTTGTCTCCTCTCCTTTTAATTTTTTTAGTTTTTCAGAAGTTAATACAATATAATTATTTTGCTGTAATCCGGGTTTGTTAAGAGAATATATATAATGCTAAGTGTATGAAGCAGGCAATATATTATGGAGTTCCGCAGAGTAACGCCTGCTTCTAAAAATCATTTATAGTTTTTTTAACTTCTGTAAAAATAGCACAGCTAAACTTAATTAGGGATAATGATTTTATTATAGAATCTTATAATAATTAACTTGTCTTTCGACATTGAACTGTTTAATCTATATATAAAAGGTTATAGAAATAACATTTTTTTTTTCAATACATATTTTTATTTATTACATAAAAACCGCCATCCAGGAAAACCTGACTTACCAGAGGCTCATCGGTTCACATCCAAGGTTGATTCACCCAATGAGTTTATTACAAAAAACAGTATTTATCTAATAAATAAATAAAAAAAAATTAACTTAGGTAATAAGTTTAAAATTTATCAAACATATTTTGATGGAAGAAAACATAGTTAACCTGATATTTTTCTATCTCCACACTTCACTCAGATCTTTTATAAAGGTTAAATGATAATAATGAATAAGTTATGGTAAAAAAATATTTTAAATCAGGTAAAGAATAACACACCATTAGAACATTAATGAAATATCGTCTCAATAAATGTCAATAATATTATTAAATATTTTATACAATTAAATATATTAGTAATCAATAATAAAAAAAGATGTCATCATTCTTGTTTAATCTATGATGTTATCTGCTTCATCATTAGGTTCATAATTACACTTCTGTTTGTACATCTATGCATACAACCTGTATAGACTGTAAATTAAGTCTAATTTTTAGTATAATAACTGGAAATATATGCTTTTTAGCTCCAAAGCACCTGTAACAAGTAAAGCAATTAATAATGAATAAATTCTTTGTATTTGAATGTTTATGTACTTAGGGAAAAAAACAGAAAAATAATAAGGTTCTCCATTTTAACATTTATTTACTGTAAAACTATCATTGTAATGATAGTTTTACATGAGTACATAGTCCATAAATCTGTATTATACATAAGCAGGTGTTATATATACATAAGTTAGGTAAATGGTTATTTTAATTTAACTGAGCCTTGAGATAATGGATTTTGAGGTCTCTTAACTTTGGAGAAAAACTTTGTCTTGGATTCAGCAGTCTTATGTCTATGCTATATCTGTTACAGTAAAGTATAATTATCATTGTATTATCACTGACTTGATGAAATTGGATCCAACACTGGAGACAGTAAATAGGGCTTGCATGGGGATATGCACTGTCACACTTTCATATTCAGAAGGAAATTTGTTAAATTTAACAATGATTAACATTTTTTTATTATGACATAAATAGCTTATGGCTAATGATTTTAAATATAGGAAACAATATGCAACAACAAAAACTTACACTATACATATAAAAATGCCTTTAATTATGCATGAAGAGATTTACTTCTCAATGTTGAATTAATGAAAATGGTTAGTTAGTCAATCCAGGCCAACATGCCACAACATTCATGAATCACTATTGTGCATCACAGGCAGATTGAATATTAACAGAAAAATAGCTCTATTCTGAAGTCTTCACCAATATTTGAATCAATTAATTAGGTAATAATTACAAGTTTTAATAACGATTTACCTTTTCTACTGATTAGCTCTTTTATATATTATATCTTGCTTGGGGATTGCATTAGAATATGTGTAGCATCAATTGCTCCTTAAACTCGGGCAAAATGACAAATGTTATAGAAATCTTGCAGTGAATTACTACACACATATACGTGCGTAGGCTATACTTGCATTTCTATTCCAGCGGAAACATCAGCTACTTTTCGGCTAGCTGATGATTTGGAGACCCCCATGTAGTCAGTTACTGACACTGGCATTGTGCTCAAAACATAAAATCTCAATGTTAGTAAATCCTGACGCAGGATATACCAGTGTTTCTGAAAAAAAAACCATGCCTTATTTTATTTAATTTACGTACAAAAACCATAGAATTTCATATAGTTAAGTAGCTACGTACCGTGTGGAGGTTACATTTGATATTTTTCAATTTTGAATTCTTTTATTTGATGATTCAGCCTTTTGGGGTAATTCATCGGAAATACTGTGTCTATCGGTCCGGAAGTGTCTTTTCGGTAGGTCGGTGGTATTTATAATTATAATTTTAAATCAAAAACATCGAAAAGAAAAAGAAAACTTGAAAAAAGAAAATAATTTGAATGTGCTATCAACTCTTTTATCGCTGCTAAATGACCGATAGACGATATACCTTATCTTTACTAATGTCATTTGACACAGACAGCATTCAAAACGTTATTGGGACGAGATATGTCGCTATTTTCATAGAGAGGGCGATCCGCGGTCCTCCCGTCGACAGACAGCGTCGGACGATAGGATTCTCTGATCGTTGATAGTATATTGGGACGCGATACCTTGACATTTCTTACTCCGGTAAGCCAAAATTGGCGATAGATCGAATATTGGGACCGGCCGTAAGTGATAGTGATACAATAAATAATTCAAATTCAAATTCAAAATATTCTTTATTCAAATAAACTTGTAAACAAGTGCTTTTGAATCGTCAACTTTACTGCTGGTTCGGAAAGCTGTTCCTACCGAGAAGAGCCAGCAAGAAACTCGGCGGTTGCTCTTTTAAAAATATAATTCTTAATACTATTTACATTATGTCGTTACTGTCTTGTACAGGTTCAAAGAGAGCTATATCCACACATTCTTATCTTCTAAAAAATCATCAAGAGTATAGTAGGCTTTCTGTATCAGCCTCTTTTTAACAGTGTTTTTAAACTGCTGTAATGGCAGTGCTGAAATTGATTGCGGAATTTTATTATAAAATCTTATACCAAAACCCACAAACGAGTTACGCACTTTTGCAAGGCGCAAAGCAGGAACCGCAAGCTTATGTCGGTTCCTGCTTTGTCTATTGTACACATCACCTATCGTTTTATAATTCTTTATATTTTTATGTACATAAATTAAATTGCTTAAAATATACTGTGAAGCAAATGTAAGAATACCTATTTCCTTAAATTTCTCTCGCAGGGAATCACGCGGTCTTAAATTATAAATGCCACGTATGGCTCTCTTTTGTAAAACAAAAATTTTTTCACTATCCGCGCATTTACCCCATAGCAATATTCCATAGGACATAATGCTATGGAAGTAGGCAAAATAAACAAGTTTTGCTGTTTCAACATCTGTGAATTGTCTTATCTTTCGAACAGCGTAGGCCGCTGAACTCAGTTTCCCTGCAAGAGTTGTTATGTGTGTGCTCCATTGGAGTTTTGTATCCAAGGATACTCCCAAAAATACCGTTGAATTATCTGTTTTTAGTGGCACATTATTTAAAGAGAGCCTATTTGCTGTTTTTGCAGCATTAGGCAATACAAATTCTATACATTTAGTTTTATTTGAGTTCAGTACCAAATTATTTAGCCTGAACCAATGAGCTACTTGCGATAAACCCCTGTTTACTTCGTCAAAATTATCGTCATTTCTATTAACTTTAAAAATTAATGATGTATCATCTGCAAACAGTACAATATCGCAAATATTATGAATAAAATATGGCAAATCATTTATATAAACTAAAAACAGAAACGGACCAAGGATTGATCCTTGAGGCACACCCATAACTAAGGCCGTTCCGGATGACTGCACATCATTAATGCACACTCTTTGAATCCGGCTGTGAAGATACGATGCAACGAGACGAAGTGCATTGTCTTTAATGCCATAATAGCCAAGCTTTAGCAATAAAATTTCGTGTTGAACGCAATCAAATGCCTAATGAAAGAGAAGTTGAAACGTATACTTATCTCTGTCTAATCACACATAAAAAAGAGAGACAGATAGATACACCCTCGTTTGCATTGTGGTGGAGCACACAGGTCGTTTTAGTCGGTGCGAGTCCGACATAACCGCCGCCTGTCACCGTCGGGCGGCGGTACCCATAAGGGTTTTTTTCCTGTATATAAAAAAAAACACGTGACAAAATCTTTAGATAACATAACAACACGTCGCAACAAGTACAAATCATATTTTCCTTTATGTCATTGCACCTCGTATCGTCAATCTCGGGCTATTAGACAAATGCCGAGTTATCATGTACCGGTTTGTAGCGGCGATAGGTACGCTGAGTTATGTCAACAGACGTGACAACACGGCGCTTGCATGGGACGTACGTGGACACATATATACTAACATCATAAATATCTATCTGTTACGCTTTCACAGCCAAACCGCTAAAGCAATACGATTTAATTAATGAAATTAACAAAGATGGGCGATAGCTACGATTATCTCCGACCCTTGTTTTTTTTCTATTCAACGGATCTTTGTATGTTTTTTACTAAAAGTTAGTACAACTCTTACAAAAGGTTTTGGTTAATAATACATTACAGTTTTATGTAAATAGTGTTAAGGAGATAGCGCAGTTGTAAACATATTGGCCTGCTGGGATATTAAGTCGCGTGCACCGAGTAAACTAACAGAGACACACTAAAGTAATGTACTAGAGAATTGTAGATCTACGAAAATACTACAAAAAAGTCAAAAGTAGCATGTCACTTACTCTTATAGTTAACTCACATTAACTACTTTTGTGTCTGTTGTGACACTGATTTTCACGAAGGCGAAGTCGCAAGAACTGTTTTAGTATAAATACTAGTTTAAAAAAAATGCCGTGTGGGATCTGGCTAAATAGAATTTCTTACCGAGGTGTCGTAAAAGGCGGCTAAGGTAAGTTGACCCACCGCGTCGTATCCAGAATAGACCACCCTCTTTCTTACCGAGCTACTGACAATATGTTTATAGGATGTTGTGCCGACCTCACTTAGAGTGGGATAAGCACAAGGAAGGTGATGACAAGAAGGTTTTTAAAAAAAAACTTTTCTTATTGACAATAACTCGTTTGGGGAACCAACTTATTACGCATCTTGATTGTTTTCTCAGAAGTATCACAGAAATCTAAGTTTCCAGAAGTGACGCGGGACCAAGAATTTCTAGACATTTTGATTAACGTGGACTTGTTTCTAAACCAGTCATGATATCAATCGGCTAAATATTTCAAGCGAAAACATGCAAAAATTGAACTGGTTGCTGCAAAGATTTGACTCAGATTACGTTATTTCTCGAAAGTTAAATTCGTGGTTAGACAAAAAACATCAAGTTTAAGAAACTGGTATAAACTATACTGATAAGGCATTGCTGGACTTCAATGTTAAATTTAAATGTGATGCGGCGGTAGTGGAAAGGTATCGGACTTGCGATCGAGAGGTCGCGGGTTCGAATCCCGGCCATTACACTACCGACGTGATCCACTCCTAACATAAACATTAAACTTGAGGAGTTAACAAGTTTACTAGTAATTTGTAACTCAAATTGTTAGTAACTTAAAACAAAGTTAAGCTTTAAGTAATATTCATATACGAAAAGTATATTAAATATATAAAATTGAAGTAAAGTATATACAAAATTGAAAATATTTGGATGATAAAAAAGACTGCGGTGTAATAATGTAAAATTGAAAATGTTCAAAAGATTGACCGCCGAGTTTCATTCTGGTTCTTCTCGGTAAGAGCAAGATTCCGAACCAGTTGTAGCTTCATTAATCATATTGATTGCTTCAAAAGTGCTTGAGTTTATTTGAATAAAGATTATTTTGATTTGATTTGAATTCTCTTGGAATATGCAGGTTTCCTTAAAAAAGATATTTAATTACTTTTTGACAAAACCACATTAACCATAATATATTAGTAATTTCAATGCAATTTCCGGTTCATAAAGAATTCCATTAAAAAATTGCTACAATCATTTTTAATTGTTTATTCTATAGAATATGTGAAGTTTCGCTTTGTTGTGGGAATCGAAAACGGTTTATGGTATTGTTTGTATGATATATTGGTAGATATGAATTGTATGTAAGGTCGTATATATTAAACCTCTTTGTCCTTTGACCTTTTCTGTATTTAAAATACAACCTCTTGTAGTAAAATACATGCTTGAATTAGTTTAAATACTGTTAATTGCAGATATTTGTATTTAAGTATGTATTTAAAAAATATATAAGTATATATTCACCAGTTGTCTGTCACCCATAACACAAGTATTAAGTTACTTACTTTGGGGACGGACGACCGTGTGTGTAAGTGTCCCATATATTAATATTTTTATATTTTTTTTATATTTTTATAAAAATATCATTCCAACTCTAAGTGGGGTCGGCACAACATGTTTTAACCATGTTGTAACATGTTTTAGTTAGTTATTACGACCGGCCGCTTGCCTGACGTTAACGTACCTTAGTCGCCTTTTCCGTACGTACCTTAGTCGCCTTCACCACTGTCGTATTTTACGACACCTCCTTAAAATTCTATATCGAATAATTTCTATGTCATAAAATCAAATAGCGTTTTTTAAATTAATTAGACATTTTAATTATGTTATCGGCCGCATTGTGGTATCCGGCTGAGTAGAATAGACCAACCTGATTTCTTACCGAGGTGTCGTAAAATACGACAGTGGTAAGTTGACGTTGGGCAGGCGGCCGGTCGTAGAAACGCAGCCAAATCATGAGACAGCATGTTTATAACATGTTGTGCCGACCCCACTTAGAATGTGATAAGGGCAGGAAGATGATTTTAATTATATTATCGGGTCATGTAAAATGTTTACTCACTTTGTTAAAATTTTGCGAGAAGGTAATCCTATCCTATCCTAATAATATTATAAATGCGAAAGTTTGTGAGTATGGATGTATGATTGTTACTCTTTCACGGCGAATCCGTCGAACTAATATCTATGAAATTTGGCACAATTATTCCTTATACACCTGAATAACAAATAGGGTATAGAAATCCTGTTAATTTTACAGGAATAGGATGACATTGAAAAGTGCCATCTATTATCAAACTGTCAAAGTTTTTGCTAACAATTTGCAGGGTTGGACTGTGACCTGGGCTTACGGCCCAAATACCGACACCTTTAGGTCACCTAGGTGACCTCGGCCTACGGCCGGAACTCATACCGGGCTTAAGTGCCCGTGAGGAGATGCCCGGGTAGTAAGGATTTCCTCGAAGCCCGTACCCCACCTACCTCCCCACAAGGAGAGTAAGTGAGATGACCCTGCGCGCAGAGTTGGAGATTTACAGAAGCCACTGGTTTATTCCAAGACTACAAACGCAATAGAAGTTGCAGGTAAAAGCTAGTATTGACTTAATTAGAATACCATACCAGTCAAAATCAAATCTGAAGAGCGTACCTGAAACAAGGATAATATTCATAAATATGTGGGATATTTACAAACACTGTCACCAAACATCTGTCCCCAAAGTTAAGCACTTGCTTTGACAGGCCGAATTCTTGACATCAAGTCACCTTAGTCGTTTACAACACCACGGTAAGAAAGAAGGTGTTCGATTCTATTCAACCGGATACCACACGGCAGGTCGACTTACCTGCGTCGTATTTTACGACACCACAGTAACAAATGAGGATGGTCTATTCTACTCAGCCGGATACCCTTCGCCGGGTCGACTTACCTTAGTTGCCTTTTACGACATCACGGTAAGAAATGAGGGTGGTCCATTCTCAGCCGGATACGACACGGCGAAGTTTAAGTTTGCTATATGAAAATAATAAAAATACATTAGAGAAAGTTAACCAATACAAATACAATAAGTTACGGTCAAGTGATTTGGTTAAAAGCGCTGAAATAGGAGTTCAAATCGACTACAAGACGCTTCTTTTGTACGATTTCTTTGTCTGTCGAACATTATTATAACTCAGGAAGCAGCAGTTTAAAAATACTATTAATAAAAGGCTAATACAGAAAGCCTACTATACTATTGAGGATTATTTAGACCAGGGCTTCTTAAACTTTTTTATATAGCAACCCCCTTTAAGCTTAGGAAATTTTAAACGACCCCCTCCTCCATATAATGAAATATATTAACCGTAAATGCAGATGTAATATCGCACTATTTTACAATGTAAATAACAGTTTTGCATTGCCACTTTTTTCAAAAAATAGTTATAATAAAACTACAATAGTATTTTGTATGATTTTTATTTGTATTTATATTTGTACGTAGTGTGTATACTAATTTTAAAATTTTATTTATAACTAGCGGCCTGCCCTTGCTTCGCACGGGTATAAAATATATATCCCATGTCAGTCAGTGTAAAAAAAATGATTAAAATCGATCCAGTAGTTTTGATTTTTTCATTACTGCCCGTGGCCCGCAAGCGTTAAATTTGGAGAAAAACAATTTCCTCTCCCAAGACGATTTCCTGCTATCTTTGGAATATCTAAACTCATATAGTACATTTTTACTTATTTACTTTTATATTTTACCTATGTATTTTATTTTTACAATTAATTACAGAATGTCTTTAAACAAACTCTAAAAGATTCGAAGTGCTATAAAGTGAAGCGCGGCGTCCTCACGGCATTTTAAATCTGTAATATCTCCGAAAATGTTCACTTAAATTGCATGCTGTAAACGGCTATATTGATCTATATTAAATCAACAATTTATTTAAGGTACTCAATTGGATAAGGATTAATGCTGTATTGTATAAAAATTGCTTTGAACATAAGGCATCATTTTTCGTAAAAAGTAAATGAAAAAAACTGCTATTGTGGGTTATCCATAAGAGATAGATATATACCATCGCGGACTTTTCTGTAGACCTTTTTGAGGTGTACAAATACTTGGTACATCGTTTTGATAAATCTCGTAGGGTTTAGCCTGCGTTTGCAATGTAAGCGGAAAAAAATGTAATTATTTACAGAAACCTCAAAAATTACAGTATTTCTCTACTTCGTATTGAATATTATTACAACGTACAAACCTTCCTCTGGAATCACTCTATCTATTAAAAAAAACCGCATCAAAATCGGTTGCGTAGTTTTAAAGTTTTATGCGTACATACGGAAATATGGACTTTGTTTTATAATATGTAGTGATTGTTGTAAACTAACCAATCATAAATTTAATAAAATTTAATGAAAAGGGGTAATGAAGGAACTTAGGAGGAGAAATATCGATAAATCTTTGTTAGGAAAGTTCTTTGAAGGACATCTGTAGCCATGTAATTGTATCAATAATGATTGAAAAGTATCAGATCTTTGCGACGCCCTGATTTAGACGATAAGAATGCGTGGATATAGCTACTCTTCGACTTCGTAAATAATTACTAAATGTAACTAGTAATAAGAATCATATTTTGAAAGAGAAACCATTCAGTTTCTTGCTGGCTCTTCTCGGTAGGAACAGCTTTCCGAACCAGCAGTAGAGTTGACGATTCAAAAGCACTTGTTTACAAGTTTATTTGAATAAAGAATATTTTAAATTTGAATTTAGTTAACAACCTAAACATACGGAGTATAGTAAACTATAATTTGTTGAATCGCCTAGTGTGTTAATATATTTATTAATCTTAGCATTGCCATTACAGCAGTTTAAATCACTGTTATAAAGAGGCTAATACAGAAAGCCTTATATTGTTGAGGATAACTTAGATGAAAAAATGCCTGGACGTAGCTATTCTTCGACTCTGTACAAGACATAAGTAATGTAACTATTAATAATATAATAAATAATATTTTTAAAAGAGCAACTGCCGAGTTTCTTGCTGGCTCTTCTCGGTAGGAACAGCTTTCTGAACCAGCAGTAGAAGATTCAAAAGGACTTGTTTACAAGTTTATTTGAATTAGGAATATTTAGAATTTGATAAGAATGCGTGAATATAGCTAATCTTCGACCATGTACAAGACGATTATGATTGAAAAATATTTTGAATTGAATCGGTTACCAGAATCTTGTCAATTCTTCGGACTACTACATCGCTAAAAAAATAATTGCCGTTGTGACAGTACCAGTGGACAATGTCGCGTGCGACACGCGGACAGTGGGAAATTAATCGACAGGAATCTACCAATTAGAAACAGACTGTGTGGAGTCCATTCCAATGTGTATCCATGCGAGAAATTGTGTTGTATGCGCCAGAGAAACAAAATATTACTGACTACCTTTTACCCGCAACTTTGTTTGCGTGGACTGTTCTTGCGTGATAGATAATAGATAAAGCTTTTCTACGTCATCCTGTTCTGTAGAATTAATAAAAATTTTAGTTTTTTTTTTAAATTTCAAATTAAAAAATTAATATTTATTAATTTTTCAAATTAATATTTAAGCAAAGATTTGTACAATATAACAAATTTTTATTTGAAATTTTTAGGTTTCCAAGCCCTGCTTCGTAGTGTGAATCGGTATTGAATAATGCATGTCTCAATGACATTTATGTAACCATTCAAGTGTCAAGTTACCTTTGGCCGATATTCGCCCGAGTGGATATTTGTGACGCGCACAATGAATGGGTAGGATTGCCTCTTGTACTTTATTATATAGTATCGTACTATATATTAATCAATTGTACTATATATTATAAAAAAAAACAATATAGGACGAGAAATATTATATTTTTATCGCTAATTCAATTGCCGCGATTTTTTTTTAATCAACTGTGAATGGAACGCGCCCGCAGCACTGCATAGGGAATGTTTGAACGAAACTCATTTATGTATTTACGGGGCTTAGTTAGTTAGTAACTCTGACTCCTTTGTCGCTGTCCACCGAAAAGTAATAATAAATAATCATGGATAAATAAATAATGATTGAAAATAGATATGTAGCTAATATTTTTTATCCTGAATTTCCTAAAAGTACTATATTTTTTTAATTTAAAAAGAAAAATACTATTTTTTTTAAAAAAGGTGGCAACCTTAGCAGTGGGTGACAGAACAACTTCACACCTTTGTTTATTAACTGGTTGTTATCTTGTAATTAATTCTACTCGTACGTTTTTAAATATTTCTAATTACAAAAACAAATAACCCTTCTTTCTTAGCGATGTATTATAAAAAAAAGTTAATATAAGAAAATATAAATAAGCAGACGTCAGGCAGGCGGCGGTCGTAAAATAAAAAATACAAAAAAAAATATTACTAAATAACATTATATTACTAAAAGATTCTTTACTTTAATTTATTAATTTATAAGGTGTTACTTTGCGGAGATCCATAATACTAAAGTAATAATGAAATTATTTTGCTATAATCTGCGGTGAAGTAAAATAGAAAATATATATAATGCTAAATGTAGAGTGGACAATCCGTTGTCATATGTGATACATGCATGATTCATAAATACACATGCACCAACCTCCACCACCGCCATCGCAATACACAAGCACTACACACGTTCTCTATCACAAGCTCAACAATCGTTTCGCCCCGGAACCGAAGCATCATCAGGAGATACACTCCACTTTTTCGCGATTTTGTTGTTTTGGATTATATCAAAATAATTTTATCATTACTATATTCCTAAAAATAGTCTGTTTTTATTTTTATAATGGAAATTGGATTATAAAATATAATGAATATAATCTGATATTCAAAATCAAATTTTATTATCAGATTAATGTATGGTCGGATTTAGATTGTATAAAATAACAATTTAAACGTTTTTAAGGTACATATCTTCGTAGAAAACTATTTTATTATCGCTGCGATATCTAAATTAAGACATAAAGTTATATAAATTATTGTATCAGGAAAATATCTCAAGGCGGTATTTTATCGTTTGATTTAAAATTTAAATATAAAATTTCAACGTCGTAAAATTTATATGAAATATTTTTTTATATTTTACGATACGATATCGTTTTTATTATTCCACGCCGTGTGGTATCCGGCTGAATAGAATAGTACCACCCTCTTTTCTTACCGAGGTGTCGTAAAAGGCGACTAAGGTAAGTTGACCCAACGTGTGGTTTCCGGTTTAGTAGAATAGACCACCCTCTCTTACCGAGGTGTCGTAAAATACGACTAAGGTAAGTTGATGTCAGGCAGGCGGCCGGTCGTAAAAACGTAGCCAAATCATATGACAACATGTTTATAACATGCTGTGCCGACCCCACTTAGAGTGGGATAAGGGCAGGAGGATGATGATGATCGTTTTTATTATTCCGTGCTCGTGATAGAATCGTGTTGCATAGAAATCCATTTAAGAGACTGTAATGTCTATCGGTAGGAAAAGATTAAAAAGAATAGATGAAAGAAATATATCTCATATCAGACAAAGTTCTTTTTAAGGCCCAATGTGACTCCCTTTGATTTTTCCTTTAACTTATTTAAATAAAAGAAATAAAGTTACAACAAAATATATGGCTTAACGAGATATGTCTGGTATGAAGGTAAAACAACAAATATATGACTTAAAGGCATATGTGTAGTATATAAGTGACTAAGTTAGTACGACTATAACTTATTAAAATAGCATATTATTAGGTGTATAGCATTTCTAATCAATCGAATTCATTCACACTTACAATATAATCGTACAAAATAGCTATCAACAGTATAACAGACGTGGATTGAACTATTATATTATATATTATAAAGCTATACTATGCACCTACCCAGCGACTCCAACGGAAATTATAAATATAGCTTTATAAAATATCGTCAACCGGTACTTTGAAACGATTTCTTTAGGCGTAAGAATATCGGATCGTAATCGTAAGGTGAAAAATGATTTTTTTAAGAAAATATCCTTTTTTCTACTTAAGAACTGGGTAAAAATTATTTATTTAGACATAAATGTCGCCGTGACAGGTGAAAGTGTTAGATTTCTTTTAGATTTTAGATTAGATCTTATTAGATAGAATTATTATGCTATAATCCGCGTTTGTTGGAAATCTATGTAGTTTAATTTTTCAATGTAGTTCAATTTTTCGCTGTCAATGGTAAAGTCATGGTAGTTCATTTTGGGAACGGAGGTCTAGAAAGGTGAAATAAAGGATCGAGAACCAACTGCCCTATAATTTTTCATTTATCTTTTAAATATTTTTTTTTATTTTAATTTTTTTTACCTCATTTTAAAAATTACCGAACAACGCTTGGTCATCCAGGCACTTAAAGTTTATATATACTGTATGTTTTCAAATTTTTTTAAATGAATTTATAGTTAACATTTTGGTAGTTCAATCAATCAAGAATATCAATAAATTCTATAATTTTATCATCACAAAGGTCTACCGTAAGATAATATCCAAAAGTACTGCATATTTCTAATAATGGCACACATAATTTTCTATGTCACTTTCTCTCATACTGTCAAGTCATCGTTTGGACAAAAATATGATGAATCACCATTGATTTGAGATTATGGTGTGTGACAAAGATGTATCTGACTCTGTGTGAAAGAGCGAGACGGAGGGAGTTTTATTCGATAACATTTTTGAACGTGTAGTTAAAACTATAGATTTCTAAATTGAGGCTTCTAAATTGTTCGAAACAAAAGTTACAATAAAATTAATTTGCTATAATCCGCGCTCGTTAAGAGAATATATGTAATTAATTTATAGAAGTAGGCGTTACTTTGCGGAGATCCATAATACAAAAGTAATAATAAAATTATTATGCTATAATCCGCGATGATTCTTACCAAGGTAAGTCAACCGCCCGTATGGAATCTGGCTGATTAGAAAAAATCCTCTCATTTCTTACCGAGGTGTCGTAAATGGCGACTAAGGTAAATTGAAGTCAGGCAGGCGGCCGGTCGTAAAAAACCTAGCTAAATCATGTGACAACATGTGTTGATGGCGACTCAAATCCATACAAACACCCAGACTCAGAGAGCCAACAAAATGTTGCCTTTAGTCGGGAATCGAACCATGAAACCCCAAAGCCGAAAGCATCAAGCCAGTAAGTAAAACTAAAAGTGTACGCGAACGGAGTCGCGTTGTTAAAGCATACATTAAAATACTCAATACTAATTTGAATATAATGGAAAATTGTTCGCACGACAGAATGCATGACAATTTATATGTTAAATACCATTAAGACATCTGCCGGCCCTGTAATTGCATATGCATGCATTCTTTTACCTTTGATGAGATAATTCGTGCGCATATGCCAACCACGGTCAATGACCATAGCTTCTTTATCTATTTATCTATTACAATAATATTTTATATTTCATAATCTTTAATATTTAAGTGAGTTAATCTTTTATGTATATACACCGTGTGGTATCCGTCTGAATAGCATTTCTTCATTTCTTCATTTCTTCATTTCTTACCGAGGTGTCGTAAAAGGTGACTAAGGTAAGTCGACCCGCCGTGTGGTATCCGGCTGAGTAAAATAGACCCATCTCATTTCTTAACGAGGTGTCGTAAAAGGCGACTAAGGTAAGTTGACCCACCGTGTGGTGTCCAGTTTAGTAAAATATACCAACCTCTTTCTTACCGAGGTGTCGTAAAATACGACTAAGGTAAGTCGACGTCAGGCAGGCGACCGGTCGTAAAATAGAAGAGAGTAGAATAGACCACCCTGTTCTTACGGTAAGTAGTTATTATCATACAGATAGAGAGCTTTTCGGGACATTGTTTTATAATAAGTATAGATTTGGCACCAGCGGTGCGACCGTGTGAATCTCTAGAGACGATCACGGGTTCGAACCCGGCCAGACACCAATGAGTTTTTCTCTTAAAACTTATGTGTCTAATTGATAATTGCAATTTATCACACGCTTCTCGGTGAAGGAAAACATCGTGAGGAAACCTGCATATCTCTAGAGAATTCTGGAGATATGTGTAACCTACCAATCCGCATTGGAGCAGCGTGGTAGGTCTTAGCTCCAATCCTTCTCTCCCAAAACGGAGAGAAGAGGCCTATTCTCAGCAGTGGGATAGTAACAGGCCGTTACTTACTTACTTTATAGATTTGGCACATTCTAAGCTGCCTTGCCTAGTATAATAATATATCTACACAATTTCGTGTATGACGCTCTGTCAAAATATATAATGTATCGCTTAATATAACCTTATATTTTCTAAATAGAAATATGATAAATCGATTACTTGACACGAACTTTCTTGTACTTTCATCGAAAGCGTAAGAGCTGTTTTTGAGAAAGTAATCCGACACTTTATCAGTATGTATTAAATAATCATTACTTATTAGTATGTAATTCCTTCTACCGTCTAAAAAAAAGTAAATTAACCGACTGTTACTATCCCACAGCTAGGCCTCCTTCCTGTTTTTTTTGGAGAGAAGAGTTGGAGCTACCTACCACGCTGCTCCAATGGGAATTATTAGGTTACATTTATCCCCAGAATTATCTAGAGATATGCCGGTTTCCTACAAAGATTTCTTTCTTGAATTTATCAATTAGACATATATGTTTTAACAGAAAAACTCATTCTTATTCTTCTTATTTCTTATTCTATATTCTTTATTCTTACGCCGTGTGGTATCCGGCGGAATAGAATACAACCCCCCTTATTTTCTTACCGAGGTGTCATAAAAGGTGACAAAGGTAAGTCGACCCGCCGTGTGGTGTCCGGCTGAGTAAAATAGACCCATCTCATTTCTTACCGAGGTGTCGTAAAAGGCGACTTAGGTAAATTAACCCACCGTGTGGTATCCGGTTTAGTAGAATAGACCACCCTCTTTCTTACCGAGGTGTCGTAAAATACGACTATGGTAAGTTGACGTCAGGCAGGCGGCCGGTCGTAAAATACGTAGCCAAATCATGTGACAACATGTTTATAATATGTTGTGCCGACCCCACTTAGAGTGGGATAAGGGAAGGAGGATGGTGATGATGATGAATCTTGTATGTATATATAAATTTATTTTCGGAATCTCGGAAACGGCCTCAACAATTTTCCTAAAACTCAGCATGTAGGGGATTTTGGGGGAGAAAAATTAATCTAGCTAGGTTTTGTTTAAAAAAAACTCGTTTTTGGGCACTTAAGAAACTACGAAAATAGAAATAGATAGCGAATTAGAATTTGAGCTGTCAAATGCAAAGCCGTGACAGCCTGTTGGTAACGCGCGGGCCAAAAAAGGTTCGAAACTTAGATTCGATTCCTGCACTAGGTGCTTTTTATTGCATTTTTTTTTAAAATGCTAGGATGATGAATACTTGTTATTAGAAAGCAATAAAAAAGAATATGGAAGAACTAGTTAAGATTAACGAGTTCTCACGAAGATACGAGTAAAATATCGTAACATATTAATGTATGGGCCTAAAGAATTTATGGCAAAGGGAGGCAATTTTTTATAAAATTCATTACCAGTCAAGTCTGTTATTTTATCTGATATACGGTCCCCATACATAAAGTTAATGGAAAATTCATATGCAAATGAACTAGGCGGTTTTTATTAAAGCAGTCATTTACGCATGTCTGATGCTTTTAAATTTGCACAATGCAAAAAGAAACAATAAATTGGTCATTCTAATAATGAATCTTTCTTTTGACACAAAAAAATATCCGAAGATGACTGAATCAAGATTTATTGTTTCTATGTCATAATCCTATGGGCCTCATAAGAAAGCTCAGAGTCGCTCAGCGGGCGATGGAGCTGGCTATGCTCGGAGTTTTCTACGTGATCAAATCAGAAATGAGGAGATCCGTTGAAGAACCAGAGTCGCCGACATAGCTCAGCGGGTCGCGAAGCTGAAGTGGCGATGGGCGGGGCACATAGTGCGGAGAACCGATGGACGTTGGGGTCTCAAAGTGTTGGAATGGCGACCCCGCACCGGAAAGCGCAGTGTCGGAAGACCCCCTGCTAGATGGACAGACGGGTCGCGGGGAGACAAACAAAATCGTGTGTTCTGGAGATCCCATGAAGAGACCTATGTCCAGCAGTGGACGTGCATCGGTTGAAGAAGAAGATGTCATAATCATTCTCCCACTCTAAGTAGGGTTCGCACTACATGTTTGAAACATGTCGTGATTTGGCTAGTATATGACCGGCCGATTTTTATGACTAATTTTTTAAACTTTTTTACATTTTTATTACGGATCCCTATTTTTGAAACGTAATATAGCTTATGTTGCTCACTATTTTTATCACATAGCTAAGCTATAATTTGTTTTTGATTAATGTTTTACGAGCAATATACAATATGAATTTTTTATCAGAGGCTACATATTTAATTTTGCGACTAATTTATTTTAAATAATATTCAAATTGGCACTAATAAGTTTTGCCATTTCGATAAGTCATTAACATTCTGAAATAGCTTTGCAGTAAATGTTACCATAGATATTATAACGGTAATAAATTATTTTATTTTAATGGCAATATCCTTTATGACGCAGTAGTACATAAGATAAATGGAAATCTTTAATTTTAGCTTTGTTATTAGGTACAGCAGTTAAAATAGTCTTTCGATAATAATACAAATGGATTAAGTTCGTTAACCTTAAAAGCTAGACATATGCTGTCGCGGACTTTTATTTAGATCTTTTAGAGAGGAACAATTTTGTAATACATGATTTTTGAATAACTATTACCGTTTACTCAGCGCACGCAAAGAAAGCTTTAAATTTAGCCGTTTTCGTGCTATATTTTATTGCTGCTCCTTTCCTATTTATCATAGCCTGATGTTATATAGCTTATAGTCTTCCTCGATAAATAGACTATCTTACAATGAAAGAATTTTTCAAATCAGTCTAGAAGTTCCTGAGATTAGCGCGTTCAAACAATCAGACAATCAAACAAACAAAGAAACAATAAAAAAACAAACAGAAAAACAAACTCTTTATCTTTATATTAATATAGATAAAAGGTATTTTAACGCTCAAGTCGATGCAAACTAAAGCACGAATGTCTAGTAACTTGGATAGTACTTAAACCCTAATTATACTTACCGTATAGTCGCCTTAAGGGTTACACGGGAGCGTGTCTCAGCTAGACAAATACTTTTCGCTTATTGATGGTAGCTGGTAGCCGATTACCGTTTTAACAAGATCTCACTAACACGGACATTTACCGTAGAACCAATTAGGCAAGTTAAGGCTTTATCACACGTGGCTAGTACATCTTTAGTAAAATAAACAAATTATACTAAAATATAAAGCTGAAGAATTTATTTTTTTCATTGATTGTTTCAACGCGCTAATCTCAGCACCTACTGGACCGATTTGAAAAATTATTTCAGTGTAAGATAGTCTATTTATTGAGGAAGGCTAAAGGCTATAACATCACGCTAATATGAATAGGAGAGGAGCAGCAATAAAAATTGTACGAAAACGGCAAAGTTTAAAGCTTTCCTTGCGTGCGCTGGCTAAACGGTAATAGTTATTCAAAAATCATGTACTATAAAATTGTTCCCCTTTAAAAGTTTTAAATAAAGGTCCGCAACAGCACATGTTCAACTGTTAAAGTTGACCCACTTTAACCATTTTTATGATTATCAAAAGACTTTATCACGATTTTAATCTTTCCACGCGGGCGGAACCGCTGGCTATTGCTAGTCTTCAATATTTAAATGTTAATCTTGTATGTATTTATCTGTCTAATCTTGGAAACGGCTGCAACGATTATCTTGAAATTCAGCCTGTAGGGGTTTTGGAGGAGAAAATCTATCTAACTAGGTTTATTTAAATAAAATATTGTTTATCCCTGTTCTCGGGCACTGAAAAATGCTAAAATATAGAATAAAATTCAAAGGTTATTTGAGCTATCATTTGTAATATTAGTAATATCGCAGTGGGGAAAGTGCGGGTTGAAAAATCAAAATACCCGGGATTAAGTCCCATATTCAAATTCAAATTCAAATTCAAAAAATTCTTTATTCAAATAAACTTGTAAACAAGTGCTTTTGAATCGTCAACTCTACTGCTGGTTCGGAAAGCTGTTCCTACCGAGAAGAGCCAGCAAGAAACTTGGCGGTTGCTCTTTTAAAAATATAATTCTTAATACTATTTACATTATGTCGTTACTGTCTTGTACAGGTTCAAAGAGAGCTATATCTACACATTCTTATCTTCTAAATAATCTTCAAGAGTATAGTAGGCTTAAGGCATATATTACCAACTCTTTTTTCTATTTCGTAAAAAAAATCTGTATCGTAAAATAATATCGAGCGAGATTCGTTCACCCAGTTAATAATAAATAAAATGTTTAAAATGTGATAGTTCGTCAACTTGTAATGCTTTCAAGTTAATAAAAAAAGTAGTTTACACGTGTGATAAAACGAAATTTTAAATATATTTGACTTGGCATGAGTCAAAGCATATTCTCGAGAAAAGTAACTAGGTAGAGAAATAGCATCTAAGTAATGTAGAATCTTCAAGATCTTCTATAGATCATCCATATTTATATTCTTCTTCTTTGTAATCCATGGCCGTCCACTGCTGGACATGGGTCTCTTCATGGGATCTTCACACCACAAGATCTTGGGCCGCTTGGATCTCTTGGATACTTGTCTAGTCTATAAATAAAATTATTATTCTTCTATTTCTTTTCTTCCTCAATAATAACACTTCTGCTTTAATTGCTGTTAATTGCAATTGAGGAATTTGTTCTATAATAAATATAAATAACTAACAGATAGACAAAGACACAGAATTTAAAAGGTTCTTCTATTAAACAATATTAAGTAATGAACTTCACGGCTATTTCTACGTAAACACACATTACTTCAATTAATAAACAGAAGCCCTATAACTGTTTTTAAACTCGCTTCCAACATCTCACGGCTTTTAACGGCTGAGTGCACAAACAAGCGTCTACTGGACCATAGACTAAAATATTGCGATAGAAGATCCATTATAGATTTAAAATATACGAATACAAAATATAAGAATATGCGGATATAGCTCTCTTCGACCCAGTACAAGACAGGAATAACGAAATGTGACGAGTATTAAGAATTATATTTTTAAATGAGCAACCGCCGAGTTTCTCGCTGGCTCTTCTCGGTAGGAACAGCTTTCTGAACCAGCAGTAGAGTTGACGATTCAAACGCACTTTACGAGTTTATTTGAGTAAAGAATATTTTGAATTTGAATACTTTACTAGCATTTGCCAGCGGCTCCGCCCGCGTGGATAGATTAAAACGGTAATATAGTATTTCGATAACCATAAAAATGGTTTAAGTGGGTGAACCTTAAAAGCTAGATGTATGCTAATTTAAATATAAACAACCGGGTCACATCGCGATAATCACGTTACCTTTGTATAAGGTTCGACGTTTCGGCAGAGTTACATCCACCGTGGTCACGAACTGACTCATGTCGTGGTCAGTTAAAGGTAACGTGATTATCGCGATGTGACCCGGTTGTTTATATTTAAATTAGTATGAATCGCGAATGTTTAAAATCTACTAGATGCATGCTGTCGCAGACTTTTATTTAGAACTTTTAAAGGGGAACAATTTTGTAATACATTATTTTTGAATAACTTTCACCATTTACTTAGGGCATGCAAAGAAAGCTTTAAGTTTTGCTGTTTTCTTATTTTTTATTACTACTCCTCTCCTATTCATTTTAGCGTGATGTGATAGCCTATAGTCTTCCCCGATAAATGAACTATCTTACAGCTGAAGAATTTTTCAAATTGGTCCAGTAGTTCCTGATATTAGCACGTTCAAACAAACATACAAACTCTTCAGCTTTACATATTAGTACAGATAAGCAACCGCCGAGTTTCTTGCTGGCTCCTGTAGGAACAGCTTTCCGAACCAACAGTAGAGTTGACGATTCAAAAGCACTTGTTTACGCGGTTATTTGAATAAAGAATATTTTGAATTTGAATTTGAATATCAATCAACAATTCATTAACTTTATTTTTGATGATTCATCATATTAAATTTAGTTTCGTAATCAAATAACGGTTGATACGGCGTGAGGTAATATTTTTATAGCTTCTAGTTTTTAACTGGTCGTCCATTTTACGGCTATTAACATGTGCTCATACTCAAACGTTTGCTGAACCATAGAGCTATAAATCAAGTAGACATATTTTTATTTGTATACTTATTTGTAGCTGTCCCCACGGTTCCACTTTCGTGGAAATCAATGTGTCACAAATATGTATTTCAGGCAATTCGAGGTCGTTGTAAAACTCTACTGCTGGGTGCTTTAGTCACGTGCGTCGTGTAAACCAGTAGAGATAAACTAAAGTAATGTACTACAGATTTGTAGATCTACAAAAATACTATCAAAAAGTCCCCGACAGCATATCTCTATCTCTTACGTCTTACTCACAATAACGAATTTTATTTACAAATTTAAATTTAATATATTACGTTATTTTCGAAACCGTATTTCTTCTGTTCAGTATTAATCTTTATCTAAATTTATTGGTTTGTTAGATTTGCCATTTAATATAGATCCAAATTATTTTTTAAACAATATGAATGAAATAAATATTTTAGAAGACATTATAGATTAAAATTATAAACCACTTTTTTAATGATATGCAGCCCTAATCCGACTTAGGTAGCGCGTTGACGTATTACACACATCGACTTGCTGAACTTTTAATGGTGTGTGCATTCTTTTTTGTCTAAACCCATTTCATTTGTACAAGTGATGGCAAAAATTGTTTTAATTACTTGACAATAAGTAATTTAGGCAATTTTTCAATGCCTGAAAAGAGGAATAAAACGATTTTTTTTAAATAGCTAGATCGCTTTCTCCGCCTCACAAAATTCGGCATATAGGGGACATGCCGAATTTAATGAAAATCGTTGGAGCCTTTTCATCTTAGCTGAGCATGTTGCTCAGTAAAGATGCAGATTTTTAATGGTGAAAGTTTTTGTGTGAAAACGTTACAAACTTACATACAAATGTTTTCCTCTTTATAATATTAGTATAGACATACAAGAATAACTCATTTAAATATTAAAGATTAGTATGCACTGCTATCATGCCGTTTTATCGTCGTCAGAAATATCAGAACCAAATTTTGATAATAGTAATGATTGGCAAACTATTTATTAAAAAAACCTGTTCAATTAGAACTTCCTGTACGTCTGGGAAATTTATTACAACGTGTAGTACAGTTAGGCTGCGTTTTATGAATGTAAAGTGGGCCAACTAACCTGACGTATGAGTGTGCGAGGTTATGGGAGAGTTTGGCTTGATCTCTATAGATAGTGTCTTACAAACTTGGTTATGCTTAAATTTTTATCTAACGGAATATATTTTTTATTCAAACATAAGTACGAGACTCGTGTATTTGGTGCCGCGGTGTATCCGACTGATTAGAATAGACCAACATCTTTCTTAACGAGGTGTCGCAAAAGGGGAACGAGGTAAGTCTTTTTTTATACAGGAAAAAACTCCTTATGGGTACCGCCGTCTGACGGGGGCAAGCGGCGTTTATGTCGGTCTCGAACCGACTTAAACGACCTGAGTGCTCCACCACGCTGCCGATTTCAAGGACAGGGTATCGTTGTACATATTGCCCCCATCCCCGCCGACAGCCCTGATCCCAGAGAACAAACACCGTCTCCGGGTAGGGGCCCCTCGAAAGAGAAGCCCCCCTTTGCTAACCGGTGCATCGCGAGCACCAGATGCACCGACCGCCTCGGGGACCTGTATGCCAGGCGTCCGATATATCCCGTTCGGAACGTCCGAAGGTCCCCTGACAGGGCGGCAGACGATGGGCTTAGGCAAGTCAAGTAAGGTAAGTTGACCCGACGTGTTTCGAACGGGGTTTATCAGACGGCCATGTGAAAAATAAGTTAAAAATGCTTTATACGATTTGGCAAGAATCTGTCTTTTTTCCGTGCGTACTTAAATATATTTTTTTCTTTCTCTTCGGTGTTGTCAGCTATTAAGTAAGATAGGAGGAAGATAAAAAGATTGATTGAAATTAAATTTTTTATTTTACATATAACAAGCCGTGCCTGGGGCTTCGCCCGCGTTGAAATAAGTGTGTTAGGTAGAAATTTTGTACAAATAGTAGTTATAGTGAGTTAACCATAAGAGATAGAGAATTTTTATTAGTAGTATTTTAGTAGATCTACATTTCTCTAGTACTTTACTTTAGTGTATCTCCTTTGGTTTATATGGCGCACGTGATTAAAGATCTCAGCAGGTGGTTTTTTTCAAAAATACAGACAGACGTCTTTTGTAGACTTTGTTTAATAATTAGTATAGATATATCCGAATAATGTTGCCATTACATCAGTTTAAAAACACTGTTAAAAAGAGGCTGATACAGAAAGCCTACTATACTCTTGAAGATTATTTGGAAGATAAGAATGTGTGGATATAGCTCTCTTTGAACCTGTACAAGACAGTAACGACTTAATGTAAATAGTATTAAGAATTATATTTTTAAAAGAGCAACCGCCGAGTTTCTTGCTGGCTCTTCTCGGTAGGAACAGCTTACCGAACCAGCAGTAGAGTTGACGATTCAAAAGCACTTGTTTACAAGTTTATTTGAATAAAGAATATTTTGAATTTGAATTTGTTATTGCAAAGGGATACTAATGTTACCTTTTTGTATAAATTCTTCATATAATTAATTCATCGGTCAATAACCAAGTACAGAACCTGATTTTTTTTTTTTAAAGACATATTTGAGATACGGATATCCGGTGTGAGGTTTTGTATATAACGGTAATACGTATTTTATATATGATATAAGAACTACGCCGTGTGGTATCCGGTTGAATAGAATAGTACGACCCTCAGTTCTTACCGAGGTGTCGTAAAAGGCGACTAAGGAAAAACGTCCCGCCGTGTGGTATCCGGCTGAATAGAATAGTACCACCCTCATTTCTTACCGAGGTGTCGTAAAATGCGACTAAAGTAAGTTGACTCACCGTGTGGTATCCGGTTTAGTAGAAAAGACCACCCTCTTTCTTACCGACGTGTCGTAAAATACGACTGAGGTAAGTTGACGTCAGGCAGGCGGCCGGTCGTAAAACGCAGCCAAATCATGTGACAGCATGTTTATAACATGTTTATAACATGTATAACAGGTGCTTTCCGGACATGGTTGCTTCGGGAGGTATCTGTGGCGGGTGTCCCGGTGTGAACCGACCGGTGAGTGCCACGAGTGCGGCGCCGAATTCGGCGGAACTCGTGGCTCAGGTGGGGCACGATCTCTCCCTGCCCACTGTGGTTCGCGCCATGGTGGACAGGGAGCGATCGTGGGCAGCGATGGCCTCCTTCTGCGAGGACGTTGTCTCGCGGAAGGAGGCGGTGAGACGGATCCGGGAAGTCGAGTCCTTGGATCCGATCCGCCGCAGGCGAGCGGGGCGCAGGCGACTCGCCGAAGTCCGTCGCATGCCGCCCTAACGGGGACCTCCGAGAGGTCCGAACGGGGTATCGGACGCTCGCTGGAGTTAGGTCCCCGAGGCGGTCGATGCATCTGGTGCTCCCGATGCATCGATTAGCGGAGGGAGGGGCCACTATTAGAGAGGCCCCGACCCAGAGGAGGCGCGCTCTGGGGTTTAGAGTTGCTGCTGCCGGGGATGGGGGGCAATGTTTACAAAGGTACCCTGTCCCCGCCACCAGCAGCGTGGTGGAGCACTGTCAGGTTTTTAGTTGGTGCGAGTCCGACATACCCGCCGTTCGTCCCCGTCGGGCGGTGATGACCCATAATGGGTTTTACTGACATTAAAAAAAAAAAAAATGTTTATAACATGTTGTGCCGACCCCACTTAGAGTGGGATAACGGCAGCAAAATGATGATATGATATAAGAACCATTATTAAAGAGCGTCATAAAGCTAAGGCGAACAGAGAGAGTACTCGACTCTTAGAGGGTCGCGAGTTCAAATCCACAGACAGGTGTCTAATAAATCTATTCATTCTCCTGTTCTTATCCCACTCTAAGTGGGGTCGGAATAACATGATATAAACATGATGTCATATGATTTGGTTACGTATTTTAAAACCAGCCGCCTGCTTGAAGTCCACTTTCTTTAGTTGCCTTTTACGACACTTCGGTAAGAAATGAGGGTGGTCTATCTGACTCAGCCATATACCACACGGCTTACGTGTATAATCCATAGTAATATTATAAATGCACAAGTCTGTCTATCTATCTGTCTATTTCGCTTTTACGGTTAATCCACTGAAGCAGTTTCGATAAAATTTTGCATAATTGAAGTTTATACAGCGAGGTAACTTATAAGAGAGAAACCCTTTTTTCTAATGGGAATAAGGAAAACACATTTGCTTTATTAACGGTACTCAATCACTTAAACTGTCATGAACGAAGTTGCGGGTGTCAATAGTTATCTGTAAAAACTTTAATGCCTATATGATATTTAGGATTTATTAAGCGCTCCATGGTATGAAAATCGTAGGAAAAGTTTTCTTATATCTGCACATATCTTAAAAAGTCTTGTATACTACTTCGTGGAAATTTTCTAACTGTATAAGTACCTTAAATAATACAATATGTTTTTCCTTGTTCCCGAAAGCTAAACGGGAATTTCAAAAACCAAAAAACCTGACTTAGCTAACTACTGGCATTATTAAAGTTAACAAAATATTTGAAAGAAAAGCACCATTTAACTTAAAACATCATTATACCTAACAAGGTTAAATTGGTTTCAGTTTGTGTTGTGATATTCTTCAATTAAACAATACAAATCAAACTAAAATCCTAATTAAAAACAAGGAAACACATGCACTTAAGTAAATATCTTTGCATCTTTTATTATTATATAAAAATTTAGACTACAAACGTATAAAACAATTTTATATAATTAAAATCTACATTAAAAATAAACTAATAAATCAATATGCGTTACGAAATATTAATTCTATGTAAAATAAATTTCGAATATTCTTAAATAATAAACAATAATTCATATAAATAATTTATGTGATAATAAATAAATAAATAAATATATGGGACACTTACACACACGGTCGTCCGTCCCCAAAGTAAGTAACTTAATACTTGTGTTATGGTAGACATACAACTGGTGAATATATACTTATATATTTTCTAAATACATACTTAAAAAAAACACATTACAAATAAACACCCAGGCTCAAAGACCAACAAATTATTATTTTTTTTTATAGAAAATGTTGGTCCTCGGCGAGAATCGAACCCGTGACCCGCGGAGCTGAAGGCAGGATCACTACCCACTGCGCCAACGGGCCAGTGATGTAATCTACATTCAAAATATACTTATAAATCAAGATGCATTTCAAAATATTAATTTAATATAAGATAAATTTCGAACATTCTAAAATAAATATAAACAATAATTCATTTGAATTATTTATGTGATTGTAAATCTACATTAAAAATAAATAAATCAATATGCATTACGAAATATTATTTCCATATAAAATAAATTTCTGTTAATTCTAAAATAAATATAAACAATAATTAATTTAAATAAGCCGATGGAAATCGCATTAAAGATTTTCAAATTATTTCTTATTGATATTAAATAAACACTCACCGTAACAAAAGCCGATGTTAAACACAAATCCTGGCCATAGAGAGCACAAACACAAAAATCTATCACAAACACATAATAAAACCTCTTTGATTGTAAAACTTTTTCGTTATTTTTAATCTATGCTACATCCGCGCACGTTTCTTGCCGGACGGCAGCGTACTGTCACATTCAAGAGCCAACTACGAATAGTAATGTCTATGGTCACAAGCTATTGCATTTGTTTGAACTTGGGAGTTTCAAGAGCGCGGGCTTATTCTGGTATCTTTATTATTTAAATGTGTTAATCTTTTATGTATATATGTATATTTTCGGAATCTCGAACGATTTTCCTGAATTTCAGCATGCAAGAGGTTTGGGGGGGGGGAATCGATTTAACTAGGTTTTATTAAAAAAAAACGTTCTATCCCTGTTTGGGCATTCATTTAACAAAAATTTACATTGAATATATATAACACTGTTTACCGAAAACTGTCACGTAAGCGTATTTTATTCTGGAAACGGGTGGTCTGTAGAAATCAAAATACTTAGGATCGAGCCCCACCTTCCCAATAATTTTTTTTTAGTCTTTTTTTTGCATCTTTGCGATTTTGTCGTGGAGTCTATCTCCTGACGACGCTTCGGTTACGGGGCCGAAACAATTGTTGAGATTGTGGTGGTGAATGTGTGCAGTGTTTGTGTATTGTTGTGTTATCGGTGGCGGGTAGTGCATGAGTTTTTACAAATTCTGTATGTATCAGGTATGAGAATGAATAGTACACTCTACATTTAGCATTACATATACATATAATATTTTCATTAGAATTGTCGTAAATTTCTTTTGATATTTTTGAGCATTTTAAGCCGTCATAATCTTTTATATCTAAACTGTACCTTTATATCCGAGTCAGTCAGTCATTTTTATGAGTCATTATCAGTTTTATGAATTGTAAACCATTAATTAAAACCATCAGCAGGTTTCCCGTCGTTACTTGAATTCAATTACTTTATATGGTTAGTATAAAATTAAATAACATTAACAAAATGAATGTTTATGCACGATAAATAAATTATGTTGTTATTTAATTTATCGTGTATTAAATGTCGTAAAAGCTGTGATGGTAAAAGGTCGCAGTTTCAAACCCGGGCAGACACCAATGAGTTTTTCTGTTAAAACTTATGTGTCTTATTGATAATTTCAATTTATCACACGCTTTTCGGTGAAGGAAAACATCGTGAGGAAACCTGCATATCAGTAGAGAATTCTGGAGATGTCTACCAATCTGCATTGGGGCAGCGTGGTAGGTTTTAGCTCCAATCCTTCTCTCCAAAAAACGGATAGAAGAGTCCTATTCTCAGCAGTGGGATACTAACAGGCCTCTACTAAATGTCGTAATGCCGTGTGCTATCCGGCTGAGTAGAATAGACCACACTCACTTCTTACCTAGGTGTCGTAAAAGACCACTAAGGTAAGTTGACCCGCCTTGTAGTATCCGGCTGAGTAGAATAGACCAACCTCATTTCCTACCGAGGTGTTATTAATATTTTGTCACATTATTCGGATAGGTATTTTACGACCGGCCACCTGCCTGACAACTTTCTTTAGTCGCCTTTTACGACTCGGTAGGGAATCAGGATGGTCTATTCTACTCAACCGGATACCACAGGGCAGGTAATAAAATTATATATAATACAATATTTTAAATTTGAATTCGAATGATTGTGCGACTCAATTTTTCATTGATTTAAAGCTTATGATATTTAGTTTTGTTTTTTATTTATTACTAGTGGCCCGCTCCTGCTTCTCACGGGTATTAAATATATAGCCTATGTCACTCAGTGAAAAAAAATGATTAGAAGCTATCCAGTAGTTTTGTTTTATTCATTACTGCCCGTAGCCCGCACGCGATAAATTTGGAGTAACAATTCCCCTTTTCCTATACCATGAACCACGAATATACAAATTCATATAGTACATTTTAAGGGACAGACAGAGAATGCTACTTTGTTTTATACTATGTGGTGACGTTTAGCTATTATTTTGATAATTGTCAAACGTTTTACCATACTTCACCAAAGACAAAATTACGTTTAGCTGTCATCGATGTTTTGTATTCCACTGACATTTGCGTTTTGTTATTCAATGTCATAGTCGTTCTTGTAATACCACGATTTACAGTGACTTGACGGGATAAAATAAAAGGTATCCTATGTCCGTCTCCTGGTTCTAAGCAACCTCTACAACAATTTTCGGCCGAATTGGTTCATCCGTTCTTGAGTTATAAATAGTATAACTAAACCAACTTTCTTTTATATATATAAGATTACAAGCTTTATGTAATAAACAAAAGTTAAAAAAGTATTATCGTTAATTATATCATGTGAATGTGAAAGTATTATAATTTCTGACACCTTAACACCTTATAAGGACGAATAATTAACGTGGGTGATCAAAAAAAGGGTAGTTGTGGGCGCCGCAACGACGACAGTGTTGCCAGATTTATACATACAGGGTGCTTCCTAACATTTTCTGCCTTTATCCCACTCTAAGTGGGGTGGGCACAACATGTTATTAACATGCTGTCACATGATTTGGCTACGACTAGCTGCCTGCCTGACATCAAACTACCTTAGTCGTATTTTTACGAGATCTCGGTAAGAAATGAGGGTGGTCTATTCTACTTTGACTAGCCCATTGTCGCAGTGGGTAGTGTCCCTGCCTTCTGCTCCGCGGGTCGCGGGTTCGATTCCCGCCGAGGGCCAATATTTTCTATAAATGAATTTGTTGGTCTTTGAGCCTGGGTGTATATTTGTATTTAAGTATAAAATTATATTAGTATATATTCACCAGTTGTCTATCTACTATAACACAAGTATTATGTTACTTTGGGGACGAACGACCGTGTGTGTATGTGTCCCATATATTTATTATTATTACTTAACCGGATACCACACAGTGGGTCAACTTACCTTAGTCGGCTTTAACGTATATTATATAATTAATTATATTGGTCAACCAGGTCTGGATATAAACTAATAACACAACTTTGGTAGTAAAATCATATTATTAGGTGAAAGACGTTCTCAAATATACCTCAAACACATATCAAGATAGAATGCCATCGATGTTAATACATGAACAAAGGCAATGTCTTCATTCATTACCCGCAACCGCCCTAGCGTAACCACGGTCACTCACCTGTACTTCGAACTCACGTATGTACTTTTTTGCTTTTATCCGCTCATTTAACACGTTACTGCCTCATTTAGGACCATCGTTGCGTTAAGCGGGCGAACGCAGCGCGAACGCGCGTTTTTTTGTATAACAGTAGCCTCTATTTTAGAACCGCGCTATTTTAGACGATGAGCCGGTTGCTTAGTAGCCGTGTTGTATACGGCTGAATAGGATAGACCACCCTTATTTCTTACCGAGCTATCTTAAAAGTCGACTAAAGTAAACAAAGAGGATGGTCTTGTTTTCTAGTAAGACTTATGTGCTTTATTGATATATACGATTTATCAAGCTATGGTAGCCCAGCGGTAACACCGTGCGACTCTTTCGAGGTAGTCACGGGTTCAAACCCGGGCAGACACCAATGAGTCTTTCTGTTAAAACTTGTGTGTCAAATTGATTGATAATAGCAATTTATCATACGCTTTTCGGTGAAGGAAAATCGTGACATCATGAAGAAACCTTCTTATCTCTAGAGATATCTAGAGATATCTGTAACCTACCAATCCGCATTGGAGCAGCGTGGTAGATATATATAGCTGAAGATGTTTGTTTGATTGTTTGAACGTGCTAATCTCAGAACTAGACCGATCTGAAACAATTCTTTAAGTGTAAGATAGTCCATTTATCGAGAAAGGCTATTATAGAGAGATAGAAAGATATGTGCTAAGATGAATGACAACGGAAAAATTTAAAGCTTTCCTTGCGTGCGTTAAGTAAACGGTGAAAATTATTCAGGCGTTTTGCCGCTTTACGCAGCTATACCCTTACACTAGCATATGTTTACTAAGAGAATTATAATTGCAAAAACATTTTTTTAGAAGTTACTCGTGTTTATATTTTGAAATAATTGTAGCCGCGACTTATTCGCATCGAATTTAGTGGTAAAATAACCTGCATTATGTACTTTCGTAGTTTTTAGGTAAGGTAAGTTGGTGTCAGTCAGGCGGCCGGTCTTACAATAACTAATCAAATCATCATATAAATCAATTCAAATTAAATCAAATAATCGTAATTCAAATAAGCTTTTTAAAGCAACTTTGAATCGTCGAGGATCAATATGATTGATGAAGCTATAACTGGTTCGGAATGTTGCTCTTACCGAGAATAACTAAAAAGAAACTCGGGGTCAATCTTTTTTGAAACATTTTCAATTTTACATTATTAAACCGCAGTCTTGAAGCTAAAAGGATTTTCAAATCCAGGAATTTTTATCATCCAAATAATCTTTAAAGTAATATACTTTACGTACATTAACATGTTTAAAACATGTTGTGCCGTCACTTAGAATGTGATAAGGGCATGGAATGATAAAAGATGTAAATTATATAAATCGAGTATCACTACAAAAGTAATAATAAAATTATTTTGCTATAATCCGCGATGAAGTCAAATAGAAAATATATATAATGCTAAATATATAATGCTAAATGTAGAGTAGACAATCCGTACCTACCCGATACATGCACAAACCTCCACCACTGTTACCACAATACACAAGCACTACATTCTTTCACTATCACAAACTCAGCAATCATTTCGCCCCGCAACCGAAGCATTATCAGGAGATAGACTCCACGACAAAATCGCAAAGCGAATCCTGCATGTATCAGGTATGAAAACGGATTGTCCACTCTACATTTAGCATTATATATATTTTCTATTTTACTTTATAGCGGATTATAGCAAAAAATAATTTAATACCTATTACTTTTGTATTATGGATCTCCGCAAAGTAACACCTAATTATATAAATCGAGTATCGTTAGTAATGATGCAAACATACCTATCTCAAATCTTCTAGCACTTTCGTTCGATCAAATACAACTTGTTGGAATGTGTGATTCCAAACCAGTAGTCGTAAATCTGGAATTTCGCACACAGCTCGTTATTACATGTGGAATTTATTTATTACTAGCGTTTGTCGCAGAACGATTGAACGGCAAACTATGTGTTGAATATACTTCTTTTATCAAAAGTGACTATGGATTACAAATAATAATTTTTAATATGTAAATGAGTTAATAATGTATGTATATATAAAATATATATTTATGTATATTTTCGGAATCTTGGAAACGGCTCCAACGATTATCCTGAAATTCAACGAGAAAAATCAAGCTAGGTTTTATTTAAAAAAAAATCGTTTTATCCCTGTTTTTAGGCATTAAAAAAATACTAAAACTTACATTGAATAAAACACTGTTTTTGCCGTTAGTTGTCAAGTCAGCGTAGCTTATTTGGGGAACGGCGGGTCGTGAGAAATGCAATAAAAAGAAATACCTAGAATCGGGCCCCGCCTACCCTATAATATTTTGTAAAAAATACAGGAACTATTTTTAGTAGACTTATTTTTGTGCATAAGAATATACATAATTATAAAAAGTTTGGCGATGTATATAGTAGACAAAGTAGGAACCGTCATAAGCTTACTGCTCTTGCTTTGCACCTTGCAAAGGTACGTATTAACGACCCAAAAGTACTGAAAACAGTCCACTTGAATAAAGAATGTTCTGAATTTGAAACTCGTTTCTGGGTTTTGGGTATAAGATTCTATAATGAAACTCCGCTATCAATTTTAGCTTTATCATTACAGCAGTTTAAAAACACTATTAATAAAAGTCTAATACACAAAGCCTACTATACTATTGAGGAATTCTTGGATGATAAAAATGCGTGGATGTGGCTACTTTTCGACCCTGTACAAGACAGTAATAACGAATATAACTAGTAACAAGAATTATATTTCTAAAAGAGCAACCGCCGAGTTCCTTGCTGGCTCTTCTCGGTAGGAACAGCTTTCCAAACCAGCAGTAGAGTTGGCAATTCAAACGCACTTATTTTCAAGTTTACTTGAATAAAGAATATTTTAAATTTGAATAATTATTGTTTGCATAATCTTTAAGTGCGAGACTAAGTTGGTATGGTCATGTAATGAGGAGGGATGAAAATCATGTGACCAAAAGAGTTTTAAATATGAATGTTGATGGATGTATGGCTAGGGGGAGGCCGAGAAAAAGATGGATGGATTGTTTGAAAAATGATATGTATGTTAAAGGAGTGGCACCAAAGTTGACGAATGATAGAGGAGAATGGAAGAAGAAGACATTGTGCCGACCCCACTTAGAGTGGGTTAAGGGTAAGAGATTGATGATGAACAACATAGTCTTTAACTTTTATTATAGGAGTAAAATTAAAAGCTGTAAATAAATGCTTGTAAGAGGAAGCCGATATCAGTCTATAAAATTTTATTTTACCACGCAATTGTCGCCGCAATACTGATGGTAATATTATGTCAATGTGTACCAATTATTGGTGTTTGGTTACTGCAAGGTATAATGGGTTCGATTCTCGGATACGAACAATGAGTCGTTATTAAACAAGTGCCTTGTAACGGTAATATTGATTCTTTTAGTAGATACTAATAATTACATCGTGTGGTATCCGGCTGAATACAATAGTACCACCCTCGTTTCTTACCGAGGTGTTGTAAAAGGCTACTAAGGTAAGTCGACTCATCGTGTGATATCCGGCTGAGTAGAATAGACCACCCTCTTTGTTACCGAGGTGTCGTACAAAGCGACTAGGTAAGGTAAGTTAACCCGCCGTGTGGTATCTGGCTGAATACAATAGACCAGCTTCTTTTTTACCGAGATGTCGTAAAATACGACTAAGGTAAGTTCACGTCAGATAGGAGGCCGGTCGTAAAAAACGTACCCAAATCATGTGACAACATGTTTGTAACATGTTTATAACATGTTGTGCCGACCCCATTTAGAGTGGGATAAGGGCAGGAGGATGATGATGAGTAAATACTAATTATATGATATTAGGGTACTGCGATATTTAAACTAGTAAGAAGCAATCTCACTTCTGAGAAAAGAGCTCTTTTTTTTCATAAGGATTGTTACTTAAGAATCATTAAAGCTATTTCGTTATTGTATCTATTTTATAAATTTTATTAGCCAAAGTCCGGGATTCGAATCTGCGACCTTTAGTAAGAGTTAGCCCGTGTAACTCCAGTTATAAATTTTCGAAATATTTTTCTACTTAAGAGCGCTCCATGAATATGTCTCTGCGCATGTGTGATAAGACAAATATAAGTATACGAATCTAATCTTCCCTCTTATCATTTATTGCTATATTCTCACTTACAGGAATGGCTATTGCCCCCCTACGTAGAGTCATAGAGTTATTATACTAAATTATTATACTAACTCTAGGACTCTACTAACTATGCGAAGCAGGGGCGAGTCGGCTAGTTATGAATGTAAGACATGAAAGTTATTTTCGCATATAAAAATTATTTGTATCTGTAACATGACATCTAGTGAGCGTTTCATCAGCAGGAGGGTCTTCTCGCATACCCTTGAGGGGTAGGCGGGGTGCGGGCCTCAAGGTAAACCTCTTTGCCCGGGCTCGTCCTCGCAGGCTTTGTGGCCCGGACTGTGTTTGGGCCGTAGGCCCAGGTCACCTAAGTATATCACCTACGGGATTTGGTGTTCGGTAGTGCGGTCTGGGAATGGTAGTTCCCAGACCTCGGAGTCAGTTTCGGTGGTGTCTCGTCCGATGGTGTCTTGATCGGGTGGGTGTGTCATGTCCGGTGGTATCGCCCTCTCGCCCGTCGCGTCGTTCTCTGCGTCGCCGTCGTCGTCCGCGTCGGGCCGCAGTGACGGTGATCGCAGGAGCTCGCGAGGCAGGGAACGTCCCTCGGGTGGTCGTGCGTGGAGTGGCGCGATGCCGTGCAGGTGAACGTGGGCGCTGGTGTCCGCTCGCGCGAACAGTCGGCGCGCAAGGCGACGAATGAACTCCTCCACTGTCGGCATCTTGGTATCTCTGTGCACGACGTCGTTCCGCACATACCTCGGGACTCCTACGATCAGTCGCAGGCAGCGGTTCTGCTGGACTTGCAGTCTTCGCCTCTGGTATGCCGAACATAGGCGATTGCCGCGTAAGTCAAGCGCCAGCGGACGTAGGCACCGTAGACTCGCAGTTTGGTATTGACAGGTAAATGGGATGTGAACAGCGTGTGGAGCTGGGACCTGGCAGCAGCAGCTTGGCCCACGGCACGGTTAACCATGAGGACCATGCGCAGGCTGCGGTCCAACTCACACCCCAAAAACCTCAGTGTGGTCTACCACTCTACGTCCTGGCCTCGCAGAGTGAGTTGGCGTAGCGGCCTGGAGCGGCTGGTGAGCAGAGCGGCCGTCTTCCCGACGTTGACGGCCATCCTCCACTTGTCCAGCCATTCCGGCAACAAGTCCAGCAGACGCTGCATGCGGTTTGTGGCGACGATCTGATGATAGGACGACGCGAAATACGCGCTGTCGTCAGCGAATAGCGACAACACGTCCTCCTCCCCTTCCTGCAGATGTCGGCGCAGGGTGGGGATGTCATCCGTATACGCCGCGTATAAGCGTGGCGATATACAGCTGCCTTGGGGTACTCCGACTTGGATTGTGCGTGGTTGGGATTCGGCACCATCCACTGCCACGTAAAAGCTACGACCGCTGAGGAATGACGCCAGCACTCGCACATAAGCAGGCGGCATGGTGGTATCCAGGATCTTGGCCAGGAGCCCGGCGTGCTACACACGATCAAAGGCCTTCTCGATATCGAGGAAGACCCCGACGGTGTAACACCCGTTGTTCAGCTCACTAGTCAGCTGGTTAATGACCCTCGCCAGCTGGAGTGTCGTAGAGTGGCCGCTGTCGAATCCATACTGCTCCTCGCGCAGGGGCAGATGGGGCGTGACTCGACGCATCAGCAGACGCTCGAACAGCTTGGCTATGTGCGAGAGCAGGGTGATCGGTTATATTTTATTGCGGACTTAAAATAATTTTAATGAAATAGACAAAAGCTATAATGTAAAAACAAAAATAATAAATTTCCTACTGCAAACTATATTTTCAACGTGCCATCTACTGATAACTAACAAAACGTTGAAGCTTTCTTTACGTAGTTTATATATTTTTACATAGATGGCGCTGCTGTAATTATAACTAAATAGTATCTTTATTTTTTTCTGTCATGTCCGAGCGGATTGATTTGAACTACAATTACAGTTAACCTCAACTATATTTGTGCCATTTGCACTTGAGACCCTAGAATCATGAAATCAAAGTGCAATTTTATTTATCCGTTTTAACACCTCGGTTAATTGCCTCAGGTCACAAGAGGGCTGGCTCGTTTTTCTCACAAAGAATCAGCTTAGCGATTCAGCGCGGAAACGCTGCCAGCATTCTTGGGACCATTCCACGTGGGCATGATTTGTATAGTCCTAGCGTGGAAGTAGTTTAAGATAGATATAACTTGTACATTTTTGTTGTAAATAAAAACAAGGCTTCTATAGTATAATGTTATCTTACTAATATTATAAATGCGAAAATTTGTGAGTATTGATGTATGTTTGTGAATCTGGCGGCAAATCCGCTGAACCAATATCGATGAAATTTGGCACAATTATTCCTTATACACCGAGGTAGTATATAGGCTATAGAAATCCTGTTAATTTTACAGGAATAGGATGATATTGAGAAGCGTCATTTATAGCGACAACATTCTACGCGAACGAAGGGTTGGGTAAAAGCTAGTAAAATATAAATGTAAGAAAATTCTACTCGAATAAATGAACCCAAGAGATATAAAGTCCACAGCCAAAAGGAATAAGATCTTCTAAATATTAGTTTCCAAGCAATATTTCTTGGAGACCTTTGAGCTGTAGAATAAATATTACTTATAAAGACGCGTCCATATTGAATCTGTAGATATAAGATAAAAATTAGATTTATTTGTCTACATCTGCTATTTATGGGTGCTACCAGTTTTGGCAGCTAAGCCAAAATTTATTGGTAAAAAAAAGTGTACAAAGGTCAACTTATCCCTATGACAGAGATCTCTGCCATCTAACCTACGAAGTGAGACAATTATTATTTAAGAAAAAGTTGGTACGCAAATATCAAACATTATGAATTAGAATTACCTACTAATAATTTCCTAATATAACAATAAAAATAAAAGAAATATATAATATAATTGTATTATATTATATGTTATTATTTAGAGTACAACGAATGAGTTTGACGACGCTTTAAGCCGTAATTTTTATAAAATAAAACAACAATAATAGCGGGTACAAAGCTTATAAAAAGCAGGATCTGAATCGAGAGTGAAAAACAACGTAGTGACACCGTGTGTTCTAAATTTACCAGTTAAGTGCATGAATTATTGCAAGCTTACTGTTTCTTCAGCAATAAGAGCAAAAAGGAGAGGGAAGTAAAAAGTCCTGAAAAAAGCAAAAATACGTACGTATGTATCCAAAATTTAATATAATTTAAATTGTCTTTAAAAGTATAATAAGCTCTGTTAAAAGTGTTTTTTTAATTTCTTTTTTGAACTTGTGTAAAGGCAAGTCAAAAAATTTAACAAAGCCCAAGCAATAAACGATCTTTTAAGTTTCTGAAGACGTAGCCTTGTTTATATTAATTTATATCAGTCCCTGATTTTCTTATTTAAATATGGTCATATTCATGAAAGTGATATATATTTTGTAACACAAAAGCTATATTACAAATGTGAAATATCAGTATTAATACCTATTTCCTCGATTTATTACGAAGCGAGTCACGTGATTTAATATTATTGTTTATTACTAACTGTTGCAAAATCTATATTTTAAATTGCTCTGTGCCCTAAGTTGTGATTGGTCCATTTATTATTTCATTCGTGCGGCAGTCCCTTAACGTGTTTGACCGACTATACTGCGTCCATCATATTATCAGTCTTTTGACAGCTCACGCTCATTAAGTTTTGTATTGCTTACGTACAAATATCATACAAATAATATTTGTACTTTATGGATGGGTACCGCCCACTTAGTGATGTCACACATAATGGTTACTACGATTATGCCACAGATTAAAACATTCTATAAAGTTTTACGTTGTGTTACACCACTTCTTTTCAAAGAAACAATAAGTTTTCTCAAAGTTGGAATTTCTTTTCTCAAGTAGTAATCATATACATGACGACGAATAGCGTCAGCGTCAAAGTCATCAACAGCTGTCACCTTATGAGCCCGGCGCTTTCTTTTTGGTGTAGATGGTTTGTTTTGCTCCAAGCCGCTCCTGCCGTAGGCATCAGTAGTGATTTTAGTCACAGTTGATAGACTGATCCCCAACGCGGCTGCAACACGGTTTCGGACTTGCGTGATAGGTATAAGAGGTCCGCCATTTTGATTTTCTTGCTCAAAAGACTCATGAAGTTTTAACACTAACTGTCTCGATTGTGCTTTCAACACACGTCCTTTCGGCATTTTCACGATCAATTAATATAAGTTTCACAAAAGTTTTTCCGAGGAATAAAGCTACTTAACTCAAGGTGTAACAGATGCGAGAGAACACTCAGCGAACGTAAATGCGTGTGACTATCACGGGCGTTTCGTTGAGAGTGACAGATCACGTCAAAATGGCGGCCGAGCGGAAGGTCTGTTGATGTTGCCAGTTGATGTATAATATATTTTTTATGATTATAATAAATACACACGGATTAACATTTATTTTCAAAAAACTAAGGCAATATTAAATCAAAATGTTGATTTCTATATCTGTTATTAGTTTACGTAGGTTATCATTAATCGAATTACTTAGGTACGTAATTCGATTAATGATAGTAGGTACTATAATCGGAATGGTATCGCATACGAGAATCTTTAGGACATCACTAAATATGTAAATCGTCAATCTGTCAAAAGATGGTTAATATAATGGACAGTGTATAACTGTGACTTGCGTAGATTTTACAAGTGAATTACGTGATCAGTGTAGTGGATACCTGTAAAACCAAAACATTTCGATAAATCTAGGCCGAGGTATTGTGTAAAGGACGAGAATTGGCAAGTACACTGTGTAAATCTGTCACAAACTAACGTATACCCTTTACGTGTTTAATAATAAATTTAACGGGCCCAGCATTTCCCGAAACAAATATAAATCGCACGTACAGCTTGTTTTCCAAGGATATTTTTTTAATAGTAGCTGCTTTACCTCTGAACTATAACCGAATGACCTCCCTTAGGGTATGCTATGATGTCGCACGATTTTGTCGTCGGTGTAATTTGGCATTATTATGAACGCAGCCTAATAACAAGATGGTTTCATGTCCGAAAAATATGAAAAGCGGTACAGTTTTGACGGTCAAATAGCGAAACTCAGTCCACACTGAGCTGAAAATATTAGTATTTGTCCACATTTTATCCCTTGAGCCCGAGTGTTATTATAACAATATTTCTAGGGATTTTATCTTCAGACTAGTCTATGCCTGACCCTCGTATACGACGTGACGGTATTGAAGCTTTATACTGGGCATATCTGTACTAATATATAAAGCTGAAGAATTTGTTTGTTTGATTGATCGGGCTAATCTCAGGAACTACTGGACTGGTTTGAAAAATTCTCTCAGTTTAATGTAGTCCATTTAAAGAGGAAGGTTATAGGCTATATATACATAACATCGTCGTAACTTAAATATTGCGTAGAAAATAACACTCGATCAAGAACACAAATCGATCGAAGAGAGAGACGGAAAGTGAGTTAATATCTTAAACCATTATAATAATCGCCCTTTTGTTTCATTTCGCAGAACACTTATCCTAATGCGAGCACTTACTCGTAGATCTAAGGCATCACCTACACGAGGGAGTGTTGTTATGTGTGTTGTTATTTCATGCCACTTCTGGCCAAAGGCCTACGCTGTCCTTTTTGGGGAGACAGGTTGGCCTACCGCGCTGTCCTAATATGGATTGGTAGATTGTACATTCCGAGAATTTTCATAACCCATGGAAGTTTCTTTACGATATTGTCCATTACCGAAAACAGTGTGATAAATTCTAAATTTAAATTAGACAATAAGTTTTAATAGAAAAACTAACGGAGTACTACTACCAACCGGAGTTTGAACCCGAGATCCCTTAGTTGGGATCGCAAGCCGGCTATCGAAGCTCCAAGAATATATTATTGTATCCCTGGCTCCCAAGCTAGTTTAAACTGTATTTTGGGAACCAGAGCAATGATATAATTAAACGTGTTTCTACAGGGACGTAGTATGGTGACGACATGACAAATGTCATTGACGACCAAAACGTCAAACTCTGCGTGTTGAATGCAACACCTAACCTACTCGCCGCGTGTCTACTGCAAAATACCATTTACTACCAACGAGTCCATCGTAGATGCAACAAGCTCTCTTAACGATAAACTACTATTCAACATATTTTATACACACACAGTAGCACTAGTTTGCGAGAATCCGGCATAGCCACAAGTTCCTTGCAAACTCGAAGATACTATGACCAAATAGTCATCCCTTTGTGAACACTTTACTCCACATTCCTGATATCTCCATCATTAAGATAGATAGATGAAGAATTCGCCTCTCGGGTTGAGGCGATGGCGGACGTATCAAATAGCGGAAGCCAAAGCCTTAGCCTGAGTAGATTCCCCCTTCCCTTATCTCTCTGCTGATCCCATTCCCTCTCCTGTGGGTTGAGAAGGTGCTGGGCGGCCCGGGCGACAGTAGACGTATCTAATAGCGGAAGCTGTCAGGCCGGCCCGCGCAGCACTTCCTCACCATACCAACCTACTATTTTCTATTTTCAGATAAGCCCTCGCTGTGTACATAGTCTAAGCCTGGGGGGAGGGCGGTAGACGTATACAATAGCGGAAGTCGTCACCCCAACCTGAGTGGAGTTTGGCCGCATGGTTGGCGTTTCTCCCCAGTAATCAACCTAAAACACAAGTGAATCACTAAAAACTGGAAAAAAAATCCCTTTGTGAAGATTACGACAATATTACAGTGGATTCGTTGCAATTATCTCGCTTGTGTAGGTGATGCCTAAGCGAAACGGTGAAATAAAAAGGATAATTGTATCCCACTGAACGCTTATTACGTGAAATCCATTAGGATTCAGCTGAGTTTTCACTTGGAGATGTAAGATTGTGTTCACGTCGCTAGTAATGTTGCTAATGTTATTGGATTTGAAACTTTTCTGTTTCAAAAGTAACCACCACCGCAATCGCAGTGGCTTTGCGATTTTGATGGTGAAGTCTATCTCCTGATGATGTTTCGGTTGCGGGGCGCAACGATTGGTGAGTTTTCGATAGTGAAAGTATGTAGTGCTTGTGTATTGTGGTGGAAGTGTTAGATTTAATGTAGCTACTTCTGGTTCCGGTTCTTCTGGTTACCGAGAAGAACCTCATTAACATTAACTTTTGTATTACAAAATCTCTACAAAGTGACTACACTGAGCTAACTTAATTCGCTAGAAGAAAATGTAACAATAATTTTTTGTGCTGGTGTTAGAAAATAAACCTTTATTATGAGTTAACAACCTAAAATAGTAGCTTATACACAAAGCTGATAGCCCAGAGCTGAGATCGTGTCTCTTTCGAGGGGGACATGATTTCAAATTCTGGTCAGGCCCCAGGAGTTTTTCCAAATGAATTTATTCACTAAAATTTATGGGTCTAAATGATAATTACAATTTATCACACGGTTTTCGGTTAAGAAAAACATCGTGAGGAAACATCTCTAGAAACTTCTGGGGATATGGTAACCTACCAATCCACATTGGAGCTGCGTGGAAGGTCTTAGCTCCAACTCTTCTCTCCAGAAACGGATGCCCAGCAGTGGGATTGTAGCAGGCCGTTGCATATTACAAAATTGAAGATTATTTGGATGATAAAAAAGCCTGCATTTGAAAATGTTTTCAGCTTCATATAAGACTGCGGTTGAATAATGTAAAATTGAAAATGGTTAAAAGATTGACCGCCGAGTTTCTTTCTGGTTCTTCTCGGTAAGAGGAACATTCCGATCCAGTTGTAGCTTCATTAATCATATTGATCCTTGACGATTCATAAGTGCTTGAAAGAGCTTATTTGAATAAAGATTATTTTGATTTGATTTGATACGTTACTTTTTAAAAAATTAGTAGTATGGGCTAATTGCTCAGCCTCATTAGAAGGCTGGCAGTTATATTGATTTTAATTGTATTTTGAAAGAATTACAAAGAATCTCAGCATTGTAAATGTAAGAAACTGCTGCAGCATCCCATTTAATCTAATAAAACCGGAATTGAATTTACGGAACTCCGTAGCACTTTGAGATGTGTGGATTTGATTAACCGACTTTAGACAACTCTTTGGAGTTACTAGAAATAAATTAAGGCACTTTATTACAAATCCAATTTGGATTGATTAAAAACTTAGTCTTTAAAAAGGAGAAATGGGGATTTTGTTGTCGATTCATACTGGATCACATCTTGTTCTTAACTTGTTTTTTTATACGTGTTCATATGGCTTCACAACATAAGTTTCATTTCGTTGAAAATCTTTTCATCTTCATACAGGACTGCGGTTTAATAATGTAAAATTGAAAATGTTTAAAAGATTAACCGCCGAGTTTCTTTCTGGTTCTTCTCGGTAAGAGCAACATTCTGAACCAGTTGTAGCATCATTGATCATATTGATACATGACGATTCAAAAGTGCTTGAAAAAGCTTATTTGAATAAAGATTATTTTGATTGATTGATTTTAAAATCCAGTCAGTCAGTCCAATCTTTTGGCTTTTTCAACAGAAAAAAGAAAGTAAAAGACGAAATGGGCTTACAGTTTGAAGAACTGATGGATGTTGGTATCCAAGGTATTGGAAATTTGATTTCACAACAGAATGAACAGAAGATTTTAAATTAAAATTATTATTTTGAATCGTCAGGGATCAATTAGATTAAATGTAGGTACTTTTGGTTCTGTATGAGTTTCTTTCCGAGAAGAACCACACTTTACACATTTTCAATTTACTAATCAATATCAATTACAATCTCCATTAAAAACTCTTCATTGGGTTATAGAGACGATATCTGTATCTTTTAAGGAATGGTTATAAAAGCGATATAAAACTAATCTTCCATATTTTTACCTCAATAAAATATCACGACTACTGAATTGTACTATTATATAAAGGATTGCGATAACATCTTCAAAAGCATTTTAAAAGTTGTCTGCGAAATAGCTAGGATTTGATAAGCCACCCTTATCACCCCTTTAATTAAATTTTATCTCTGCGTCGAAAGCAGAGAACTTATCTTTGAAATTTCTCGCAGGATTTTTTACTAGTCATTTAGAATTTAAGCTCTAGAACCAATTATATTTTGCCTAAAGATTAAAATTATTTGCTACTAAGTTCTGTCTTTTTAAATCTATCACCTGCTTTAAATCTCTTTTGTTAGATGTTTGTTGCGTTTTTGGAATAAGGTAAGGGACTAGGGTACTAAAGGTCTACAGATACAGCGCCTTTAGAAATCAAAACTTGAAGAAATGCACATTACTCAGAGCAAAAAAAGAGATGTTCTAGAGCTGATCAGGGGATTTAATAGCACTTTCGAATTTCCAATATTTCACTACTATCAATAGTTCGGACTAATTATTGTACCAAGATGTATTCACCTTATTCTTAATAAGAGTGGGGATTGTGCTAAAAAAACTCAGTTTTGAAAGTCACTAGCCATAGTCCACATTCCGCTCATGGGAACTTATGTGGTCATTCATACTCAGAATATGCATACATATTATGCTCATGCCATCTAGTATCTGGCTGAGTAGAATAGAACACCCTCATTACTTACCGAGCCGTCGTAAAATACGAATAAGGTAAGTTGACGCCAGGCAGGCGGCGGTCGTAAAATACGTGACCGAATCATGTGATAACATGTTGTTGTGCCGACAACATTTAGAGTGGAATAAGGACAGGAGGATGATAAACAAATAGCGTCAATTGCTTGGCAATGTTTGTTTACTTATGACAAAATGATTGATTTCGATTTACTTGTAATTGTAAATAACCCGAGTTTAAAAAACTATGAACATGTTATATTGTGAGCAGGAGTTTAAGTCTGTTCCATTTGATTTGGTTCTTCTAGAAATCCTCTTGAATTTTCAGTACGCTAAAACCTCCAGCGAAATAAGTTTTTTCCAAAATTAACGAAAGAGAAAATTTAAAACGATCACATTCATAACATTGTCCCATAAATAATCTATGCAATTTTGATTATAAACCTGAGAGATTAATTTTTCAGAACTCATCATTCTCCTGCCCTTATCCCACTCTGAGTGGGGTCGGCACAACATGTTATAAACACGCTGTTACATGATTTGGCTGCGTTTTTACGACCGGCCGCCTGCCTGACGTCAACTAACCTCTGTCGTATTTTACGACACCTCGGTAAGAATGAGGGTGGTCTATTCTACTAAACCGGATACCACACGGTGGGTCAACTTACCTTAGTCGCCTTTTACGACACCTCGGTAAGAAATGAGGTTGGTCTATTGTACTCAGCCGGATACCAAACGGCGGGTCGACTTACCTTAGTCGCCTTTTACGACACCTCGGTAAGAAAAGAGGGTGGTACTATTCTATTCAGCCGGATACCACACGGCGTCTTTTTCAGAAGTGTTCATTGTAATCTTAAGTCAACCGCACTTACAGTAGATGGCGTATTTGTCCGACTACATCACGATTATATTAAAACCGACTATGATCAGGGAAATATTTCAACAAAACCAGAGAGTTATCTCATAATACTACGTAGATATCATTCTTGTTTGCTTTCACAATGCCTTTTATACAACGTTGCACGTGGAATGTCGACGTACCTGAAATTAAATGAAAAAATAATTGTATAATGTTTTATTCTATGTAACTAACTTTAATTAGTTATTAAATTGATATTTGTAACGGTTTGCTTAAATATTTCTTTTTTTAATTGATGGTTGACTGGTGGACATGGGTCTTCAGTGATATAACAATTTATCATGTCATTTTTAGTGTTCAAGGAAATTCAAGGCGTACTGCGTCGATTTTTATGACAGGGATTGATTGAGTGACTATCTAATGCCATTTGAAGTCAGCTATTCTTAATTTTTAAGATCTACAGATTGCTTAGTAGACAGTCTACTAAAAATGAATCTTCAAGAACAGTGTGTCCGTTCTTAGTAATCAAAGACAACACTTTGGATCACTATATCCAGAGGTTATCTGAAAAATAGTTCAGTGAACATAATGTTTAGTCGAATGAAATGTACGTCCAATGTTTCCACTTTCTTCGTCTCCCTTTATTTCTGATCTTGCAACACAAACTCAGCTTTCTGCCACCCACAGAAATAGTTAAGAGAAACTTTCTGATTCTGAGAATCTTCGTTTTGCATATTGGTTCAGTAGTTTATGTGGTGACTGGTGTCAATTATACGTTAGATATATCAGCCGGTCGCCAACACAATGGTCTGACCAAGTGAAAGAAGTAATCTCCTCATCAAAATTCTATCAGATGGTGAGGGCTACTTTGGATTGGAATGGGTGGAGGTATATAATACGAAGGAAGGGTTCAGATGACCACAATCCTCAGTAATAAAGGACCGATTGAAGAAGAAGAAAATAGCAGTGGAGATCCATGATTATGGTGATTTTGATTAGGTTTGGTGTTGAAATTGTTGTGTATTTATTTCAAAATGAACTTCGTAAAGTTTTGAATTGTGATAGAAGAGTTGTTAACTTTGAGATGGTTTTTTGTGTGGTATAAGGTACTTCACTGCTGTCATTGCTGTTTATTGCTGTCAGTGTACTATTCGTATTACCTGATACAATCGTGAGCGCTGTCCCGCAGGCGGCAGTAGCTACAGCTGCAAGCGGAGTAACAGGAGCCCCCGGAGTCCAGGCTGACGGAATCGAAATGTCGGAGACCCTCACCGGAACTGGGTACAGTGTGGGAGCCACGCCACCTGAAAGTTAGAAATGAAAATTTTTAATTGTACTATAGTCATACATAGCCTGAAGCTATGATTGTCGAATGGTGTACCGTGTGACTCTTGATTAAAAAGTTGGTGACAGGGTTTTTTTAAATTACTATCAATGAGTTTTTGTTAAAACTTATTTGCCTCTTGTCGCCATTGACTTCCGCTTTGTATTTAATAGCAACACAGTCATGAAACTAGAGTATCGCGCCCTTTTTGATTAAAATTGTGGCAACACTGTGACGTGTTGTTTCTGGTTGAGTCTTCATATTGATAAAACGTTTCAGTGACAGTCGGTCTTTGATCGTCATTCAAGAGCAGTGCATCTCGGAACGGGAATTGGGTTTTCCTATTATATCGTGCTATTGTATAGAGTGTGCGCTAACATGCCTATGTATCACATACGTATCACACGCTTTTCGGTAAAGTAAAACATTTTGAGGAAAGCTGCATATCTAGAGAATTTCTGGAATATGTGCAACCTGCCTTTCCAACATACCAATCTAACGTATCAAACAAGCGTGGTGGGTCTAAAATCCAAGCCTTTCTTTCAGCAAGGGAGGGAGGAGGATGCCCAGGAGTGGAATAGTAAAAGGCTGATACTTTACTTCATACCCATATTTAGAAGTAAATCAATGCATGATGAAGTTGTACTGATGATGCCTTCGTTATAATGAAGAACCGATGTGTCCTAGGATTTTAAGTTGGAATGACAATCCTGCATCAAAAAATTGCAAAAAATTTGGAACTAGCCAATAGGCCATATCATATCGACTCATAGATAGAAAATGTTATGATACGAATAGAATACCCATTAACTTCATGAAGCTCTTACGCCAAAGCTTGAATGATTGTTAAAAAAAATCTGTGATCCTCTTCGGAGTCATTCTTTCTTCCTTTTTCCACCTGATCTGTAAAGGTGCCTACTGAAAACCAGCGCTACAACCTGTTGTAGCATATGAGCTGAGTAGGACACCTTATTTGGTCACAATATTCGTATTCGTATATATTATATTAGTATATATTAAATAGGTAAAAATGTATTTATTTTTTTTTGTTTCTTTTTGCTGGAATTTGTGTCCAGATAAATTTCTTTCTTTCTTTCTTTCTTCTTTCTTGATAGCAATTCTCTGCTGGAAATACATAGGTCCCTTCAAGGATGAGTACTTCAAATTGTCCTCTGCTACTTTAATCGCGTGACTTTCCACGAAGGATTTTGTCAATTTTCATTACGACTATATCGTGGATTTTTATTAAAAATATTGAAGTTTTTGTAAAAATCTTTAGCTATAAAATACATACAATAGACATAACTACCTTCCACTTTTTGAGTCCATATGCTCGACCACCACATTCCAAGTCCTATGTATGAGGTACAGGAGGAAGAGTATTCTTGATGATTCAGGATTGGGAGCATCTCTTTTCGACCACCTCCGGCTGTTGCCGCTACTGAAGCTACTTCCCATTTTTGAATTTAGAACAACTATGGCATTTGGGTGGCGACTGTTGGAGGAGAATGCCGTTTCCTGGAATGCAATTTTGTTTAAAATAATTAATTCCACAAATTGTTGCAATAATAAAAAAAAATGCTATTATTATCGCTGTGATTTTTTCCTTAGAGTAAAAGATTAAGGCCACCACGAGTCCACCAAAGAGTCACCACGCTGAAATATGGTTTGGCAGGTATTGTCACGATGTATTGAACAACTTAATTAAGCACATATGTTTTCCAGTACCTGGTTGATCGAGCCTTGCTCGGTAATTTTTTTTAAAGACAAAATGCAATCAAAAAAGACAAAAGTGTGGGTGATATCTGGGACTTCAGCCCGGGTATTTGGATTTCTCTAGTTCACCTGGTGCCCACTGAACTATTACAATCTTACCAATGACATCTAAATTAACCTTTTGATTCTATTCTATATTTTAAATATACAATAGACTGCAAAGGTTTTTTCAGTGCCCGAAAATGGATAAAACAACATTTTTTATAAATGAAACCAAGCTAGATCGATATATCGTCCCCATAACATACTAAGTTTCATGCAAATCCGTTTCCGCTTTCGCAATTCAGACTCTTTCAATTAAATCTGACGGCCAAATAACTAACTTATTACAATCATACCACCAGCCGTCCACTACACGTCGCCTTAAGTCTTGATCATCACAAAAAGCATCCTTAGGACGACGTTTCTCGACACTAATAGAAAAAAAACTACTGGTAGATTTATTACTATGTATTTATTGGCCATTTAAAAGTTTAGAAATCTCTATTAATTAAGCATATATTTAAAAGCTTTTATTTAACTTGCTGTGTATATATGTGAAGGTGGAATCTTGCAAGTTAAATTTGACACACTTCCCGGTGTCCAATTGAGCTGAAATTTTACATACTGGTCCAGTCCCGATGACAATGCATATGATAAGCATGACCTAATGCTGCTGCAAGAATTGGCTGCAGATAAGGGAACTCCTAAACGGTTAACAATAGGGAAATGAGGTTTGGTTAAAAGCTTTTTTAACTTGACTTATTTATGATATCCATCAAACTTTAGGTCGGTTTGTCTGTTCTTATAGATTAATCATTATTCACAGACAATATAAATGCCTCGAGCAACGAAAGGCGGCGTTGCTAAAAATCCGAACATAGCCTTGCGGACGTAGATAAATTTGAGTTAATACTATCTCGGGAAAGCCACTCAGTCAAGTGCCTTAAGGAAAAGACATGTATATCTCCCAAGGAAATAAAGTGTGTGGATTTGTAGATAGTATATTTTTGTTATGGAAAAAACTGATCGGCGATCCTATAACTTATGCCCGGATACTCTAATAAAAGAATGATGGAGTGGACGAAAGTATAAAGTAAAATATCTACTATATTAACGGTTTTCTCTACGCAAAATTTTATGTAACTTTTCTATTGTTAGGAACTGTGGTAGAAATGAAGCGCCGAAATCCGTTTTAAAACAATAAATAAACAAGAAGTGGATACAAAAATTTTAAAATGCAAAAGTCTGTTTGTATGTTAACTGCTATATTGATGAATTTTGGTAGAAAGTACTGCAAATTTATTTGCTATAATCCACGATAAAAGAAAATATATGTAGAGTGTATTATTCGTTCCCATAACTGATACACGGAGAATTTGTAAAAACTTATGCGCTATCTGCCACAAATAACACAACGATACACAACCACTGCATACATTCGTTGCCACAATCTCAACGATTGTTGCGATTGTTATGCTTCCTGAATTCAAATTTAACACACGTTTGGTCACATGATTTTCATCCCTCCTCATTACATGTCCATACCATCTCAATCTTGCACTTCTTGACTTTTCTGTAATGGGCGCAACTTTCAGACTTCCCCTTATATACTCGTTTCGTATTTTATCCAGTTTTGTCACACCACACATCCACCTTAACATTCTCATCTCATTTGCATGTACTCTTCTTTCATCCGTCTTTTTCATTCCCCAACATTCTGATCCATACAATACGACAGGTCTTATGACTGCTTTATAAATTTTTCCCTTAACTTTAAGGGGCATTCGGGGGTCGCTGCTAGATCTCTAGTATTTCATAAAAACATCATATTTATTATGTATATAATATTATTATATATTAATATATTAGCATCACAGCAGCAGCAGGGTCTTCTCGCTTACTCCCCGGGGTGGGGGTAAACGGGGTGCGGGCCTCGAGGAAATCCTCTCTACCCGGGCATCTCCTCGCGGGCACTTAAGCCCGGTATGTATTCCGGCCGTGGGCCGAGGTCACCTAGGTGACCTAACGGTGTCGGCATTTGGGCCGTTAACCCAGGTCACCTAGGTGACCTAATGGAATTCTTGTTCGGTGGGGAGGTCTGGGAATGGTAGCTCCCAGACCTCAAAGTCGTTTTCTGGTAGTCCTCGTTCGGGTGGTGTCGTGTCCGGTGTTTTTGCCCTTTCGCCCGTTACAAGCATCACGTAATCATACAAATAGGTTGAGATATTTATATCGATAGAGGGCGACAGTCTATATGTTTAACCCGAGATAGAGACTTGATAAATGCGTCAATATCCCTTAAGGCGTAGACAAAATTAATGTTTTTTGGAAGGAGGTTCCAACTTAATAAAATGGCTGACACTACTATATTTTTTACTATCGATATCTATCGAACATTTTCGCCGTGTGGTATCTGAGTAGAATAGACCACCCTCATATCATACCGAGATGTCGTAAAAGGCGACTAAGATTAGTTGACCCGCCGTCTGGTATCCGGCTGAGTAGAATAGACCACACACATTTCTAACCAAGGTGTCGTGAAAAGCAAATAAGTTAAGTTGACCCTTCGTGTAGTATCTAGCTGAGTAGAATAGACCACCCTCATTTCTAACCAATGTGCCGTGAAAGGCGTCTAAGATAAGTAGACCCGGCGAATGGTATCCGACTAAGTAGAATAGACCACCCTTATTTCTTACTGAGGTGCCGTAAAAGGTGACTAAGGAAAGTTGACCCGTCGTGTGGTATCCGGCTGAGTAGAATAGACCACCCTCATTTCTTATCGAGGTGTCGTAAAAGGCGTCTAAGGTAAGTTGACACGCTATGTGGTACCAGGCAGAGTAGAATAGACCAGTCTCATTTCATACCGAGGTGTCGTAAAAGGCGACTAAAGTAAGTTGACCTGCCGTGTGCTGTGCGGTTGAGTAGAATATACCACCCTCATTTCTTACTGAGGTGTCGAAAGAGGCGACTAAGGTTAGTTGGGCCACCGTGTGGTATCCCGCTGAGTAGAATAGACCGCCTTTATTTCTAACCAAGGCGTCGTAGGCGACTAAGGTAAGCTGAATCACCGTGTGGTATCCGCCTGAGTCCAAAAGACCACCCTCGTTTCTTAATGACGTTTCGTGATGTAAAAGGCGATGGAGGTAAGTTTATGTCAGTAGGCGACCGGTCGTAAAATAACTAGCGAAATCATTTAACAACATGTTTGAAACATGCCCATCCCACTTAGAGTGGGATAAGGGCAGGATAATGATGATGATCATCCCTAGAATATACGACACCTCGGTAAGAAAGAGGGTGGTCTATTCCAGTAAACCGGATATCACATAGTGGGTCAACTTACCTAACATCTCGGTAAGAAATGAGGGCGGTCTATTCTACTCAGCCAGATACACACGGCGGAATAAATGTCTGTAGTGTCAACGTTTGTCCTAAAATGGCGTATTTGTCATTTTTATTCTGTATTCAATTAACATGAGAACGCCATATTCGTTTTTATGTCAATTGAGGTAGGATTTTATAAGAAAATGAAAATAAGTTTATATGGAGAGACTACGTGACGATTGCGTGACGATATTGCCAATATAACGGTTGTGCTAATTATTAACCAGCAACCTAGAAAATTATATTTGCCAATAATCCAAAATGCTTATTATAGTGACTGCATAAGCAGGGTGGTCTATTCTACTCAACGGCATAATACACGGCGGGTAGACTTACCTCGGTAGTATTTTACAACACCTCGGTAAGAAAGAGGGTGTTTTATTCTACTCAACCACACACTGAGTCAATAGTTACCTTAGTCGCCTTTTACGACACCTCGGTAAGAAATGAGGACGGTCTATTCTATTCATCTGGATTCATGGCTTACAATTTATTTTTGCCTTTAGAAAATAAAAAGACATTATTTACAAAGCTTAAAATACTTTTGTAGACTGTGTAAATGATAACAAAGGTCGGATTTAAATAGCAACCAGTTGCACTAGATTATATTGTAATTGATTAAAAAAAAACAAAAGTAATAATAAAATTATTTTGCTATAATCCGCGATGAAGTAAAATAGAAAATATATATAATGCTAAATGTAGATTGGACAATCGGTTATCATATCTGATATATGCAGGATTCGTAAAAACACATGCACAAACCCCCACCACCGCCACCACAATACACAAGCACTATATACGTTCACTATCACAAACTCAACAATCGTTTCGCCCCGCAACCGAAGCATCGTCAGGAGATAGACTCCACGACCAAAATCGCAAAAATCGCAAAAAATAAATTATAAATGTAATTGATTTGTCGAACATATATCATACATATTACTGCCCTTATCCCACTCTAAGTGGGGTCGGCACAACAAATTATAAACATGTTGTCATATATTTGGTTACGTATTTTACGACAGGTTGACTGCCTGATGTCAACTTACCTTAGTCGTCTTTTACGACACCTCGGTACGATAGACGACACATTGGATCAACTTACCCTAGTTATCAAACATATATATATATTATTATATGAAAAGAGTGACTGACAGAGTTTCTTGCTGATCTTTCTCTGGTAAGAGGACCTTCCCGAATCTGTGGTAGCTTTGTAATTTGGCAAATAAAAAAAGCCAACTAGAATAAAGAAGAATTTGGATATTTCATTTCATTAGATAATTAATGCAATTGCAATTTATCACACGCTTTTCGGTGAAGGAAAACATCGTGAGGAAACCTACATATCTCTAGAGAATTCTGGGGATATGTGTAACCTACCAATCCGCATTGAAGCAGCGTGGTAGGTATTAGCTCCAAACCTTCTCTCCAAAAAAAAAAACTGAGAGAAGAAGCCTATTCTCAGCAGTGGGATAGTAACAGGCCGTTACTTACTTTTTTTTTATTAGACTACAGTCGTGTCGGACACGTGCCGCTCTCGTTAAGTGTAAATCCAACGGGATAGTGAAATAACAGTAAACCAAGAAGCAAGTGATGCGACTAGCGGATATAGTGAATTAATATCTATAAATTAACATTATTTATTTTTTTATTAACATATTAAGAATACGAGGAAACTGTAGAAAGAGAAAGCTCTCTCATAAACTTATTGTTATGGTCTTGTTTTGTATAAAAATAATATACCCTTAATAAATTAATTAATAAAACTAATCTTAACAAATTAATAACTGAGACCTTGTGCCTTTCTCCAGGGGGTCATGGGTTCAAATCCTAGGAAAAATGAGTTTTGCTGTTAAAATATATAAATTTATCATTCTCCTGTCCTTATATCACTCTAAGTGGGGTCGGCACAACATGTTTTAAACATGTCACATGATTTGGCTACGTATTTAACAACCAGCCGTTTGCCTGACGTCAACTCACCGTAGTCGTATTTTACGATACCGCGCTAAGAAAGAGGGTGGTACTATTCTATCCAACCGGATACCAAACAACGGGTCAACTTACCTTAGTCGACTTTTACGACACTTCGGTAAAAAATGTGGTTGGTCTATTCAACTCCGGATACTACACGGCACCTTACTTACTACTTACTTTCGGCCGAACGGCTCCAACGATTTTAATGAAATTCAGCACATAGGGGGTTTTGGGGGAGAAAAATCGATCTAGATCAGTTTTATTTTAAAAATTGAAATTTACGTTGAATACAATCACAATTTTTCGCTGTCAGACGTAAAGTCATGGTAGTAATTTTGGGGAACGGGCGGTCTAGAGAGCTGAAAAACCTTTTTTCACCTCTTTGAAAAAAAAATTTTTCATTTTATTTTTTTATATCACTCTAAAAATTACCGAGCAAAGCTCGGTCACCCAGGTGCTATTTAATAATGCTGCAACAATATATACACATTAAAAAGATGTTTTTTTGTTTGTGTATAGCTTATACGCGGCAGTCTTTACGCCAGGCCATTTCCCCTAGCGTGCGGATTCGAACCTATTTACCCACTCTACCTTATAATTTGTTCGCATAAACACTCGCCAGTTTTTGTTTACACTACGCTGTTCCGGAATTTAAAAATATGTTAATTAACGTTTTTTATTGCCTCTTAATGATGCGTTCACTTCAGAATCAATTAATAAGCGATGGTATGAACCGATAGACATTTAATTGATAATTGTATTTAGATATTACCATCTTTTACCATTTTTTTGTTTCACTGGTAAAGGTGGCAGTGAATCTAGTTTCAACTCCACGGGTCGCATGTTTGATTCCCAAGACAGCATAATTTTTAAATTAATCTAAAGTAATAATAAAATTATTTTGCTACTATCCGCAATTAAACTGGTCTCCAGTCGAGTAAAATAGACCCTTATTTCCCAAAAAGCGGTTCCCAAAAGGCGGCTAAGGAAAGTTGACGTCAGGCAGGCGACCGGTTGTAAAATATCTAGCCAAATCATGTAACAAAATAATTACGACATGTTGTGCCGACCCCACTTAGAGTGGGATAGAGGCAGAAAGATCATGATAAATAAAATAGCCAAAGATAAATCTTGATTAAATCAAATCAAATAGTTCTATTCACATCACACATTCTTATGCAAAAAAAATTAAATTCAAAATCAAATAATTCTTTATTCTAAATTGGCTTTTACAAGCACTTTCGAACGAACAAGAAACACAACAAAACAACAACAACACACACACAAGATAACAAGTTGATGGTAAGAAATAAAATAACAATAAAAATAGCAGAAGAATAATATAAAATGGAGAAAACAAAATATTACATAAAAATAAACAATGGAAAATAAACATAAGTCGAGGAGAGTGGAAAAAATAAATTATTCTATAAGATTACTGCTATAATATAAGATTACTAAACAAAAAATGTTTATACAAAAACAATATTTATACAACAAAAAAGTAAAATAAACGAATGACGAGCTAAGTGGAAACTAATATTCTAAAGAGGAAAAAACGTACATACAGTATTTTTGTAATAATTTCACACAAAAACTACGGGACCGATTTCAAAAATTGTTTCACTATTGGAAAGATGCATCTTTACTGAGCAACATATTACATTTTCAAAAAAAAAGGGTTACAAAAATGTAAAAAGGTGTAAAAAAAATTTACGCGGATGAAACCGTGGGATATTACTAGTATTTTATAAGATGAATGTCAGCGGAAATTACTAATAACCTTATTATACATCTGGTATAACTTTATTCATATTTCACATTTCTTGTAGTTTTTTATTTTTATTAAGTGAGAAAGCTATAACTGGGTCATTGATAGAAAAAAAATGGTCACAGTTCTAAACATTTTACCGGTTGTTAAAACCGGAGTTTTTATATAATTGATTAACCTTATAACCTAGATATGAATCTAATAACTTAAATTTTATAAGTTCAATTTTTATTTACAGAAAAAATGTACAAGTTATATCTATCTTAAATTACTTACACGCTAGGACTATACAAATCATACCCACGTGGCATGGTCCCAAGAATGCTGGCAGCGTTTCCGTGATGAAACGCTAAGCTGATTCTTTGCGCGAAAAAGAAGCCAGCCCTCTTGTCATTTGAAGAGACAATTAACCGAGTACTTTGACTCCTTGAGTCTCAACTGCAAACGGCACAAATATATAACTCTCAATGAGAGATGCATACTTCCGCCTTTGGCGTAATTGGACCGGATTCGGCCATTTCCGCCGCAGGTCCAGGTCTTGACGCTGTTTCCCTGATATGGGAGGTGGCTTACGTATCAACGTATGTTGCGTCCCACATTAGGGCCCGACCCCGTTCCCAAGGAACCAACGTCAAGCGGTCTGGTCTCTTGCCATTATCCCGACATATCCCCGAAGGCTCGAGAAGGTTCAATTAAGATAATATTCTCTCAAAAAAGGCTCTCATCATCTTCGTGCCCTTATCCCACTTTAAGTGGTTTTGGCACATGTTATAAACATGTCGTCTCATGATTTGGCTACGTATTCACGACCCGCCACCTGCCTGACATCAACTTATCTTAGTTATATTTTACGACACCTCGATAAGAACGAGGTTTGTTTATTCTACTCAGCCGGATACCACACGGCGGGTCGACTTACCTTAGACGCCTTTTACGACAGCTCGGTAAGAAATAAACGTGGTACTATTCTATTCAGCTAGATACCACACAGCGTAAAAACGTAATGTACTATTAACTTAAAATCTTCCGGAAGAATGCACTATATTTTAGTAAAAACCGTTCTAAAATTAATTTAGTAGGTTTTGAAAAATCTGTCACATACAGACAGACAGCTTTTGGGGACTTTTTGAATGATTAGTATAGACAAATATGATATCTAAATGGCCTTTAAGTTATTGACTTTTGCAATTCATCACACACCTGTCGGTAAATATTGTGATGTGTAAAATACAGTCCCAAATTGGAGCAGCGTGATAGTTTGCTTGTTTTTAATTAGGGATGTAACATAAAGTAGAAAAAATCGATTAATAAATCATCTATTTTTCGATTCAAAATAATCGATTAATAAATCATCTATTTTTCGATTCAAAATAATCGATTAATAAATGATATTATTTTTTATTTTATTGAGTATTTAAAAAAATTAACGATTATTTTTATTAGTTTGATAATATAATTACGTGGTAAAACATCTAACAAATACAATACTGTAACAACCGGAATAGTTTTTAATTATACTTTTTATTGAGGAAGCGTAGTCGCGAAAAATTTTTCGTAACTAAATTTACAACACGTAAAGTTTACCTGAATAATGAATGAAATTTTCGTAATCTGTAATAACTACATGCTTACAAGGTGCAACTGACTCAAAAACTAAAGCCTCTTGACCATTCCAAACGTCGATGTCAATTGGCCGGCAAGATCATGTGATTTGACACCGTTGGACTTCTTTCTTTGGGGTTATTTGAAAGAAAAAGTGTACATCGATAAGCCAGCAACAATTCAAGAGCTAAAGGATGAGATAATTCGGCAAAGAACCTCAATTATGCCTCAGCGTCATCGAATATTTGGACCATCGGATGGAGGTGTGCCGCAAAAGTCGGCGGCCATTTAGCCGATATTTTGTTTCATACATAGTTGAACTATAATATATTATCATAGTAAAAAAAAAATAACAATAATTTCCTATATAATTTGTGTTTTATTCAAAATCAACATCGAACCTTGAAATTTAACCACCCTTTACATAAAGTTAAAGAGTTGATTGTTTGAACGTGCTAATCTCAGGAAATACTGGACCGATTTGAAAAAATATTTGTGTGTAATATAGTCCATTTATCGAGGAAAGCCATAGGGTATAAACATTACGACAAAAAAAATAGAAGAGCAGCAATAAAAAATATTACAAAAACGGCAAAACGGAGTAAACGGTGATAGTTATTCAAAAATCATGTATTACAAAATTGTTCCCCTTTAAAAGTTCTTAATAAAAGTCCGTCACAGCATATGTCTAGCTTTTAAGTTTAACCTACTTAACCATTTTATCGTTATCAAAAGATTTTATTAGTAGTTTACTGTATATTGATTAATTGTTTAAACTTTTTTTCTTCTTTGTTACAAGATTCAATTGTTTTTGTGTATGAAAGCGTTGAATGTGAATTAATGCTGTTTGATTTGATTTATAAATTAATGTTGATAAGATTCATATTTACCTAGATCGTAGACCGGAAGAATTGCCCTATATTTTAATAAAAACCATTCAAAAATCCTTTAAGTAGGTTTTGAGAAAATCTATCAGATACAGACAGACAGGTTTCGGAGACTTTGCTTTATAATAAGCATAGATATTAGCGTCTAGTTCATTAAAAAGTCGGTAGAAACACATTAATATCGCATTAGTATTTCGTATAAAAACCATCTTAAAGACAACTTTCTTACTGTGATAGACCGGGACAGCTTTAAACATAAAAAAAGTTTACTAATTATAGTCCGCGTTGTGTTTATGGTCTCTAAGAATATCATTTTATCAATATTATATTACACTAGTGAAAGTTCTTATTTATAATTTTAAACAAGCGTCACACATATACAATATAATAAATAAAAATCTATATATATCTACAATATGTCAGGTCGCGAACTAGCGATATTTTAAAGCTAGAAAATATATACCTAATTTCATCGACAAAAACACCCATATATGATCCCATTTATCTACTCCACCTCCTGTTGGAGTAGCCACCTTTTAATTTTTTTATTCTTGTAGTAGTTCTTGCAGTAGCAGATAATAAATTCAAATTCAAAATATTCATTATTCAAATAAACTTGTAAACAAGTGCTTTTGAATCGTCAACTCTACGGCGGCTTCGGAAAGCTGTTCCTACCGAGCTATGTCCACACAATATTATCTTCTAAGTAATCTTCAAGAGTAAAGTAGGCTTTCAGAATCAGCCTTTTTTTAATAGCTTTTTTAAACTGCTGTGATGGCAAAGCTGAAATTGACTGCGGAATTTTATTATAGAATGTTATACACAAACACACAAACGACTTACGTACTTTTGCAAGGACAGAAAAGCAGAGGCAAACGACAGCAAAAGGAAAGTAGGAACCGACTTAAGCTTGCGACTCCTGCTTTGCGAGCCGCAAGCTTAAGTAACTTCCTCCTTTGTCTATTATATACATTACCTATCGTTTTATAATTCTTAATATATACATAAATTAAATTGCTTAAAATATACTGTGAGGCAAATGTAAGAATACCTGTTTCATTAAACTTCTATCGCAGGGAATCACGCGGACTTAAAGATATGGAAAAATTATCGAAAAATGGATAAGGTATTTAAAAATATGAGACCAACGCCACCTGATAATGTCTCCGAGGCCGTCCCCGTCGGGAAGCCATAAGGGTTTTTTTCCTGATAATAAAAAAATAAACAGATACGTCCCAATATTTCAAGCCGCTATTTTTTATCACAAGACCTATTGTTTTTAATGTGTTGTCATAGTGTTTACATAAGCAATTTTTTTGGTTTTCTCATAGAAATTAGATAAAATAATATTATTTTGCTGCTATTTCAACGGTTCACGTGAGGTATCGATTCGGTTCGGCCAACAGAAACGGGAAATGTCTGTGAATTACATCACGTTTTTTCGTACAATAAGACTACACGAAGATACACGAGACGATATAAATGTCAAGTATATATCGCTTAGTATTAAACTGACCGAATTCAAAATTAGGCTTAATTACTTTACTACTTTTACTTAACTATACGTAGTGTTTTCCTTCGCCGAAAAGCGTGTGATAAATTGCAATTATGAATCAGATATATAAGTTATAATAGCAAAAGGTGACCGGCTGAATAGAATAGTACCATCCTCATTTCTTACCGAGGTGTCTTAAAAGGCGACTAAGGTAAGTTCACCCACCGTGTGGTATCCGGCTGAATAAAAAAGAACTACCTAATTTTTTAACCGAGGTGTCGTAAAAGGCGACTTTTTTTTTTTAACAGGAAAATACCCCCCCTTATGGGTACCGCCGCCCGACGGGGACAGGCGACGGTTATGTCGGACTCGCACCGACTAAAACAACCTGTGTGCTCCACTACGCTGCTGGTGGCGGGGATAGGGTACCTATGAAGACATTGCCCCCCATCCCCGCCAGCAGCAACTCTGTAGCCCAGAGTGCGCCACCTCTGGGTCGGGGCCTCTCTGAAAGTGGCCCCTCCCTCCGCTGGACGATGCATCCGCCCCGCCACCTCCTTCCGCGAGATAACATCCTCGTAGAAGGAGGCCATCGCTGCCCACGATCGCTCCCTGTCCACCATGGCGCGAACCACAGTGGGCAGGGAGAGATCGTGCCCGTAAAAGGCGACTAAGGTAAGTTGACCCATCGTGTGGTATCCAGTTGAGTAAAATAGACCACCCCCTTTCTTACCAAGGTGTAAAAGGCGACTACTAAGTAAATTGACGTCAGGCAGGCGGCCGATCGTAAAATACGTAACCAAATCATGTGACAACATGTTTATAACCATGTTTCCGAACCAGCAGTAGAGTTGACGATTCAAAAGCACTTGTTTACAAGTTTATTTGAATAAAGAATATTTTGAATTTTGAATAACATGTGCCGACCCCACTTATAGTGGGATAAGGGCAGAAGGATGATGTTGTAGGGTAATAACCTGTATATTTATATTGTTGTTGATGCGAATGAAGTAACAGAAAGAACTACTATATCTATTATGAAGTACCTGGTTGAACGAGCTTTGATAGGTAATTTTTTTTTAATAAAAAATAGAAACTTAAGAAAAAAGAAAAAATTACCCATTCCGTTGGGGATAATTTCTATATTAATAATTAAATTATTTTAAATAATTAAAATAATTGGATTTCTCGAGACTGCCCGTTACCCGAATATGCTACGCTGACTTGACATTTTATGGCAAAAATAATATTCAATATAAATTTTATATTGAATAAAATAATTCAATTCAATATTTCTTAATGCCCAAAAACAGGGCTAAAACGATTTTTTTAAAAGAAAACCTAGCTAGAAAAATCGTTGGAGCCATTTCCGAGCTTCAGAAAAAATATATATATATATACATATAAGTTTAACTCATTTAAATTTTAAAGATACTGGAGATAAATGATAAACGCTATCTGTTTTATACGTTATGGGCACCGGAAGTGAATGTAGGGCTATTGTGAGATAATGTTAATCAAGATGTACATAACTGCGGAATATAATAGATTCCAAAGTAAAGATTTAACATTTGTTTACAGATAACTGGCCTGTTGGCGCCAAAACACCGTTTTCTAAAAAAATACTACGTTCATGGAATCAAAGTGCACTTAAGTACTTACCTGGGTGACCAAGCCTTGCTAGGTCATATTTTACTAAACAAAAAAAGATGGAACTTAAAAAAAAGAAAAGCAAAATACAAGTTCGGTTCGATCCTAGGTATTCACTTCTCTAGATCGCCAGTTTCCAAAGCTACAATGACTTTACTGTTGACAACAAAATCTAATATTTTGAATTCTATGTAAGTTTAAGGATTTATTCGTACCCGTAAAAAACCTCCTACATGGTGAATTTTATGAAAATCGTGCCGTTTCTAAAATTAAGAAAAATATAAGTATAACTACATGGAAGATTAACTGATTTAAATCTTCCTGCCCTTATCCAATTCTAAGTGGGGTCGGCACAACATGTTACAACCATGTTGATATATGATTTGGCTATGTATTTTACGACCGGCCGCCTGCTAGACGTCAACTGATCTTAGGTCGTATTTTACTACACCTCGGCAAGAAAGTGGGTAGTCTATTCTACTCAGTCGGATACCACACAGTGAGTCAACTAACCTTAGTCGCCTTTTACATCAATTCAGTTAAGTTCTATAATTTAATACGTAGTTTTAAGGTGGTTTTTGAATTAATAAAATGATTTTTCAGATAAAGTTGTTATAATTCATGATTTTCTCACCAAATTTAATCGAAACGAAAACTAAATTATAAATAAAAAACATAATATAACTTTCATTTAGGTACCTCAAAATTAAAAATAAATTTTCATATTTTATATCTACAAACTGTTATAATTTGTTATGCAAAATTATAATTTAAAAAAACATGGTATGTATATAATAAAAGAAAGATTATCTTGAAAATTTAAATTTCAAATTCAATTTACCTAACTATAAAAGTAAGAGTTGCAACATTATTTTATTACTGTTTTATTTATTTTACGTCTTGTTTTATTTTCAATACACATTTTTCTACATTTTGTTTCTATAAATGTTTTTTAAGTATTTAGATTTTATTAAATATTTTTTATCTTATATCACGTATATAATTTTAGTAGATTAATAATTATGATACATATAACATTATTTTATTAATGTTTATTATATTTTACGTCTTGTTTTAATTTTAATAAACTTTTTATAGATTTGTTTTCATAAATGTTTTATTAAGTATTTAGATTTTATAAAATATTTTTTATCTTATATCATGTATGTAATTTTAGTAAATTAATAATTATGATAAATCGGTAGTGTTATTATAAATAAGTAAATGTGTTTTATTGGTCCTTAGGTATAGAGTTATATATCGTTGGGATTTTTGGTATGAATTTATTTAAAGGTCCACCAGTACTACTGACAATTTTAATTTCGTTTTTGAAGTCAATATAGACGATGTCTCTTGTAGAAGCTTATTATATTAAATGTTAAGGATATGTCTATAAGACCATATATTATTTTTTGATTGAAAAAAGTATGTTTTGTAAGTTCATTTCCGGTTAGATCAATATAGGAAACCTATCTACTAAAGATGATCGCGTTCTAGACGGAAGCTTCGTCATAGCTCGTTACCACTAGATACTGTCGGTAAAATTCTTACCGTTCAAACAAATGTTACCAAATCAATAGACAATATGATATGATGACAGCGATGAAGGGATCGATATTGAAAATATCTCAAAAGTAATGATTCTTGGTATATAATATCTTCATTTTCCTGCTCTTACACTACTCTAATTGGATAGCCGTGTGGTATCCGACTGAGTAGAAAAAGTGATGCTTACCGAGGTGACGTAAAGGGCGTCTAAGGTAAGTCGACCCGCCGTGCGGTATCCGGCTGAGTAGAATAGACTAACCTCTTATCTTACCAAAGTGTCGTTAAAGGCGACTACGGCAAGTTGACCCACCGTGTGGTATCCGGTTTAGTAGAATAGACCACCCTTTTTCTTACCGAGGTGTCGTGAAATACGACTATGGTAAGTTGACGTCAGGCAGGCGGCCGGTCGTAAAAACGCAGCCAAATCATGTGACAGCATGTTTATAACATGTTGTGCCGACCCCACTTAGATTAGCATAAGGGCAGGAGGATGATGATGATTTTAACTTATTAGGGACTTTAAGTGCTGAATAAGCCTATCAGAAACCTGAGAAACGCAAAATTCCGAGATATGTGTCAGATATGTTCCAAATAAGCTAATTCACAGTTTATTGGTAACTTGTGAAATAGGCCCTTATAACTGCTTTATTCTTGCCTACTTTTTATATTTGAATTATTTCTTGCATTCCAATGTGGAAGCGAATGCGAACATAAATTAATATTATTCAATAATTTAATATTATTCGGCTAAAACAATATATTTAAATTATTGTAATTCTAAAATTAGTTGAATTAAAATAAATAGTGTAATGTAACAATAAATAAATTTACATTATGTGTGATGTAAATTAACATAATCCAGAAGTTTGATTAAAATGTATTCTATTAATATACATTTAGTATATTAATATTTATAATATTAATTATAATAATATTATAAATTTCCTTTTCAAATTGTTGAGGTCTGTAATAATATAATATTAAGGTAAGTCTGAATTTTTTCCTTTATTTAACTATTTGAGGTAGATAAAATTATATGTTACATAAATATATACATAATAAATGTAACAGCTTATTAAAATCTATATACCTATACACATATATAAAGAATAAATTATTTATTACTATAGTTAAGTTTTTTGTGTATGTAAGGGTTATTTCAATAATCACCACGTTTTGCATGAGGGTTGGTGATCGCAGTGCTAACCATTTCGCATCAACAACGCTGCTGCCGGTCGATCTGTTATACTAAAGTCAGCTTGATGCTCATGGTTAATACCCTTAGTCGGTCGCCAGTGCCTCGTCAGTTTATCAGGCTGCACCGTTTGTAGGCATACCAAATGAGGTTGTCATTTTAGGAAACTGTCTGGGACTAGACCCGTCACACTCCATTGACGACCTCAAAAAGGTCACAAAATCGCATGGTATTATGAAAGAGACCTATTCATCAGTCCATCGGTTGAATAAGAAGAAGAAGATGCTGTTATCTTAAATTACTTAAGAAATATTACGCGAGAAAAACTTTGTGACACGTTTTTCCCGCGTTAAAACTTCCAACTGCACTACATGTAGATAAAAACCGTTCTAAAATCCATTCAATAGATTTTAAAATATTATCACATACAGACAGACAGCTTTTGGGGACTTTGTTTTATAATAAGTATAGATTTAGATGTGAACCTGGTATATAAGGTTCAATTGTGCTAAATTTCATCAATATTGTTCCAGCGGATTGGCCGTGAATGATAGACTTTCGCATGTAAATATAAATATCAATCTTAACTCAATGATACTCAGCGGTTATAAACGTAACTATAAACCGCATTTGCGCGGTTTCCGAATTAAGTACAGGGTTCTGGATATGAAATACGAGCCCTATTCAAATTCCAATTCAAAATATTCTTTATTGAAATAAACTTGTAAAGAAGTGCTTCTTAATACTAGTTACATTTATTCGTTTCTATCTTGTACAGGGTAAAACAATATCTATATCCACGCATTCTTATAGTCTAAATAATCCTCAACAGTATAGTAGGCTTTCTGTATCAGCCTCTCCTATATGAAAATATCTATCTATCTCATGATAATTTGGCTCTGAATTTGGATCTTTTCTTTAATTCTGGTTTCTTCCTTTTTCCATCATTAATTTTCAACCTTACCTTAAGAGTGAGGATGAAATTTATTAAATGATGTTACATTAAATTCATAATTTTAAGAATTAAATATACCAATACAAAGTTACTAAAGCAATTACCAAACTGATTAAAAGTTTTCCAAAATCTTTGAAATTTTAAAATTAAAAGTTAAACAAATGATGACAATATTATTTTGTCATCGTATTGTGGATCTCAGCAAAAATCATGAGTTTGTGCATGTAATAATTTAATTTAATTAATTGTGTTTATTTATTATACTATAATTTCTAGCGAGCCGTATAATGAAAATAAAAATAAAAAAATAAAATGGCGTCATAAGTACAATATTTCTTAGCCTTAGAATTATAAAATTCTTTCTTTTTATTTATTATATTAATACATTTTTGATAATTAAAAAATGCGTTAAATATAAATAATTATTTCAAAAAATCACTATATTAAGGAACTAATTTTTCATAAGGCATTCTTAGCTTGACCTAATTCTAAATTTAAAAAAAGACCACTACATTAAAAAATGAACTAATAAATGAATCTTTTAAAGTTAAATTTTCATTTCAGTTTAAAGATCCTAAAAGATCGTTATAACGAATGATTGATTTCTTTATCGCGCATTTTTCAATACCATAAAAGGATACGGATTGAAAAATACTGTATAATCCGGCGATTACCTGATTAACTAATCAGTTTTCTCCAGGTAAGCGTTAATTCCATTTTAGATTGCATTACAACTTTCATTTACCACCCTGATGGTAATAACAAAGACGGATGATTGATGACTTTTGCGCGCGCTAATAATAAAAGAAAGAAGGTAAAAAAGTAATGAACGACATAACCTAATTGATAAATTTTGTTTTTCAAGTGTGATTTCCTTTTTAGATCACAGAAAACTTTGTTTTATAACCTTCGTGTTTATAATAAATGTCATTGTATAAATTGTTCAATGCACTATTCGTTAAGCCGTGTATTCGGATCTTGTATTATGATTAGCATGAGATTAAATAGGTTATTTAATTAAATAATAAATGAAACAAGTATTTTATTATTTTGTAATAAATCATTTGCTGTTTCTGTAACTTTACCACAATCAAAATTTCCCTAAGACTAATAACAGGGAATCGAGACCGTAACGTCTTACTAGTGAAGCTATTGTTCGAGCCAAAACATATATCGACAATCACAGAAATCGTTCATTAATTACTCATTTCATATACAGGAGTTTATTTGCTGTTTCAAATAGATCACTACAAAGAATTTAACGTTATATGTTTCATGACTCTTTTGAGCTAGTTTGTTGATAAAAAAAATTGCTTCATTCGTATATGGTAACTGTAGTAAATCATGCAACCTAATAAATCATGAAATCATTGCACTATTCTTTCAACCATTATTATTAAGTAAGTCTAATACAAAGAATAAATCCCACAACAATGGAACACAATAAAAATTACGTAAACCGCTCAATAAAAATAAATTAATTCATTGCTCGTAAAACCGCAACAAGAAAGTAGTTTAATTAATACGCATTCACCTCCAATCCGCTCGCATTCCTTTTCAATTTGCACCTGACAATTATCGAAACACCATTTCACTTAACACGTTCAAAACATCGACAGTTTTGTAACTATCGATAAAATACAGCACCGCACTTAATCACTATTCTCAATTCAAATGTTTTTATTCTTTATTTTTAAATTTGGAACTATTAATTTGAACGAAAGTGTTTTATTTTTAATTATACTTTTTAAATATGGAATAGAATATATTTTAAAATTCGAACTTTAGTATAGACTTTTCGCGGCAATATAACGTATAATGGAAAAAGCGAACGTTCTCAAAGAAACTGTTTATAGAACTGATAGATTCTCGACTTCTCGGCGCACGCGCATGGTTATTCGATTATAGATTTTTTTATCGGTTATATCTTTTCGACCGATGGCACGTCTAGGTGTAAGTGATATCAATATTTATACTGATACCTTCTAGTATATGTAAAAAAATCTTAATTAATCGTTTTTAGCCATTAAAGATGTTCAGTCCAGTCTTTACAGATGTCGGTTGTATTTAGAAAGATTTTTGTTTACTTTTATCTGTGTTTATCTTCAAAAAGTTTAAGTTCAGCTTTAAATTCCCTATATGGCGTGATTGCAGCCACGAATTGTTATCTTATCCGCCAAAATTTTTAATTTATTAAGTTTTCTAACTATTTAAGTAGCAATTAATGGATGACAGTGCGTAACCCTTACTAATGATTTGCGATTACAACCTTTAGGCAATCTCTTATGAGTTTTCGTAGTATATAAGTATCAAAATTATGTACGTTATGGTCACAAATAAAGGGTTTTGAATTTGAATTTGAAAATAGTTTGATTCAGGTTTAAAGAGAAAAAATTGATTATACCAGCATATTCCTAGAAAATCGTAGACTACGCAACTTAATCTACGAACCCGCGTTGTAGTATGGTGGGTCTTCTAAAGATCTGGCCTTTATAAATAGTGGAATAAAACAAATTAATTCAGTGATAGATAAATCACGGAAGAGTCCATGAAGTAACGGTTGACCAAGTTTGAGGAAACGATATGGTTAACGGCGTCTAATCGTGAACTATTTGCTGATTTTACAAGAAAACATGATTTATTTATTATGACAAGCCAATAGCATTTTACACATCCTACTTATTAAAGCACTTTTTCATAAGACAAGTTCTAGGTAACTCACTTTTTTAAAGACGAGTTATCATAAGAAGTTGGTAAAAAATAAGTTATATTAATGAGAAATATATATATATATATATATATATATATATATATATATATATATATATATCTGTATATATGTATATAATATATATTATTAATAAGCTCTTTCAAACAGTTTTGAATCGTCAAGGATCAATATGATTAATGAATCTACAACTGGTTCGGAATGTTGCTCTTACCAAGAAGAACCAGAAAGAAACTCGGCGCTCAATCTTTTAAACATTTTCAATTTTACATTATTAAACCGCAGTCCTGTATGAAGCTTAAAGACTTTTCAAAGCCAAGCATTTTTATCATCCAAATAATCTTCAATTTGGTAATATGCTTACACGTAAAATATTTATTACACTCAATTTAAAACTTTCCATATTGTAACCTGTAAACCTGTACCAAATTGTGCGATATTCAAATATCGCAAGAATTATTCAAGTATGACGATATGTAATAGGTAAATTAGACATCCTAAAAAGGGCATATGAAATAAGAAACATGTTTGTTTCGCAATATTGCAACGAGTTAAAATAAAAGAAATGTATTTTTGTCAGTCGGTGTTGTTCAAATTCAAATAAATATAAAATACTAGCTCTGCCTGTAGCTTTGCCCGCCCATCTTGGAAATCAGTATGTCACTAAGTTTTTCCCGCGTAAATAACGTATTTTCAATTGAAAATTTTAACATAAATGTAGTTAAGGTAAGTTGACTCACCGTGTGATATCCGACTGAGTAGAATAGACCCACCCTCATTTCTTACCGAGGTGTCTTAAAAGGCAAGTAGATCGACTCGCTGTGTGGTATACGGCTGAGTTGAATAGACCGCCCTCATTTTAAGAAAGACTTACCTTAGTCGCCTTGTACGACACCTAGGTAAGACAAGGCCAAGGAAAATTCAAGAGGTCTCAATAATGTTTGTGAATGTAATCTACTCTGACAATTGCTACTGCATTAACGAGCAGAGCTTCATGACTTAAGTGATGTCAAAGACAGTTTTAATGCAGTTGTTGTCACAAAGCTCCTGTTTAGGTCAGTGTGTCGTTTATAAGGCTGATCGTAAAAGTATGATTTACCTCAAATAAATGTTTATTTTGAATCCGGCAACGGTAAACGGACTTCCGTTTGCCGGACCGTTTGACTCTCGATGAGAGATGCATACTTATGCATCTCTCATCGAGAGTCATATATTTGTAACATTTGCAGTTGAGACCCTAGGGTCATGGATTCAAAGTGCAAAAAAATTATATCAGTTTTAGTACCTCGGTTAATTGCCTCTTCAGGTGATAAGTATAACATACGTATTTTAAACATAAAAGTAGTTATTGTGCATAAACTATAAGAGATAGAGACATGTTGTTACGGACTTTTTTCTAGTATTTTAGTAGTTCTACAATTTTTTAGTACATTACTTTAGTGTATCTCTGCTGGTGTAGGCGGCGCACTCGAGTTAAGCTCCCAGCAGGCGAGTTTCACATTCATACTTTCGCATTTATGATTAGCCTAGTTGTATCCGGTTGAGTAGAATAGACCACCCTCATTTGCTACCGAGGTATCGTAAGAGGCGACTAAGGTTAGTGTGGCATCAGGCTGAGTACAACAAACTATCCTCATTCCTTACCGAGGTGTAGTAAAAGGTGACTAATTTAAGTTGACTCACCGTGTGGTAGTCCGGTTGAGTAGAACAATCTCTTTCTTACCGAGGTGTCGTAAAATACGACTAATCGTATTTTACGACACCTCTAATGTTTATAACATGTTGTGCCGACTCCACTTAGAGCAGGATAAGGGCAGGAGTATGATGACCTTGGCATTTATGATATTAGTACTACAGGATATTACTGGCTTTTGGGGCATTTTGAAATTACCCTAATACAACACCGATCGCTTGCTTGACATCGAAAGAAAAATCGTAAATGTTCATAGATTCCTGCCCGGGGATCGAACCTACGGCCCTCTGGTATGGGCCATACGATTCGGCCATCACGGCTATTCCCGTCTATAGGCTGCCTTAAACATATTTTCTAGAAATAGCGGCATCATAGCATTCTTAGCGCCCGTTTCTATGTTAATGACTATAATAAGTTGGTAAAGTCATTGTGCAGTGTGCATTATTACCTGCTTATTTATCTCTTTATCGGTAAATATTAACGTTTGTTTACATATCCCGTACATTTATATTACATACTATATCGCTAGGGAACCCATCTATCTTTGCACGTATAGTAAAGCAGTAATACCTTTCACTAAATCCGCCCTTGATCAATTTTGGAGCTGTAAGCTTTCTATAATATAATATAGCGAGGGGGATAATTTTGTAATACATGATTTTTTAATCTGATTTTTGCTGCTCCTTTCCAATTCATACAAGCGTGCTGTTATGTAGCCTTCCTCAATAAATGTGCTATCTCTCACTGATTATAAAATCCCTCTGTATGCTTAAATCTTTAACACTACGCAACAGATTTTGATGCGTTTTTTTTAAATAGAGTGATTAAAGAGGAAGGTTTATATGTATAATAACATTCAATATCTAGTACAGAAATACTGTAATTTTTGAGGTTTCTAATATGTATTTGTAAATAATTACGTTTTTTTCCGCTTAAATTGCAAACGCACCCTGCACCCTACGAGATTCATCATAATAATGTACTAAGTATTGTTTTTCACATGGCCAACTATATGTCGCTCTTCCAAGAGTAACCTCTAAAGAAAACATGTTTGTATTGTCTAATAACACGAAAGCTGTAAATGTTGTATATAAAGACATTCTGTAATTAATTGTAAAAATAAAATACATAGGGAAAAATGTAAAAAGTTAATAAGTAAAAATGTAGTATGTGAATATTTTTGAATTTAAACTATCGTGAGTGGAATTCATAATTAATGTATATATTCCGGCTATACTCACGTGTTATTTTATCGGATGAGCCCGACTAGTTTCAAGCCCATACGGGGCTCTTATTCATGAGCTCTTTACGCGGCGTTATCGCGGCGGGAACTGCGTGTAGCAGCTCGCAGGGCGCGACTCGAGAGTGAACTAGTCGGGCTCATCCGATAAAATAACACGTGAGTATAGCCGGTTTCTATACATTAATTATGTGAATATTGTTTTACTATAAATTTAACGCGTCCGGGCCACGGGCAGTAATTGAATTGAATGAATCTAAAGTACTGGATCGATTTTAATTATTTTTTTCACCAAGTGACATGGGCTATATGTTTTATACCCGTGCGAAGCAGGGGCAGGCCGCTAGTAGATTATATATTAGTATATATATCGAAGTACTGTATTGAATAATTATGAGAACACATTAGGACTTTTAGTAGTAGAAAATTATAAAATAGCCTTTAATAACGTGTTAGCTATTTTATTCAAAGAAATACGAAATATGGTTTCTTATATAATAGACGACTTTGAGAGTATTTTCTTTCTTTGTTTTACAGCCTTGACCGTGGTTGAGCCTTGCTTTTTAGGTTGTTTCACTATTTAAATAAAAGGTTTTTTTTCAAATGTATAACAGTGCTTTTAAAGTAAACTTAAATTGATAACTAAAAATGACAGAATATAACGTATTTGAAACCAGGTTCTGTTTAGTTAATTGATATACAAAATTTTATTCATTACTCGCTACTTCATTGGCGCCAACTTAAGATGCTAAGTACCCTCAATAATGCAATGTATTAAGTTTTAGCTGTGCTAAATAACATATTTACTGGTTCAGCGGATTGGTTGCGAAAACGTGACAGATGTACATACAGACATATATTTGCATTTATAATGTTAGTGTAGATTTTACTAGAGATTTGAAAATTTACTAGAGATTTTATAGATATAAAAAAAATCCTATCATTATTTTTGTACCATAGAATTCTACGAAGAAATTCTTAAACCGATTCATAAGATTGTTAAATTTAATATAAATTTCACGCTTAGTATTAAAGTGACCTAATTCAAAAAATCCGAGTAAAATTTTTGATAATCGTGTGACAAAAACTAAGTGACAATTTGCTTTAAAATTGAATTCCCAAGCAAGATATTCTCACTCGGATCACGTAGAGTAGCTGTATTAGCGACGTGAGACGACTGGGGTACAACAGATGTGTTGGAAATACTGACGGTTACTAGATTAAGAAAACATGTCGGTCGAACATGTGAACATGTGCAAAATGTAATAAAAACCTCAAAATTGAGGGTATATGTAACTGTAGTAACTGTTACTATCCCACAGCTGGGCATAGCATCCTCTCTCCGTTTTTGGAGAGAAGGATTGGAGCTACGACCTACCACGCTGCTCCAATGCGGATTGGTAGATTCCACATCCTCTGAATTCTCCAGAGATATGCAGGTTTCTCACTATGTTTTTCTACACTGAAAAGCGTCTGATAAATTTCAATTATCAATTAGAGACACACGTTTTCATAGAAAACTCATTAGGGTTTGAACCCCAGGCGTACGCACGGTGTTACCGCTGGGCTAGCACAGCTTCTGTAAGTAACAGTAAATAAATTATGAGTCCACAAATCTATACCTATACCCCATCCTAGTAATCTTAACCTACAAATATTATAAATGTGAAAGTTTGTGAGTATGGATGTATGTTTGTAACTCTTTCACGGTGAATCCGCTGAACCAGTATTGATGAAATTTGGCACAATTATTCCTTATACACCGGTGTAACATATAGGCTATAGAAATCCTGTTAATTATACAGGAACAGGATGACATTTAATAGCGCTATCTATTATCGACCTATTACACGACAACAGTTCACGCGAACGAAGTCGCGGGTAAGAACTAGTAGTATAATAAGCTTTGTTAATAAGTGTCTTTTTAATTTTTTTTAACCAACATATCATGCGACAACAGTCCACGCAAACGAAGATGCGGGTAAAAACAGTATTTTAAATGCGAAAGTTAATGAGTATGTATGTATGTTTGTTTGTTTACTCTCACGGCGAATCCGTTGAACTATGATGAATTTTGTCACAATTATTTCTTATACACCGGGATAATAATAAAGTCTATAGAAATCCTGTTAATTCAACAGGAATAGGATGACATTGAAAAGTGAAAATTGAAAAAAAAATAACCTTTCATGTGAAAACAGTCCACGCGAATGAAGTCGCGGGTAAAAGCTAGTATTATAAATGCGAAAGTTATTAATTATTGACTACTCTTTCACGGCGAAATCCTTGAGAAGTGGATTTCAAAATTAGACCCGGAAAGATGAACAAAGTAAAAGTAATAAGCACGTTAAAATGTCAGCGAATTACATGCAAGCTTGTAAAAATAAAATATCTCTAAATCATGTAACTAATTGATTTGTATGATTACTTATTTCATAAGCTACGTAATTTATATCGAAACATTGCTTCTAAATGACTTTTTGAAGGCGATTCGTGGCATTAAATTTTATTGGTTAATTTATATAACACAGTTTAACTTTTGTGCGACATGAAGATCATAAATCAGTTATTTTTTATAATATTTTGCTCATTAGATAGTCTGCCATAACACAAGTATTAAGTTACTTACTTTGGGGACGGACGACCGTGTGTAAGTGTTCCATTATTATTTATTTCAGTGAAGGAAAACATATTTATAAGGTAATGTGTAACCTACCAATCCGCATTGGAGCAGCGTGTTGGATCCAACTCCCTAAAAAAACGAAAGAAAAGATTTACTAGTATAAAAGGCCAATTCTTTACTTTTACCATAATAAAATTCTAATACTTCCAACAATCAATTTTTCAAGGCATTAACAGGAAAAGTTTAGCAATTTCCATTGTCATCGGGAAATTTATGATGTCGTTACATTTCGTTAGCGTGGCACGATTAATTGCGATTCTTTCCTATTTCTTTTATGGTTACCGTGGCGATAACGTCATATAAAAAACTCATGAATATGGGATGTACACGAAACCAGTAGGGCTCATCCTATAAAATTGAAAAAAAATAGCAAACACGTGTAACATGCTTGAACTTTATTAATAAATCAACATGGTTGGCGTCATAAGGAAGGAGAGTTTTATCATCACAAGGCACAAGAGTTTTGTCGTGATCATAGACAAGTTAGTATGTAAGAGGGCAGCACAAGTACATTTATAAAATACATTTTTGGTATCTTTTACTACAAACTAAACTGTTTCACGTCGTTGTGTTCGCAGGAGTTCCGCAGGAGCCCCGAGGTATGTGCGGAACGACGTCGTGCATCGGGACACCAAAACGCCGACCGTGGAGAAGTTCGTTCGTCGACTTGCGCGCCGACTGTTCGCGCGTGCGGACAACAGCGCGCACGTACACCTCCACGGCATCGCGCCACTCCATGCGCGACCACCCGATGGACGTTCCCTGCCTCGCGAGCTCCTGCGGTCACCGTCTCCGCGGCCCGATGCGGATGAAGACGGTGACGACGAGGACGACGCGACGGGCGAGAGGGCGAAACCACCGGACGAGGCAACACAACCGATTACGACACCACCACCGGACTTGACAATGCCTGACGATGACTACGAGGTCTGCGAGCTACCATTCCCAGACCTCCCCACCGAACAGGACATTCTCTAGGTCACCAAGGTCACCTGGGCTCACGGCCCGAATACCGACAACCTTTAGGTCACCTAGGTGACCTCGGCCTACGGCCGGAACATGGACCAGGCAGACTGCCTGCGAGGAAATGCCCGGGCAGAGAGGTACGCCTCGAGGCCCGTACCCCGCCTACCCCCCAACCGGGGAGTAAGTGAGATGACCCTGCTGCTGTGTGTTCGCAGGTAAAATAAATGATGGGGTTGAACCAATTAGTATATAACTAAGCTTGTTTGGTTAATGCTTCGCTTTGCGATTTTGTCGTGGAGTCTATCTCCTGATGATGCTTCGGTTGTGGGGCGATACGATTGATGAGTTTGTGATAGTGAGCGTGTGTAGTGTTTGTGTATTGTGGTGGCGGTGATGGAGGTTTGCGAATGTGTTTTTACGAATCCTGCATGTATCAGGTGTGAAAAGGGATAGTCCATTTGGCACTATATATATTTTCGGATTATAGCAAAAAATAATTTTATTATTACTTTTGTATTATGGATCTTCGCAAAGTAACGCCTAATTCTATAAATTAGCTAGCAATAAGGAAGTCATTTTATGATAAACTCTCATAAAGTAGACCATATAATATTAAAGATATCTGCTTGATTACGTAACTATTAATGCAATCATCGTGACCGTTGCATTCAGTTTTAATGACTTTATGTTATTTTATTCTTCGTTAAACTAAATTGAAGCTTCTCTATCCTTACTAATATTATAGATTCGAAAGTCTGTCTGTTATTACGTTTTCCCGGCAAATCAGCTGAAACAATATTTATGAAATTTGGCACAATTATTTCTATACACCAGGATAACATATGTATATTAATTGAACGGGAATAAGATCCCATTTAAAAACGGCATCTATTATCAACCTATTAAAGTTTTTTATTGACGAGGTCTCAAAGTAAAAAAAAATCATTGCTTTATTACAGAGTACTGAAAACATTATTAAACGAAACTACAATCATTACAAAAGATAATCTATACTAATATATAAAGCTGAAGAGTTTGTTTGTTTGTTTGTTTGTTTGTTTGAAGGCGCTAAACTCAGAAATTACTGAAACGATTTAAAAATTCTTGGAGGGTGGGATAGTACATCTATCGAGAAAGACTAAAGGACATATATGATCATGCTAAGATGAATAGGAGAGGAGCAGCAATAAAAAAATGTAAAGCGTTTCCTTGCGTGCGCTGAGTAAACTGTAAAAGTTATTATTCACTTACCTTAGTCGCCTTTTACGACGCCTCAATAAAAAAATGCGGGAGGCTTATTCTACTCAGCCGGATACAACATGCCGGAAAATTTGTTAGATTCATCTTTTTTAATTTTGACTTTTTAAATGAAATTTTTAAATTTTAAGCACTATTGTTACATCTTTGTGTTGTCGCCATCGACTTCCGCTTTGTATTTTATAGCAACACAGTCATGAAACAAGAGTATCGCACCCTTTTTGATTAAAATGGTAACAGCACTGTGACGTGTTGTTTCCGGTTGAGTCTTCCTATTGATAAATCGTTTCAGTGACAGTCAGTCTTTGTTCGTCATTCAAGAGAATGGGAATAGTGGTGTCCCTATTATATCGTGTTATTGTATATAGTGTGCGTTAACATTTGTTCACCCAATCGAATCATTGGAAATCAGTAATAATCGTGTTCATACGTTCTTCGATTGTTGAAACTTATATGTTGAAACGGATGAGCTGAGTAGTTTGTGTTTGATAATTACTTGTTCTGACAAATATGGCAGTTTCAATTACGAAAAATCTCGAAAAATTCAATAGATATGCTTTGTGAGACTTTCTTTAATCTACTCGATCGAGTTAGCGCAACGTTATGTGTTTGGCGATGGAACAGCGGTCACTAGATGTCGCTATTCCTGCGTCATAAAATAAAAATTGGATTTACGCTAACGCTTTCGAATAGGTAGGTAAAATAACTCGCACTTAGCCCGCTATTCACAAAAACTGAAAAACGTCCTCAGAATAAACATTAATGTTTGTTAGAAAAAAAATGGCATGGTAATACAGGAATTTTTATTTATTCTAGTTGGCCTCGCTAACTTCGTATCGCCTTTTAATAATATAATACGTCACAGTTCAAATGGTGGTCACTGAAAATCAGCGTTCGGGTTTCAAATTCGTACCAAAGCCGAGTGGTAACCCATTTTGTGGCGACACACTACGCCTTTATAAATAAATTTATTATTATTATTCAAATTCAAATTATTCGTTATTCAAATAAACTTGTAAACAAGTGGCAAAGCTAAAACTGACTGCGGAATTTTATTATAGAATCTTATACCCAAACCCACAAACGACTTACGTACTTTGCAAGGCGTAAAGCAGGAGCCGCAAGCTTATATCTGTTCCTACTTTGTCTATTATATACATCGACAATCTTTTTTTAATTATGTATATTCTTATGCACAAAAATTCGAGTCCTTATACGTAAAACTTAGTTGTTTACGTCATGAATAAGATTTTTATCTTTCTTTCTCTCAAAAGTAAAAATAACAGTTAATGAAAAAAAATATACTCAAATGCATTTTGTTACGAAAAAGTTTAATCTGTGTGCTTAGTGCGAGTTACAAACTCACACAGCACATACAAAAGCTAAGCTGGCTAAGCTTTATAAAACAAAGATAATAAAGTACAATGAGATAAGAAAACAACAAAACCTAATCAATTTGTTTTGTATCCTTATTACGTCTAAAGCAGACTTAATTGAGTTTTTTACTGAAACCCGAGGTCCTGTTACAACGGAGATTGTTTTTACGTGCAACAATAAATGTCGGAGTCGATCCTGCTAGACGGCGGTCCGTCGGATTTTATTGGCCTGTTTTATTAAAAATATTATTTCCAAAGTTTTCTCATTAACTTGATTCTCCTTTGGGAACTCACTCGGCTGGAATGGGATCATTCTCGTTTGGTGGTCTACCGGCATATAGATCCGTTTTATTAAAAACCATCTATTTTAATTCTTTTAATCTAAAGGAATTTATTATTTCATTAAATAATATACAAAAATAACTTTGTTAAATCTATACTAATATATGAAGCTGAAGAATTTTTTTGATTGTTTGAAAGCGCTAACCTCAGGAACTACTGGACTGATTTGAAAAATTCCTTGAGACCATTTATCAAGGAAAGCTATACTAGACTATGACTAGACTAGACTGGTATAGTCTAGTCGTATTAGGAATAGGAGAGGAGCTGTAATAAAAAATGTCGTGAAAACTACAATATTTAAAGCTTTTTTTGCGTGCGCTAAGTAAACGGTGAAAGTTATTGTTACAAAACTAATTTTATTAATAAAAAAAGTATTCTAAATCAGTTTTATTCTTTTCATAAAAATGCTAAAATGAAATCAAAGCAAACTCTCATTCGCTATCCGCGGGCTAGCTGCTAATGACAGCGGCTGTCACATCTCCACGTCAAAATGGCGCGAAAGGCTGTGTGTGTTAAAGCGAGATACGATGACGAATGTAAGATGGCGGTCTATTAGCCGGCGCAGATGAATAAAGAAGGACGCTTGTTTCATTAAAAAGAAGTTTTTAAGAGTTTATTTTCCACATCCATACAAATATCCATAACTATGGGAATCTTTCTGTTTGTTAAATCCACTAAAGTAATACATATAGATGAAATTTCGTACGATTGAAGATTAAACAACGGGTTATTTAAAAATTAGTTTATCTATTCCTATTTCTCTATCGGGAACAAAAAAAACAATACAGCGTGTCAGACAGAGATACTTTTGCATTAATAATATTAGTAAGGATACGGTTTACAGGTAATTCAGTTTTTGTATTTTACATAGAGTAATTAAATGATTTTTCATTTCATCTAAATAATGCATAGGTGTAGGAGTTTTATAAAAATAAAAATTCTGAATATTATTTTACAAAAGTTTTTAATAATACTCTTACAATACATCTCATTTGTATCTAGATACAATATTTACAAGAATCTTAAATTATTTTTCCTACTTACGAAGTACAAAGTTCACCTACATACAATATTGTCACAAAATTTATCGACTCATTTTCTTAAGACAGTAAACTATAGACAGTTATAGGCAGTGGCGTTGCTGATTTGAGTATTGATTACAGAAGCTTGGAATAACTAAATTTACAACTAATAAATACTATTACTATCACAAAGGTACACAATGTGACTGATGAATTTAATGAAAATGAAAAGGCACTAAAAATGAATTAACACAACCAATTTGAAAAAATTTCAAACTTTCAGTCTTTCAATCAATCAAATTTTAATATTTTACAGGAATTTAATGGTGTAATTTCTATAGCAACAATCAATGGCGTCATTTGTGTACCTTCGGGAGAAAAATTAAAACAACCTGATCACGATAATTAGTCAATCGGTATCCATAAAAATATTAGTCATTTTTTGACAAACGACAGTACGTTTGTTAAAATAGTTGATTTAGATGGATTTAATTTAAAATATAAAACCTCATTGTAAGAAATTATTGCTTTTTATATAAATTTTGATGAGGAATTAGAAATTCATTAGCTGCTATTGGAATAGACTTATTATACTCAGTGTAGGAAAGCCAGCCTCAAATGCGTCATATTACTATAAAGATAATAATAGAAGCAAATGAGGGTGTCTGTTTTTTTAATGTGTGATTAGACAAAGATGAAATATACGAGTTTCATCTTCCCTGCATTATTTATTTTGACCAATTCACTTACAGGCCTGCCTATAGCTTCCTCTAAGTATAATAACTCTATGGTTATTGGAACAAATAGTCTTAGTAGATTTCAAACTCATATTTGAAAGTCTCAAGTAAGTACCAAAATAACAATTGCCCAATTATCGTATCTGATGTTATTATAAATCTATAAAATATCATATTCACCGATAATGTTATAAAAATTTACATTATATCACACGAACCCTCTCGTCATAAACCTAATGTTGACATTAGACCAATAAATATAATTCGACGTCGACTTTAGTCGCTAAAGGTGGATTTTAGTATAAAAAATATTCTTAATGGACGGAATAAGTGAAACGAATATTTTTAAGAATAAAGAATATTATTTGCTGCAGTAGATTCTCTGCTATAGATTGCGATTGAAATTTGAATAATTTACAATGTTGGAAGGTAGAAATTCAATGAACTTGGACTTGTAGTTATTGATACTAAAGACGTTATAAAGTTAAAAACTGCAAAAGGATTACTTTTGATTGGAATAATAGATGTAGCAGTAGACAGAAGGCGGCAATTTCTAGCTGGATTTAGGTGTGAAGTTAGTATTGCTAGGCGTCACGCGAAATTTTGTCCAAACTTTAAAGACATGAAACGAAGAAATTCATAAAAGTGACTTCTATAATAGTTTCTCCTGTAGAATGAATTTGTAAATTAGAACCTGGACTATTAGGAATATATTTTCATTACCAGAAAAATAGCGTAAACAATGAAGATGCATAAAATTTCAAAACAATCCAAGTACTTTAATCGAACCTTAATAATTGTTTTAAGCTGTATTTTCTTAAGACATGTTAATTTAAAATTGGCTTTGCCAGAGTAAAATTAATCACAAATTATAACAGTAAAAATAACCTAAGCCAACGCTATTGTATTAATTGATGGAGTTAAGTCGAATATCAAAAGGAAGATTACTAGCCTAATTAATTTTTTTTTATCTCCTAGCGGCTGGTGCTTGAGTGTGGTGAGTGCAACCTTCGACATTCTCTGGCCAATCGCAAACGTTTTCATTGTAGTTAAACACCAAGTTCTGTGGGCAGGGCATGTGGTGTTTTCTTTCACCTTCACACATGTAGTACATAGTACAATCTGCTTTGTCTGGGTGATAGGATATGTGACCATCTTCCTCTTCGCAAACTACTTCATTAGCTGGGAAATAATGGGATCCTATTAATTCCAATTCAAATTATTTATCATTGCAGTTGGTTTTTATAAACTCATTAAATCGACAAATTTTGAATGAACCTACCATTGGTTCGGAAAGGTGCTCTTACCGAGAAGAATCAACAAGAAACAACGCGGCCTTACTTTTTTCAAAACTATTATTTAAATCATAATTATTAATCATCATCCTCCTGCCCTTATCCCACCCTAAGTGGGGTCAGCACAACATGTTATAAACATGCTGTCACTTGATTTGGCTGCGTTTTGACGACCGGCCGCCTGTCTGACGTCAACTTATCCCAGTCGTATTTTACGACACCTCGGTAAGATAAAGGATGGTCTATTCTACTAAACCGGATACTACACGGTGGGTCAACTTACCTATGTCACCTTTTACGACACCTCGGTAAGAAATGAGGTTGGTCTATTCTACTCAGCCGGATACGACATGGCGTGTCGACTTACCTTAGTCGGCTTTTACGACACCTCGGTAAGAAATGAGGGTGGTAATGTTCTATTTAGCCGGATACCACACGGCGGAAAAACATAATTATTAATGAACTAATAAAAAAAAGCTTACAGCCTAATCCAGTGCGTAACTGGTTTAAACTGAAAACGATACTTAATTATAAAAGGTTTAGAAGTTTAGCTCAAAATATTGAAAAAAAGAGCTGAAGTTGCCAAATCATATTATATTTGGAATTTTAGGAAACATTTTTAATCAAGTATATACTTACGATCTTTAGTGGTGTACTGTCCATTCGGGTTTGAAGACTCGTAAGGTCCGTCATATTCAAGTTTAACCTTATAGTCCCCGAGTTCTTGTTTCATGGCGGCGATGAGAGGATATTTTCCAGTTCCGCATGACCCTCTGAAGTCATCCATATCGATAGACCAGACCATAATGCCTCCGAAACCTTCTTCTTTCAACCATGCCATCTGAAAATAAAAGATCTTATGTTAACACTATGAAACATCTTCTGCTACTACACCACAACATGTTTTTCTCTTCCATTCTCTCCTATCATTCGTCAACTCAGGTACTAATCCTTTTATATGCATGTCATATTTCACACAATCCAAGCATCTCTATTTCGGCCTCCATGATTATGATTATGTACTAAGGATCGGCCACACAATTGGGTTATGTACACTTGACTTAGTAATGACGACTAATTGCAATTGATTTAGCTAATATCATGTAATTGATGCTTTAAATATTGTGTCCGGTTACTGAATACTAATTAAACAAAAGGTTAACTGTCACATGCCGCAACAGTGCAAATATGAAGATGGTTGATTCATCAGTTTGCAGGGTTATTTAATATAAAATTGTCTGCACTATTGGATAATACAATTTGTAAATAATAATGTTAACTAGCATTAGAAGATTAAATTGAATTTGAAATAAAATTCAATGGTAAACGATGGAAATAAACCAATGTATACTTGGTCCAAGGTTGATCAAATATTTGTTCCATATTTACCTTAGTCTTCAGTGATCTTTCGTCATCAAAACCAACCCATTGGTCTTCTCTGTAAGCAAATGGCACCATTTGTTCATTATCCCATACCAGTGTGGTGTTGTCTTCTCTGAGGAAATCGCAGATCTCGTAGTAGGACATGAAACCAGCTTCGTTCGTGAAACGTCCGGCTTGACCTAACGCGGATGAGAAAATTGTTAGATTATTCTTGCTCGGTTGGTAAATTTGTTATCAAATTCAAATTATTTTTTATTCAAGTGAACTGTTTACAGTACTTTTGATTCGTCAAATGTTTTAAAGAAGCTACCACTGATTCGGAAGTTTGCTACTACCGAGAAGAACCAGCAAGAAACTCGGCAGCTAATCTTTTTACATATAGCTGGCATTTACTAGAGAGTTAGCAATTGAAATTTTAACACGTGTATATGGAATCTGGAACTTACCACCGCCTGAAGCAGGAGCGCCGATGTCGAATTGAGTTTCGTTAATCAATGTGAAGGATCGGCCATAGGTCGGCATACCGATCATAAGTTTCTCTTTAGGCGCACCTTGGCGCACCCATTCGCGTGCTGAGTAATCCTGAAAACAAAACCGTTCAATATCAGAAGTGATATCTTAATTTGATAAATCTATATATCACACGCTTAGTATTAAAGAGACCTAGTTCAAAAAGTTGTTCTTGGCAAATTGCAACAAAGCGTAGAGTAGCGCCTACAAAACTCGTGAGTGTGAAAGAGTCCCATAACTTGGAAGAACAAAAAAACACTAGCTTTTCTAATAGCTGGTAACGTCGTGTTATAGATGGCGTTGAAATAAGGATTTAACTAATTTTGAATTAGGTCGTAGAGGTTCGATACAACAAATTTACAGTTTGCTCTATTAAATTTCCCAAATTTTACCGGATCATCAGAAGTATTAAACACTTTCTTGAAATAATGAATAACAGTTAAAGAAAACACAATTTACGATATAATTTACCACCCTGTAAACTGCAAGCGCTTTTGTTTAACAGAGAAAAATAAAGAAACTACTGATAGAAAAACTTTACCGTGGGAGCTATTAAAATTTAGGGTCTACCCACATTATTAAAGTTAAATTTTGAAATATTACAAAAGCAAAATATACTAAATCATTAATTATACTAGGATTAAAGACTTTTGTAATTTACTGAGTGATATTTCGTTTAACTGATATTTAAGATTTGATATAGGTTTTGTGAATGCTGATTTGTAACATACAAAATACCTATAGGGAAAAAAAGAGGGTTAAAAATGTTAAACAGGCGTCAGGACACGTGACCTGATCGCAAATTCGTAACATTCGTTTTGTTTAGGCGGCGCAGGGCGCTTACGAATGGATTCAATTGTAAATTTCTGAAATTTGAATTTGAAAATGAAATTTAAATTTTTATATAAATTGTCATGTTTATGTAATTATAGAGCTTTTATACTGATAATTAAATAAATTCATGCTAAATTATTCCCTAACTGTTCCAAAATATCAAAAATACACAACGAGTTTCGAGTTTTCACTTCTACCAGCACTTTCGGAGTGCAATTCATTTTTTTTGTTATCTTTTTCACTTTAATTTTATTTTTTTAATTTTAAGAATTTTTCATAATTAATCTAAGTTTATAAATGATTTTCTTTGTTGTTTTAAATTATACTTATTTTTTTAATTATCTGTTATACTTTCGTTAAAGTATAACAGCAGATTAATCGTTATTAATCTGCTGAAGCAATATTTATGAAATTCGTACAATTGAAACCAACAAATAAAATGAAAAATCCGTTCTTCTTCGATCTTGGTCCAAGGTTGATCAAATATTTGTTCCATATTTACCTTTGTCTTCAGTGATCTTTCGTCATCAAAACCAACCCATTGGTCTTCTCTGTACTACAGTTTTTTTTTGTTCTCATGAACAAGAAAAATTATAGTACATGTTTAAGAGTATTCCAAAACTGTCACTGTCAATGTGGATATACCCTAAGTTACATTTATTAAGTATAACAAAGTTGTTCTTTACTTACCACGGTGAGTTTCTTCTGGTAACTAGTTGCGCTTTCTAGGGGGAAAAGGGGGCTGTTGTGTCCGACCTGGCGCTCCCATTGCCCGTGGAAGTCGTACGTCATCACGTTGATGTAATCCTGGACAAAAGCAAAATGCAATACTTAGCAAGAATCTAAGCAATGATTACCAAGCGATAAATGAAAGAATGGTCCATAACTTAGAACGTTGTCTCAAGGCTTTAAAGTTTTTTACTCGAGGGTTTTTAGGGTCGCTGATAACAAATCTAATTTCGTGGTCGCTGGACTGGGCCTCATAAGAAGTCTTAGAATCGCTCAGCGGGCGATAGAGTGAGCTATCCTCGGAGTGTCTCTAAGTGATCGAATCAGAAATGAGAAGATCAGTACAAGAAGCAGAGTCACTGATATAGCTCAGCGTGGCGTGAAGCTGATGTGGTGATTGGCGAGGCACATAGTACAGAGACCCGATCTGCGTAAGGGTCTCAAGGTGTTGGAATGGCGATCGCTCACCGGAAATCGCAGTGCCAACAAACCCCTACAAAATGGACTGACAATCTAAAAAAGGTCGCGGGGAGCTGGGTTCCAAACAGCACAAAATCGTGTGGTATGGAGATCCCATGAAGAGACCTATGTCCAGCAGTGGACGTCTATCGGTTGACAAAAAAGAGGAAGAAGATCCAATAAGGCAATTAAATATTTTAAATATTCCCTACTTGCTGTTAGTTTTAATAGCTTTTACGGCGTCATAGGACGATTGAGTGTGGAAGCAATGTCAAAATTATGAAATTCAGAGGTTAGGTTAATAATATTTTATCAAGCGCCATATTTCGTGGTCCACGTACCAGGTATTTAGAAATTTCAGGTACATCATAGCCGGCTGCGATAGCTTCAAAGGACGCTGGCACAGCAGCTGAGAGCAGGAGACGTGGTTGACCCGATGTTTTGGCTTCACCTTCGAAGGCCAGTCTAAGTTCTTTCAATAGGGAAACGAATGCAGCACGGTCGTCAGCCCCACTGTGAATAAAACGATTCATATAGGACAATATTTGACATAATATATATATTTAAAATTAAATATATACTAGTTGAATGTTGTTTTGTCATATAAATTGCTAGCAATCGCCAGCGGCTCCGCCCGCGTTGAAAGGTTAAAACCGTTATATAGTATTTTGATAACCATAAAAATGTTAAACCATAGACTGACGGTATAACCATTTCGCAATCTTAAGTAAATGCAACTGATTGGTATGGGATGGGATGGGATGGGATGGGATGGTATGGGATTGGATGGGATGGGATGGGATGGGATGGGATGGGATGGGATGGGATGGGATGGGATGGGATGGGATGGGATGGGATGGGATGGGATGGGATGGGATGGGATGGGATGGGATGGGATGGGATGGGATGGGATGGGATGGGATGGGATGGGATGGGATGGGATGGGATGGGATGGGATGGGATGGGATGGGATGGGATGGGATGGGATGGGATGGGATGGGATGGGATGGGATGGGATGGGATGGGATGGGATGGGATGGGATGGGATGGGATGGGATGGGATGGGATGGGATGGGATGGGATGGGATGGGATGGGATGGGATGGGATGGGATGGGATGGGATGGGATGGGATGGGATGGGATGGGATGGGATGGGATGGGATGGGATGGGATGGGATGGGATGGGATGGGATGGGATGGGATGGGATGGGATGGGATGGGATGGGATGGGATGGGATGGGATGGGATGGGATGGGATGGGATGGGATGGGATGAAATGGGATGGGATGGTAGTTGTATGATAGTTTTGTTTCTAGGGGAATTCGAAAGCTGAGTCACAGCTACACGTAGCCTAAACCCTAGTTAATATATTCTCTTACCGTGGATACTCCCAGTCAATGTCCAATCCATTGAATTGATAGTCCCTAAGGAACTCTATTACTTCATACACGAACTGGTTCATACGGAACACGTTGGAGGTTAGTTCTTTGAAGGGTGTGGAGCCGAAAGCCCACCCTCCGATGGCAAGCAGCACCTGAAATAACAAAAAAATTGAATAACAAAAGAGACAATCGTGCCATATAGAACGATAGATGATGTATATAATAGGCAAAGTACTGCTTTGCACCTTGGTAACAAAAGTACATAAGTAGTTTGTGTATAAGATTCTATAATAAAATTTCGCAATCAATTTTAGCTTTCACATTACAGCAGCTTAAAATCACTATTAAAGAGTGGCTAATAAAAGAAACCCTCCTATGCTGTTGAGGATTATTTAGACCATAAGAATGCACGGATATAGCTGTACAGCAGACCCTGTAACGTACTGATTTAACTGTAGTAATGCTTTAATCATTTAATGTCACTAGTTATGTGTGATGTTGAAAAGATCAACCGCAGAGTTTCTTGCTGGCTCTTCTCGGTAGGAACAGCTTTCCGAACCAGCTGTAGAATTGACGATTTGAAAGCACTTGTTTACTTGTTGTCACAATTTTATAGAATTAGGCGTTAGTTACAGGAGATCAATATACAAAAGTAACAATAAAATTATTTTGCAAAGCGACCAAGAAAGCATAGTTATATAGTAATTAGTTTAACCACCACCATTTATTTTACCTTCAAACACGTGTAACAAGCAGCAACTAGAAACATTTATCTGATCGTTAATGAGGATGCCATTGTTATGTTAATGATTTCAAGTTGTTCTACAATGTTTATGTCTTCTGATGATGCTCCAGTTGCGAGGCGGAAAGAAGAATTGGAGCTAAGACCTACCACGCTGCTTCATTGCGTGTTGGTAGGTTACATATATCCCCAGAATTCTCTAGAGTTATTCAGGTTTCCTAACGATGTTTTCCTTCACCGAAAAGCGTGTGATAAATTGTAAGTATCAATTACACATAAGTTTTTAATAGAAGAAGTCATAGGTGCGTGCTTGGGGTTTGAACTGGTAACTTTCGAAAGAGTCGCACGTTGTCACCGCTTTGGCCATAACTTAACCGCCAAAATTTTCTTAAAAATATTTTTTCATCCAAGATAATTTACTAACCAGAGCAAACCAGGAAACCATATCTAGAGTTTAAATCTACCATATTACTTCCAACCAGGTAGCTTCCGTGATCCTGAATTTAAAAATCTGCTTAAATATCCTGCAAAACTGATATGGTATGTTTGAATAATCGCTGTACCTTTTTAAGGTAAACGAGTTACCATTTAGATTTTATCAAAATCAGGTTAGAGTAATGAAGCGTAAATTTCCTCTAGATAATTCTTTTGCATAAAAATAAACCTGGGTAATCGAGGTTTGCTTGGTATTCGCTTCTACCATAAAATTCCGTTATCCATACTAGACCAGTCTACAGAAAGGTATAATTTAAGTATAAGAGATATGCTTATACGTAAAGCACTGACTGGCTTTACGTATAAGACTGGCCCGTTGGAGCAGTGGGTAGTGACCCTGCCTTTAGCTCCGCGGGTCGCGGGTTCGATTCCCGCCGAGGGCTAACATTTTCTATAAATGAATTTGTTGGTCTTTGAGTCTGGGTGTATATTTGTATTTAAGTATGTATTTAAAAATATATAAGTATATATTCACCAGTTGTCTGTCTACCATAACACAAGTATTAAGTTACTTACTTTGGGACGGACGACCGTGAGTGTAAGTGTCCCATATATTTATTTATTTATTATTATATTACAAACAGTATTAAAGTAACGGCCTGTTACTATTCCATTGCTGGGCATAGACCTCCTCTCTCCGTTTTTGGAGAGAAGGATCGGAGCTAAGACCTACCACGCTGCTCCAATGCGGATTGGTACACATATCCCTAGAATTCTTTAGAGATATGCAGGTTTCCTTCACCGAAAATCGTGCGATGAATTGCAATTATAAATAAGACACAGGTCTTAACAGAAAAACTCATTGTTTTGGCCGGGGTTTCAACCCATGATCTCTCGAAAAATTGGCATGGTTTCACTGCTGGACTATCATAGCTCTAAGTTTATTTAGTCATAATTCAAGCGTTTTTAGACTTTAAGATAATCTTAAACAACAAATGTATACAACAATCCAGACAAGTTTTTCTCTCGAGACAGTTGCCATTGTCTAATATGCTGATTGGCGCTTCAGACATCTTCAAGAGTTTATTGTTACAACCCAGACAATGTTACAAGTCTCGTTTGAGCTTTGAAATTCAGCTTTACTGTATTTTATTAGTGCTTACTTTATATATTTCTTTTTTGTCGACTCTTAGTAAGAACTTACCGGCTTCATATTTGATTTATGCTTAAGCAAATTTATACTAATATAGAAAGTTAAAGAGTTTGATTCTTTTTTTGGTTGATTGTTTGATTTTTTAAACGCGCTTATATTGAGAACTACTGGACCGATTTGAAAAATTCTTTCAATATGAGATAGTGCAATAAATATTAAGGAAGGCGAGACTAAATAACATCATGCTAAGATGAATAGGAGAGGAGCAGCAATAAAAAATAGTGCGAAAACGGCAAAATTTAAAGATTTCCTTGCGTGCGCTAAGTAAAGGTCCCCTCTAAAGTTGTAAATAAAAGTCCGCGACAGCATATGTCTAGTAAGGTATATTTATGTTTAAAACTATTATTCAATTAATTTTGTTCTAATGAAAGAAAATTAATGTGTATTTTGTAAAGACGAATCTGAAAATTTTTACTAAACTCTAAATACGAGACCGGGTGCACCTCTCGGTTTTTTTTTAATATGAATTATAGCACACCGATACTGAAAATAGATGATTTTTGAATAGCTTTCCCCGTTTACTTAGCGCACGCAAAGAAAGCTTTAAATTTTGCCGTTTTTGGAATATTTTTATTGCTGCTCCTCTCCTATTCATCTTAGCGTAATTTTATAGCCTATAGCCTTCCCCAAGAAGTATTTTACACTGAATAATTTTTCAAATCGGTCCAGTAGTTCCTGACATTAGCGCGCAAACAAACAATCAATCAAACAATCTAACAAACAAACAAAGAAACAAACTCTTCAAATTCAAATTCAGATTATTCTTTACTCAAATAAACTTGTAAAAAAGTGCTTTTGAATCGTCAACTCTAACTGCTGGTTCGGAAAGCTGTTCCTACCGAGAAGAATTTTATTATAGACTCTTATACCCAAACCCACAAACGACTTAAGTACTTTTTCAAGGAGCAAATCAGGGGCCGCAAGCTTGTGTCGGTACTACTTTGTCTATTATATACATCACTTATTATTTTATAATTATTTATATTTTTAGATACAAAAATTCAATTTTATATATAAGTATACTTTTCAAATGGTAATGTAGTGTTAAGACATTTTAATTACATCAGGTACCATTTCGACACTCATTTAAGCGAGAGCGTTAAAAATTGAACTCACCTTCAAATTGGGATTCTTCTCCCTTAACGCGACAACCTTGTCGTACATATCCGCATCCTTCTCGTCCCCTTCCGCCAGCTTATGATCTTTAAGTGTGGCGAAGGCATATATAACGTGGGTGCAAAGTGCCGGATCTATGTTTTCTGGCATGAACCTTCCGGCGCTGGGACGTTTCGCTGACCAAGTGGTCAAGTAGCACAGGATCTGAGGTTCGCGTCCTGAAACAAATGAATATATCAAATCTGTATAAAGCTTCAGCGGAATCGCATCAATATCAGATAGTAAATCTAACTTTTATTAATTTTTGGGGCCTGTCGTGTTGGATAGTTAACCGACAGGTAAAGTAGGTAACAGATAAATGTCTCTAAAAAGTGAAACATTTTTAAAAACTAAAATCGCGGCCTTTTTAAAATAGGTGTTTGCTTTCCAGCAGATAAACAAAATAACATCTACATGATCTATATGTTAACTTATTAGAGACTTTAAGTGCTAAATAAGCCTATCAGAAACCTGAGAAACGCAAAATTCCGAGATATGTGTCAGATATGTTCCGAATAAACTAACTGACAGTTTATTGGTAACTTGTGAAACAGCAGACCCTTAAACCAGTATCTCGCTTATACTATTTAGATATTACTACCATCTTATTTTTGCCTTACCGAAAATGTTATTTTTACAATAAATCCACACTCAGATCATCGTTAAGTTAACATAATTTTTAGTATTTTATAAAGCAAGTTCTTACTATGTCCTGGATTTGAAATGCCTTGAAATCTTACTAATATTAAAATGTGTAAAAAAATGAATATAGATGAAATTTGGCACAACACCTTATACAATGGGGTAATATATAGGCTGTTGAAATCCTGTTAATTCTACAGGAATTCCTGTCATTGTAAAGCGCCATCTATTACCAATCTCACGACAACAGTCCACGCAAACTAATTTGCGGGTTAATTAGTTATCAATATTTCAGCTGAATTAGTTCCCACAAATTAAATTGTATGCAGATCATATGTTTATAGTATATACTAGAAACTCAATACTGAAGATAATGAAATTTAATTAGTGATTATCAAACAATCTTAATAATAGTTGAACCTAAAAAAAATAGTTCTTGAGAACACCCTAATAAAATGACGATATCGCAAAAAATTATATCTTGAACCAAGTCTAACGAATAAAAATCTTAAAACCATTATGACATTAATCTCGACAAAGCTAGAAAATAATGAAGAATTTAATATCGTTTCATTAAAATAACGTTAGGTATTTCTGAAGAAGCGATCTTTAATATCGATATTTCAAGTCATTAATTTTAACGAAGAGAAAATACTGGATATTAAATTTAATCAATCATCGGGGTATTAGTTTTGCATGCGTCAGATTTTGTCATAAAGTAATCATTTTCTGTATGTAAAGATTCTCCAAATCTAATAAAAAACTTCTAAATTGCATTTCTGATTTCTCTATCGAGCGAGTCCTTAATTCATGAGGATTGCTGTCATTTGATTTGTTGGACTTGAAGATTTGTCTCTTGGTAAATTGCTAAAGTTGGAGAAAGATCTCATATGATCAGTCCATCGTTTTAACAATGTTCGGCCTTATGGCGGTTTATTTCGCATATTTTAAATAATTTAAGATACACTGATCACAGAATTTGATGACAGAATTCTATAGCCATGTGTTTACTTTAAGCTGGGATGTTGTGATTGAACTCTAGAACCAACTTCTCTATTCCCAATCAGCTGAATGTAATACGGAAAGATGTCTCAAGAGAATACTGCAATGTAACATTAATATACTCGTACAGTACAGCACAGTACTGACCTAACAGAAGGGCTCTGGATGATCCTGATAATCAGCAGTGAGTACACGACTTTATGTGGAGGACACTGATGAGAGCATTTTTATAGCCATATCTTTTATTAAAGCGAGGAAAGGAAGCTTTGAAAAATTAAAAAAAGGAATAGGTTCTACATTGCTAAGCGCGGTCAACCATTGGCCGCATCATTCGCTGTCCATCAGGGGAGATCGTAGCCAGATACTATCCTTATCGTACTAAAAAAAGGATTTTTTTCTAACCTTATCCATCAATTCCTACCTTTCTTTAATATAATTACAAGCACATAAGGGCTACGATATAAAACTTGAGTACAAATCATTTTTGTTCAACAAAAATGTAAGTTGTAACATTACAGCTTTGGTAAAATACACGACAAAATGGCTTCACATCTAGAAATCATTATCTATTACGCCCGTATAACGTTGACTACAACTTAGAAGCACTTGTAAGATTGCCGCTTAACGTCATAAACCTTGTAAGCCCCAATCCCTAGACTCATAAACTTCACGCCAAAATGTGCCAAATAAATTAGAGCCTTATTTCGCTTTCATGAAAGGGAAAAAAAACAACTGTGTATATAAACTCGTAGGTCTTAGTATTCTGGCCTTTGAGGACTTGAGCGTGAAAGCACTCGATGTCTGAAACTTTTAGTAACTGTGTCGCGAGCGGTCGTTGTTAGCAGCCATTCTTAGCAGTTGGAAAATATAGAGTGGCTCAAAGTGACCCTTGTAGCACCCCTTTTTAAGATCGGTCGCTTTTAGTGTCACGTACATACAGGTTCTTGGGTGTTGCGAGTGGAAAATGTAAATTTATGGAAACAAAAGGAACCACGCCGTGTGGTATACGGCTGAATAAAATAGTACCACCCTCATTTCTTACCGAGGTGTCGTAAAAGGCGATTAAGGTAAGACGACCCGCCGTATGGTATCCGGCTGAGTAGAATAGACCAACCTCATTTCTAACCGAGGTGTCGTTAAAGGCGACTAAGGTAAGTTAACCCACCGTGTGGTATCCGGTTTAGTAGAATAGACCACCTTCTTTCTTACCGAGGTGTCATAAAGTACGACTGAGGTAAGTTGACGTCAGGCAGGCGGCCGGTTGTAAAAACGCAGGCAAATCATGTGACAGCATGTTTATAACATGTTGTGCCGACCCCACTTAGAGTGGGATAAGGGCAGGAAGAAGAAGATGGAAACAAAACGAACCATACTGTTATATTACGATATTAATACGAAAAGAAAGTACTTTGTTTTCTTATTAAGTACCAAAGTCAGTAAAGTAACTTGCGCGTATGTAGGTGATTGAAATATGGCGTAATTATAAGTTGACTAGCAATTGCCAACGGCTCCGCCCGCGTGAAAGTATTACAACCGTAATATAGACTTTTGATAACCATAAAAATAGTTCAAGTGGGTTAACCGTAAAAGCTAGACATATGCTGTTGCGGACTTTTATTCAGAACTTTTAGAGGAGAACAATTTTCTGATACATGATTGTTGAATAACTATTACAGTTTACTCAGCGCACACAAGGAAGCTTTCTATTTTGCCGTTTTCGTAATATTTTTTTATTGCTGCTCCTCTCCTATTTATTTTAGTGTGATGTTAGATGTATCCCACTATAAGTAGGTTCGGCACAACATGTTATAAACATGTTTTCACATGATTTAGCTACGCATTTTACAACCAGCCGCCTGCCTGACCTCAACTTACCTTAAGAGAAGACTCTTACGACACCTCGGTAAGAAATGAGGGTAGACTATTCTACTCAGCCGGATACCACACGGCGGGTCAACTTAACTTAGTTGCCTTTTACGACACGTCAATTAGAAATGAGGATGGTCTATTCTACGCCGGATACCACACGGCGCGTCAACTTAGTTGCCTTTTACAAGTCGGTAAGAAATGAGGACGGTCTATTCTAATCCGGATACCACAAGGCGGGTAAACTCACTTTAGTTGCATTTTACGACACCTCGGTAAGAAATGAGGGTAGTTTATTCATTCCGACAATTTATTCAAATGATTCACTTCAAAGATAATGTACACATTACACTGTAGGTAAAGTTAGCAAAGAATAACAAAGACAAATGTGTTACAAAAATAAAAGTAATATTATGTTTGCTGACGTGAAAATTGCCTGAGAAAAAGTTGGAGAAAGTTTTCGCAAGCTGTCGTTTGATATATGTATAACGCTTTACAAAATTACATTTTGATAGGCTATTACGTGTGATATCTTATGCTCTTATAAGTGGTTAGAGAAAGTGCTCAAAACTTAAGTATAGCAAAACCATGACACTCATTTTATTCGCACTGATTCGAAAGTTGGATTAAGTTGGAAATTAAGGGAATTTTATACTATATTAAATTATTACATTTGTTGTCTTAGTTATAATACTGATTTTTGCGTAATTTTCTAAAATTTACAACTCTAGAGGATGGTACAGAATAAATCAATTATAAAGTAATTATTGATCATTAAATTTTGTCTTGGAATAATATTTATTTCTATTTTCAATAGTTGCAGACAGATAGATGGACAGACAGATATACGGATAAATAGACAGACAGATAGATAGACAGAGACAGATAGAGAAATCGATATACAGATACCCAGAAAGATAGGCTGACAGAAAGACAGACAGATAGATAGGCTCATAGAGAGACAAGCAAACATACAGATAAACAGAACAATAAGAATAAGAATATGATTATCTTTATTTATATAATTGCACTGGTATTCTATACAACAAAAAAACAGTTGAAACATACAGATAATACCAGTGCAATGCTTTAAAATGGTAGCTACTTAGCGATTATTGAGCTGGGACGCCCAACAATGATTTTCAACAATAGACAGAGAGATAGACAGACCGATGGACAGACCGACATACATATAGACAGACACACAGATATATAAACAGACAGACATACAGATGAAAAGAAAAATAAAGAGATAGACAGACCGATAGAGAGACAGAAACACAGATAGACAGATTAAGCTACGACATGACAATGACGCAAACAGCCTTCTGTCATACCTACGTTGTGTACAATACTATGAAATTTTAACTCACTTGATTTATCGATGACAGCTAAAGCGTTGTTTGTTTTGATGACACGAGTCTTGGTAGGTTTCTTGACTTTACTTAGCACGTCTGCTAAGCTGATCTTGATTGGCTGAGGTTTTTCCTCTTCTTCAATCTCAATGGTGGCTGCTACAGATGCCCAGTCAACGTCCTTTGCGTCTTTACCACGGGAGATTCCACGCAGCTCTTCTCTGTTAGGAACGAACATGATATTGGTTGCCTATTTATGAATAGCTGTGGTAACCCAGCGGTAACACCGTGCGCCTCTTTCGAGGAGGTCTAGGGTTCAAACCCCGGGCAGGCGCCAATGAGTTTTCTAGTAAAACTTATGTGTCTAATTGATAATTGCAATTTATCACACGGTTTTCGGTGAAGGAAAACATCGTGAGGAAACCTGCATATCTCTAGAGAATTCTGGAGATATGTGTAACCTACCATTCCGCATTGGAGCAGCGTGGTAGGTCTTAGCCCCAATCCTTCTTTCAAAAAAAAAACGGAGAGAAGAGGCCTATGCCCAGCAGTGGGATAGTAACAGGCTGTTACTTGCTTACTATGAATAGTACATTGGTGACCGAGCCTACTTTGGTAATTTTTGAAATGATAAAAAAATAAAAAAGCGCCGGGTGACATGTGGGAATCGAACCTAGGTTTCGAACTCTCTTGATCCGTGTGTTAATTTTCTTATATCAAGGGGAAGTGTGTTACATAAAAGTATTGCTTTGACAGTAAAAGAATTTCCATAAAGTAGAGTGAGAAGGTACTTTAAGCCGTAAATTGTAATTGAAACGAAGAGAAAGAGAGTGAGTATCCCTAGACAAATAAATCTCTTCTTTAAGTAACTAGGAGTGTCTAGATTAAACAGAACACAGTAAAGGAGAATTTAAGTATTCCTGCGAAGTCGGATAGGGAGCCACTTGAGCTTTTTACAAAATTGAGAAACATGATCATACTTGCGCAAGAGAAATATAAACCTAATACAGTCTACAAATATTTTGAAGTAGCTCAAGTTAGTTTCGTTGTTCCTCCGTGAACACACCCATACTAAGCCGATATGAATGAATTCACAATTATATGAATACAAATCTCGACTTTATTTACGCCTCACAGCCCTACCTATATATGTCTGAGACAAAGAATCTCCTTAGCGCGATTCTAATATAGTATTCTACCGTGCAGAGCTATCTATCGTTAAGTAGATTAATTAATTATATAAAATGTTATTTTCGCGGTCTGGGAGCTAACATTCCCAGACCCCCCGAACCAGAGATCCAGTAGGTCACTTAGGTGACCTGGGCCTACGACCCAAACACAGTCCAGGCCACAAAGCCTGCGAGGGCCAGCCCAGGCAAAGAGGTTCGCCTCGAGGCCCGTACCCCGCCTACTCCTCAAGGGTATGCGAGAACCCCCTGCTGCTGTTATTTAGCGTTTAACAATCCGTTAAATTAGGGTAACAAATATCCGCATACTCGAGAATTGGTAAAAGGAGAGATTGCGCCATAACTTTAGTAGCAATGGGTAGAAAATTGCGTAGCCCACGTAGAGAACCGATTGCATTATTATAGACGGATCACGGTATTAATTTAGTAGAATATTTCCGTAGTTTCTAGAATTAAAGAAATTACAAGTTCCATCTAACATTGAATCATCAGTTTCCTCCCAAAATTTACGACCATAACACATTACATGCACGATTAAATAGAGAATAAGTCGGTGCTATTGAATAAATGTATTTCTAGTTGGCAAAAAATTTCTATCTGCTCCTCTGGGAAATTCGCGTGATAAAAGTAAATTTTGATTTGCTCACTCCATTAACTCTGAAGACGAAATGTTTACGATCCATTTCGTTGTTTCTCCAGAATGTAGATTAGGGTGAAATGTTTTTTTTTCTAAATGACATAGAAAATCTGCGTAAATGTCTGTCTGATCGTAATTTTATTGCGGCACTCTATTCTTACAAGATGTGATTTTGTAAAGCCTCCCTCGTTTAGAACCTTTTTTATATATAGAGGTTTCTTTTTATATTGTCTTTTTTTGTATAACTAAACGGCTTTTACACGCCATATTTATCCTAGCCCTTTCATACCTTAGTTAACTAACTAATTCAACCCAAAGCGCTCATAAAAAAATCTTAAATTGCAAACTCCCTCCAATCGAATATCGCTTAACTCATTATCATCATCTTCCTGCCCTTATCCTACTCTAAGTAGGGTATGCACAACATGTTGTCAGTGGATTTGGCTACGTATTTTACGACCAGCCGCCTGCCTAACGTCAACTTATCTTAGTCGAAAGAAAGAGGGTGGTTTATTCTACTTAACCGCATACCACACGGTGAGTCATCTTACCTTAGTCGCCTTTTACGACACCTCGGTAATAAGTGAGATTGATCGCTTAACTCAAACATTATACAATTAGGCTTTGCTTTGAAAAGTACCATAATACAAAACGAAACAAAATATTTTTTGTTTTTGTCAAACAGTTTTGGCGACTCATGTCATACTTCGTACATATACTTACAATTAATATTTCTCTTTCTGGTGTTTGAAAAGAATCTAAAATCGTTTACGATAGTTTTTCACTAGCGTTTTGAACTTGAATACAAACGGAGGCTTCATATTTTGTTGCCAACATTATTAGTTCGTATTAATTTTTTAAGGGGTATGTAGGTTTTATTTCGCAATGTTTTTCTTCACTTTGTACTGCATGATGGGAATCAAACAATAACATCTACAGATCATAATTATATATATTTTTGTAGATCAAGATCTTGGACCTGGGATTCTTGGCAATGATCTCATGCATTTGGCTATTTGGTACATTCATATACTTTTGTACACCTTCAAAAGGTCTACAGAAAACTCCGCGATGGTATATGTCTATCTCTTATGGGTAACACAATAGCGTTTTTTTGTAATTTTTCTTTTATGAAAAATAATGCCTTATTTTCAAAAAAAATTAAACAATCATTATCCAATTAAGTACCTTAAATACATTGTTGATTTAATATAGATCAAAATGGCCGTATACAGCATGTAATTTAAATGAATATTTTAAAAGATTTACATTTAGGCATAGCAGTTTTTGTTTTACTCCAAATTTAACACGTGCGGGCCACGGGCAGTAATGAATAAATCAAAACTACTGGATCGATTTTAATCATTTTTTTCACTGAGTGATATAGGCTATATATTTTATAGCCGTGCGAAGCCGGGGCGGGTCGCTAGTGGCAACATAAATCTTAACTACTAATTATACAGAGACAAGTACCTCATAGCACCAATCAGTGGATATTTGACGTCACCGCCGCAGATACTTCCAGAAAAGTCGTCCATATCGACAGTCCACACCATGGCACCGCCGAAACCATTGTCTTTGATCCATCTAGGAAACGGAAATACGTTAAAAATAATATAACATGGCGGTACAAATACTATGACAACGTGTATCATTGATTGATTGATTATAATTTATAGAAATAGGCATTATTGCGAAATGTCAAAGTCCAAAAATAATGGTAGAATTATTTAGCTACGATAAGATTTTTTTGATAATGATTGTAATGAATTTCATGATACCTTTTACGGTCCAATTTCTTTTTGTTCAAAGCCTATATTTAACTATAATTTGTGAGAATTTAATTTATTTTTAATTATATTTATAATACGTTATATTTTTTAATAAAACAAAAGTGTACAAAGGTCAACTCATTTTTGACAGAGATCTCTATTAACCTACAAAGTGAGACAATTTAGAGAAAAGCAGTTTTTTTACGTAAATATCAAAACTAATAAATTAAAATTATAGTAACTAATAATATACTTTCTTATTAATAAATTTGTATAAATAATTTGAGAAAATAAATAAATAACAAATCTTTTATTATTTTGAAGACAATGGACTTCATGAAATTTTGAAATTAAACATTCAATTTTTTTTTACCATACATCACTTTGTTTTATTAAACTAAAGTAAAACATTTTTTAATGGCGTGTGGCGTCACAAAATGGGTAACCATTTCTCTTTGGTCCGAATCTGCAGTTCTAAACACTGATATTCAGCGGCCACCATTCTGTAATACACGAACGATTTATATCCAAAAGCCGTTCGTGTATTACTAGAACTATAGCTAGATACTTGCCTCATTTTGTTCCTGATGGACTTTTCGTCGTCGAAGCCCACCCATTGATCGCCATGGACTGCATAAGGTACCTTCATCTCGTCATCCCATACGTAAGCGCCACCGTTCTTCAGGATTTCGCACACCTTTATTAAAAAAAGACTATTAACTTATATAATCTGGCAGGATTATACCCCATTATGATTATCTTGACATGGGATTTGGTTGAGTAATTCTACTCAACCAAATCCCATGTCTTAGTCCCAAATCTTATGGTTAGAAATGAGGATGGTCTGAATAGACCTAGTTCCGGTTGAGTAGAATATATCACCCTCATGTCTTAACTGAGGTGTCGTAAAAGGCGACTAAGTGGTAAGGTAAGTTGACTCGCCGTGTGGTATCCGGTGGAGTAGAATAGACACCTCAGCCACCTCACCTCAACAAACAAACCTCAAAAAAACCAACAAGAAATGAAGGTATTCATTTCTTACCAAGGTGTCGTAAAATACGACTTATCTTAATCGTTGATCCGCCTTTTGATATCCAGCTGAGTAAAATAGCCCACCCTCTTTTTTACTGAGGTATATTAAAAGGCGACTAAGATAAGTTGACCCGCCGTGTTGTATCCGACTGAATAGAATAGACCACCCTCTTTCTTACCGAGGCGTCGTAAAAGTGACTTAGGTAAGTAGACGTCACGCAGCTGGTTGGTCGTAAAATGACAAGCCAAAACATGTAACAACATGTTGCGTCCCCACTTAGAGAAGGATAAGGGCAGGAAAATGATGATTAGAAACACACACTTTCACCTGACATTACAGTCCTAAATTTTATTATATGGCTTTCTGCATGGGTTACTTTAGTAAATGCATTCAACCATATTAAAGGCAAACCATAAAACGTGTAATAAATTTTACTGCTCATTAAAGGCGTAGTAAATTGCGAATAAGAAAAAGCAAACGCTTTTATATGGTCTTTAACCTTGAAATTAAATATATTTCCAGTTAGCAGGTTTCTTATGAGATGATGCTGTAATCCCTAAAAGATATCTAGGACCCGTTCACATTGTATAGTCACGACTTGTGAGTATTAAATTGCGTTGAACAACATTTACACTAGTCGGTAACGACTGCCACCAAAGAGAATATAAAACTTTGTTAAATAAATAAATAATTATTATAAACTATATAAATAAATGCACTAAGTAGGGTCGGCACAAAATAGTTGAGATTGTAGTAGTGAATGTGTGCAAAACTAGTGAAATGTGGCAGTGGCGATTGATTGTATGTACTGCATGTGTTTTAAAAATCCCACATGTATAAGATATGAAAACAGATAATATTTTCAATTTTTTTTTTTTTAAATAATAGTAGTATTACTTTTGTATAAGATATAAAAGCGAAAAGTTAACACTATATTATTCATACACTAGTTTTTACCCGCGACTTCGTTCGCCTGGACTGTTGTCGTGTGATAGATCATAGATGGCGCTTTTCAATGTCATCCTATTCCTTTAGAATTAACAGGATTTCTATAGCCTAAATGTTCTGGTATAAGTAATAATTGTGCTAAATTAGCATATAATTCGGCGGATTTGCCGTGAAAGAGTAACAAACACACAAACTTTCGCATTTATAATATTAGTAAGGTTTTTCATTTAATGTGGATTACAGGAAATTAATATTATCATTCATTTTGTATTATTAAACCTCGCAAAGTGAGGCCTAGTTCTCAAAATTAAGAACTCACTAAAGCACAAAGATTGTTTTTTACTATCTTTCAAGCTTTTGTTATGTACGGACCTTGAATTATGACATTCTGCCACGAAATCTCGTTACAGCTGAGCGCACTAAACATTAAATGACATAACGAAATATCGCAGACGTGATGTAACTGCAAACTACCTCTTCTCAGACCTAAACATACAGGGTCTCACAATAAGCGGTCTATTTATGTGCGAAACGTGCTTAGAGATATATCAGTGAGGGAATTAAGATGGTTCATCAATTTCATCTTATTAATGTAAAGAAATTAAATTTAAAGAAAGTAATAGGAAAGTGCAAGTAGATTTATCCATAAACTAGTAGGCAAGTACAATTGGATTTCTCAATAAACTAATTAGCAAGTACAAGAACATTTATCAATAAACTAGTAGGCAAGTACAATTAGATTTATCAATAAACTAATAAGCAAGTACAAGAACATTTATCAATAAACTAGTAGGCAAGTACAATTAGATTTATCAATAAACTAATAAGCAAGTACAAGAACATTTATCAATAAACTAGTAGGCAAGTACAATTAGATTTATCAATAAACTAATAAGCAAGTACAAGAACATTTATCAATAAACTAGTAGGCAAGTACAATTAGATTTATAAATATACTAATAGGCAAGTACAAGTAGATTAATCAATAAACTAATAGGCAAGTACAAGTAAATTTATCTAATTTTATATTTAATAAAATAATTTTGCTATAATCCGCAATGAATTAAAATAGAAAATATATATAATGCTTAATGTTGAGTGGACGATCCGTTTTCATACCTGATACATGCAGGATTCGTAAAAACACAAACCTCCACTACCGCCACCACAATACACAAGCACTACACATGTGCACTATCACAAACTCTCGTGCGGGGCGAAACAATCGTTAACTCGCACGCATCACCTATCGTTCTATTATTTTTTATATTCTTATGTACAAAAATTAAATGTACATATAAATATAAAGAAGTAAATGTTCTAATGTACGAATGAATTAGTTATGATTGCACAACTTAGGGATTCATACAGTTGTACAGAAATATGGCAGGCTGCCCTGAAAGGGAAATTTCTATTGCAGTCATTCATTATTGATGTACCTATAAACAGTTCTGTTATTACTACAATAATTATGGACTGGACTAAGGGAATTATATGGGAAACTATAGAACTAATTAAATTATACTATGGGAATTTATTATATTAAAAAAAGCAGTTTGTCGCAATGTAAACGGGCTACGAGGTAGGCTTACTAATAATTTTTAATTAAACTCACCTCGTAATATGCAAGGAAACCGGCCTCCTTTGTATACTCCCCTGCCTTGCCTCCCCCGCTTGCTGGGGAATTCACCTTAAAGTTGTTCATGTTGGACAAAGTGAACGTCCGTCCGTACGTTGGCATACCTGGAATTCAGATAGCTCTCTGAGTTTCGTAGCTTTTGAAGGTATATTATTCTTACAATAAAGCATTTTATATAATTATATTAATATCGTAAGTCACATTAAAATTGTTATAATCTGTAATAGAAATCATCATTATCCGTTCTTATCCCACTCTAAGTGGGGTCGGCAGAACATGTTACCATATATATGATTGATCCAGGTATTTTACGACCGACCGCTTGTCTGACATCAACTTACCTTATTTACTTACTTACCTTTTGCGACACCTCAGTAAGAAAGAGGGTAGTCAATTCTACTCAACTGTATACCACACGGCGGGTCAACTTACCTTAGTCGTCTTTTACGGCACTTCGGCAAGAAATGAGGATGGTCTATTTTACTCAGCCGAATACCACACGGCGGTACATTCACGGTGGAGTTACCTTATTCGTCTTTTACGACACCTTGGTAAGAAATGAGTGTGGTTTATTCTACTCAGCCGGACACCAGACGGTGGGTCGCCTTACCTTAGTCGCCTTTTACGACACCTCGGTAAAAATATAAATGGTCTATTTTATTCAGACGGATACCACACGGCGGGCCGACTTACTTTAGTCGTCATTTATGACACCTCAGTATGAAATGAGGGTGTTCTATTCTATTCAGCCGGATACCACACGATGGGTTAGCTTACCTTAGTTGTCGTTTACGGAACTTTGTAAGAAATGGGGGTGTTCTATTCTATTCAATTGGATATCACACGGCATAAAAAAAAAATTGTCAATATTTAAAACAGAACCTAAAAATTTTAGGATAAATCAATGTTAGTTAGAGTAAATAAGAAATGTTAGTTAATCGAAAACCACCGTTTGATATTCATGAAATAAAAAGAACTGTAGAAGAGAAATATAAATTCAATTTTAGTTGGTAACCGTTTGCAGAAAATTCTACAGGTGCACATCACGTGGCAATTTCAACTGCAACGAATACATTTCGTAACGCGTCCAGAAATTCATCTAATATTTTTCACAACCAATATTATATTTGAGTGAAATAATCGGGTCTTTTCTACAAAAATTTAGCTTTGTAATTTTTGATACACTTAAATATAATTTTAGAGTCATTAATAAAGTTTAATTTGACCTTATATATAAAAAATAATAATAATAATATTTTGCTATAATTCGCAACAAAATTTGACAGATAAAAATATCAAGAATTATAAATCAAATCAAACAAAATCTTTATATTTAAATGAGTTAATCTTGTATATCAAATCAAACAAAATCTTTATATTTAAATGAGTTAATCTTGTATATATATATATTTTCTGAATCTCGAAAACGGCTCCAACGATTTTCCTGAAATTCAGCATGAAGGAAGTTTTCGGGGAGAAAAATTGATCTAGCTAGGTTTTATGTAAAAAAAATATTGTTTTATCCCTGTTTTTGGGCATTAAAAAACACTAACGTTTATATTGAATTGAATTTTCGCCATTAGCTGTCAAGTCGACGTAGCTTATTCGGTTAACGGGCAGCCTCGAGAAATGTGAATGCCAAGGATCGATCCCCAACGAAATAATTGTTTTTTCTTTTTTTTTAAGTTTTTTTTTTGCAAAAATTACCGAGCGAAGCTCGGTTACCCAGATATTAGTCTTTATGAAAGTAAACTTTTCCTAGAACTTTTGAATCGTCAATGATTATGATTTCCTTCTGTTACTCAAAGGTTGGAAGAGATCCTTTTTAGGGATAAGTCCGCCTTTGTTCATTTGTTTTTTTTACTTTTTCTTACTCTTTTCTATATTTATAAAAAGAAATAAAGATTAAATGAAGGTGCAACTGCAATCAGTTTCACCTTCATTAAATCGTTATTTAATGAAGGTGAAACGGTCAATCTTTTAAACGATTTCCATTTACATTATTAAACCGCAGTTTTGTAAAACGTTGAAAAGATGTTCTAGTCCAAGCATTTTTATCATTCAAATAAATAATATTGATAGTCTATACATATGCATTATAAACTTGTAGATATATCAATGATTTGCAACTGCCGAGTTTCTTGCTAGCTCTTCTTGGTAGGAGCAGCTTTCCAAACCGGCAGTGGTGTTGACGATTGAAAAGCACTTGCTTACAAATTTACTTGGATAACGAATAATTTAAATTGGAATTTGAATATAAAAATCTGACTAAATTCACTAAACTGACTAAAACCATACCTATTATATAGCCAAAAATTGACGTTATTACGCAATGGTAGCTCAAGTATAAATTATCTTACCAATGATAAGTTTATCTTTAGGTGCTCCCAGTTTGACCCAAAGGTGAGCTGCATGGTCCACGGACAGCTGCTTCCTCCATTCAGAATCTGATGAGGGCGAATACAGAGGAGCGTTGTGACCAGTCTCCCTTTCCCACTTGCCGTGGAAGTCATAGGCCATCACGTTGATGAAATCGAGATAGCTGATAGAAAAATCGAATGTTACTATTCATTATAAAATAAATAAATTATATAAAATAAACCTTTATTGCTGTTTTTTTAATTAGTCTTATTCTACTATCATTAACGCTCAATGTAGTTTTTATAAATAGGTCGCCCTTCGACAAAGGCGTCTTCTAAAGATTTCCATTTCACCCTGTTTCTTGCTGTCTCTTGCTCTGCACCTTTATAAAGGTCATTTTCCCATCGTTTTGTTTGTTGCCCTTTATTTCTTCTGCCATCTCTAGGGTACCAAGGATCCAAGTTTTTTTTCACAATCTATAATCTTATATACGCCTTTGAAGTTCAGCGTTACAAGTGATAAAATATCTACTTAGTGCTACAAATTCTAGTAGATTAATTAATAAACCTTTAATTCTTGATACTTCTTTAATTATAGATACATTCAACTACTATTTAATGACAATGTTAGGTTATTTGATACTTGATACCTAGACGTAGTCAGCGTCGGTAGAACCACTTAATTGTGGACGAGCTCAAAAAGATCGTGGGGAGCCGATCCTTCGTTAAAAAGGTCTGGATCTAAGCGGCACAAGATCATGTGGTTTGGAGATCTCCAGAACAGACCTATGTCCAGTAGACGTAAGCCGACCTCCTGCTAAAATTAAATTTGTGTTGTTTCCTTATTCTAATTACCTAGCAACAGCCGGGACATCATAGCCGCTCTTGATGTTGTCAGGTCCCACGGGTACCGCAGCAGTAAGCAGAAGACGCTGTTTTTTAATTTCTTGTGCTTCTGCTTCAAACGCTTCACGGAGTTCTGTTGAGCAATTAATGGAATCTCAATGAACATCGAAGTTCGATAAATCAAATTTTAATATTTTAATATTTGGCAGAGATCTCTTATAGAGATAAGTTATCCTTTGTACTTGTTTTTCATTTTACTGTATTTTTTGTATGTTTTCTTTTATGGTACATAAATAAATAAATAAAATATTTTGCATTTTCACTGGGTATATAATTTTTCTAAAGGCTCATATATAACACTTTGCTTACCGTCATCGATTTTTAGATCTTATCTATTGTCTTGTTTATAATATCGTCATCTACGTTTTCCATTTAGACTACCTTCTATTTTAATTTTGGGTACAATAAAACAAAAGCCACCGTAAAATATTCAGCTGAGTAGAAAAGACCACCCTCATTTCTCATTAAAATACGACTAAGGTTAGCTGTCGTCAGGCAGGCGGATGGTCGTAAAATATGTAGCCAAATCATGTGACAACCTATTTATTTTGCCTTGCCTATTATACTTGCCTTTACCCCACTTATAATGGGATAAGGGCTGGAGGATGATGATCTTAACAAATAATTACGTAATTAGGTTAGAATTTGAGAGTTAGAGGTATTTATTACACACACTATATGTATACAAACTATCAATATCTGGTAAAGGTAAGGGAAGTAAATTTAGCCCCAAAGAAAATTGTAAGTTATACTTTAATAAAAGTTTCTACCATTTAACCCACGTCCCAGTAATACAATATAAGTATACTTAAAAGTTATTTGCCAACGTTACAAATTTACCTAACACCAATATCACGAATTAAGCTATAACCTAGGTATTATCCGAAGCAGATTGTCCTTGCTACATTTAGAGGGGGCCTTTCTAAAATTCCTTGCCAAATGTCTCGCCTTTGGGGTACGGCAATTATTTTCGTATTAGGTACTAATCATATCTGGACCAAGATTTCGTATATTGCTATTGTTAACAATCCCTATTATGTGAAATAGTAATTGCAATTTATCACGATATTCGGTTAAGGAAAACATCACGAGAAAACGTGCATATCTTTAGAAAATTCTGGGAATTTGTTTAATGTACCAATCCAATACCTACCAAAACATCCAATAGAGAGACCTAAATATGTCAGGAGTGGAAAAGTAACAGGCCATAAATTCACTTTTTTTCAAGCAGCATCTAAATTTAATATTCCGCTAAAACCTATTGTCTCGACTTAAGACCGACTATTCTGCTTAACGCTGATCCGCGCAGCTCAAGTAAGGTCCTTTTCATAATCAGCATTTCAACGAAATATAACATCATCAAGTAAGGGTAGAAAATGGAAACGATAAATGTAGTATCCGGAAAGATATCGCTCCAGTCAATTCGTGACCACGGCGGATGCAACTTTGTCGAAACTAAATTTCCTCAATCATTCAATAAATTTTGCTAGTAGGCTGATACAGAAATCCATTATACTCATCGTCCTCCCTTATCCCACTCTAAGTGGGGTCGAAACAACATGATATTCACATTGTTACATGCTATGGCGACGTATATTACGTGGTCTATTCTAGCCGTCTATCCAGCTGAATGCCAGGGAAAAAGTAGATTTAGCTACACTTCGACAATATAGCAATAACGAAATGTAAGTAGTAACAGAAAAAATTGGAAAAGAGCAACCAACGAGTTTCTTAATAGCTCTTCTCAGTAGGAATACCTTTCCAGCAATAGAGTTGACGATTCAAAAGCACTTGTTTACAAGTTTACTTGAATAAAGAATGTTTTCAATTTGAATATATCAAAGTAAAATCAATATGATCTTAAACTATTTAATGCAGTATTTCGTTTTCTAAAACAAATTTAACTTGTTATCCATAAAGACCTACACGGAATATATAAGTGGCCCTTTGCCAAGATAAATTTATATGTATATACTGGCTCATGTTTACAAATTTGTTCACAAAGTTGTTTGCATAGCGATCGGTTCGAGAGTTTCTCGACGAATATAAGCCGAGGCATCTCCTTTGAAAAGAACGCTTTGAAATAACTTGAATGAATTCCTGATAATATTTAGCGAATACGTTTCTATTGTACTTTTTTATATTTTATCCTGTAAATTTCAAATACGAAGTAGTATGTCATTTGTGCATTAACATAAAATATCGTCAGCCAAGAAATAATAGAAATAAGACAATTTAAATATTGTAAATATTATAAACAAGTCCAGTTAAAAAAGCTTTTGACAAATTTCATATCCCTTCTGTTTAATAAAACTCGTTGGCGTTTTTCAACAGACTGTATATTTTCACAGAGTAAAAAGGAAGGTTATAAAGTTTTACATCGTATGCAATAGATGGTGTTACTAGCCTAATTAATATATTGTTATTTATCTCTAACACCCTCTCTTAACAAAATATTCCAATAATTAGTTTTAAGTTACAATATCACAAGTATTTTAATAAACAAAAATTAAGAAATTACTTATTTTAATTTACCTTTCCTATTCCCATCATATCCAAAAATTTATAATGTTTATTTTTACAAAGCCCTTTAGTAAGTATATCTGCCGGCATACAAGAAGTTTGTAAATAATAAATTTGAATATCTTTATTTATAACACATTCTCTAGTGAAATGATGTCGTACATCAATGTGCTTAGTACGCCTGTGAAACAATGGATTAGCAGCCAATTTCAAAGAACTTTGATTATCACTATACAAGCTCAAAGGTTTATTTTAATCATACACACAAAGTTCTGACATTAAATTTTTTAAATATATTGCCTCTTTACAGGCCTCTGAAAGCGCCATATACTCGGCTTCAGTACTAGACAGGGCTACTGTCCTTTGCTTCCTTGACTCATAACTTATTACACAATCTGACAATTTAAAACAATATCCTGTATAAGACCTTCTGTCAATGTTACAAGATGCCCAATCAGCATCAACAAAACCATGTAAATCAGTATAATTTCTCTTAAAAATTAAACCAAAATTTTTAGTTTTTTGTAAATATCTCAATAACCTTTTTAAATGTCTCCAATGTGTTTCATTAAAAGAGGTATTAAATTGGCTCAAAAAACTAACACTAAAGGAAATATCTGGCCTTGTAAGAACTGAAAGATACATCAGGGATCCAACTAATTGTTGATAAGGATATAATTTACTACAATTGTCATTAACAGCTTTTTCTAATTTTAAGTTTACTTCCATCGGAGTATCCGAAGCTTTACAATTAGTCATATTGAATTTTTTTAGAATAATATCAATAAATTGTTCTTGATCCAAGGTTATACAATCTCTTTTAACATTTACATTCATGCCAAGACAATTTTTTATTTGACCCATATCTTTAATCTTGAAATTTGACTCTAAGACACTTTTCAAGCTATTGTAAGTATTTTCACAATTATAGAATACAAAAAAATCATCCACGAATATTGCTACATAAATTTTAACATTATCATGACATTTTATAAACAAACAGGGTTCATATTTGGACTTCTTGAAACCTAACTTTAACAAACTGGATTCCACTTTTATGTACCAAGCCCTTGCTGATTGTTTCAACCCATATATGGCCTTTTTTAATTTCAAAACTTTATTATCACAATTTTTGAAATTAGAATTATCTGGTATTTCCATAAATACACATTCATTAATGTCACCGTTCAGAAAAGCTGTTGGTACATCTAAATGGTTCATTTTTAGTTCTAACTGAACACTTAAGGCAAAGAGGAGTCTCAATGTAGAATAACGCAAAACAGGTGAAAATGTTTCATTATAGTCCATACCTTTTATTTGGGTGAAGCCCTTAGCAACTAGTCGGTCTCTATACCGCACATCACCACTGCTGTCACACTTTTTCTTAAAAACCCACTTGTTTTTCACAACAGTGCCCGCACTCGGCCTGTCTACTAATTCCCATGTGTCATTGTCTCTAAAAGATTTAAGCTCTTCTTGCATGGCACTATACCACTGGTCTCTTTCGGGTCCTGAGAGAGCATCCTTCAGGGATATTGGTTCAATTGTTAAATCTTCAATACACATGTTAGAAATATAGTATCTATCTGGTGCACGACGGACACGCTTCCCTTGTTGAATGACAACTTTTCCCTCTGTAGTGACCATCTGGTCGTCTGCTGTTAAGCAATCACTGTAGTCCTCGTCCTGATCACTTGATGAATCACTTACAAGATATGTTGGATCGTCTATGCTTATACTCTCATTTTCTTCAATGATTTTTGAATTTTCCCCTTCTATTGTCGTATTGTTTTTTATATCTTTGTCTGGCTCCCTCTCTTCAACCACTATTTCTGTTGTGTCATTCTTAAGATTTTCCATTATCACAACATCCCGTGCCACCGTTATTTTATGTGAGTTACGATCATACAATCTATAGCCTTTGGTATTTTCTGAATATCCAACTAGATATAACATTTCAGACTTTTTGTCCCACTTGTTACGTCTCACTTTTGGAATGTGCACCATAGCTGGGCTTCCGAATACTCTGATATGGCTAAGATTAGGCTTTCTGGTAGTCCACATTTCATATGGAGTAGTGTTATTGCCCAAAACAGCTGTTGGTGATCTATTTTTTAGATATACAGCTGTATTCACAGCTTCTGCCCATAGGCTTTTGTCAAATGAAGCATCATATAAAAGACAACGTGCCTTTTCTACAATTGTCCTATTATATCTTTCGCTCAACCCATTTTGTTCAGGTGTGTAGGCGACTGTCTTTTGGTGAATTATACAATGTTGTTTTAAATAATTTTCCATTTCAACAGAGCAAAACTCTCCACCATTGTCAGACCGCAATATCTTTATTTTCTGTGACTGTTGATTTTCAACTTGCTCTTTAAACTCTCTAAAATATTTAAAAGCTTCATTCTTTTCCTTTAGAAAATATACAAAACACATCCGGCTGTAGTCGTCAACAAATAACAGATAGTATCTAGCTAAACCAAGAGATTTCTTTTCCATTGGGCCACATAAATCTGTGTGAACCACTTCTAGGACTCTGCTACTAGCGCTTGTACTCGCAGAGAAAGGCAGCCTAGTTTGCTTGCCTTCACAGCAAACTACACAACTTGATTTACTTATTTCCTGCTTTTCTTCGTAAGTTACACCTTCAACTGCTCCTTTTTTCATTTTATCAAGGTCATTCATATTTATATGACCTAATCGTCTGTGCCAAGTGTCACACGAAATCTTTACTGTTGCCGCTAAAATCTGCTTTGACTTTTCAATGTTTAATCTGTACACATCATTTTCTAAACTTGCTTCACCAATGCAAACATTCTGAGCATTGTAAATGTAACATCCATTTTTATTGAAGGAAACCTTGTTACCATTTGCAATCATTCTGCTCACTGAAAGCAAATTTGTAGTGAGTGTTGGTATGCACAAAACATTGTTAATTTGTACTTCATGTGTGAAAGTATTCACTCGCGTAGTAAGTCGAAGATTACCAGAGCACAACACTGGAACTTTCGTGCGATCGGCCACAATAATTTCTTTAACTTTCGGTTCGTAAGATAAGTTTGTTAACATATTTTTGTTTGACACCATGTGAGCACTGGCGCCAGAGTCGACGTACCAGTCGTTATGATTAAACTCTCGCGTAAGAAAAACTGCACTCAACACATTCGTTATTGATTTTTGTTTGTCTTTATTTAATAGGCGACACTGGCTTTTAAAATGGCCTATCTTTTTGCAATGGTAGCAACGAATTTGTTTTTTCGGAGTTGTATTGACATTTCCAATGACAGATGACGTGAGAGTTTCGTTTTTGCTACTTTCGTTACTACTTTGCGCTCGCACTTGTGAGTGACGTTTCTGCGCACGTGCAATTAGCCCACCTCCCGATTTAACCTCAAAATCCGAACTCATGTCCAACAATTTTGTCTTAATAGCATCAGCACTTATCTTCAGTCCTGAATGTTCTATTGCCATTATCATAGGACCAAATCTTTCAGGGAGTCCTGCCAGCAATAGCGAGCCAATCCACTCATCGTTAATTTCGAAACCCGTACCCTTCAACCGTTGAGCCGTTTCAACAAGTTGGTTGACGTAACTGGTCATACATTCACAACTCTCCAATCGTATTGATATGAGATTTCTTAATAGAGTAATCTTGCGAGTAAAACCTGAATCGTCAAACAAAGACTTCAGTTTGATCCATAGATCCTGTACAGTGGCTTCGGTCTTGATGTGGATAAATAACGATGGATCGATAGTCATAATGATTTTCGCCCTCGCCTTCTTATTTTCCGCATCCGTTAACTCCATTGCACTGGTCACATCCACGCCTTCCAAAATCATGAAATTTTCGACTGCGAACGCCCAGTCATCATAATTTTCTCGCCCCTTTAATTTTTGAACGTTAACTGCGTAGTTACCAGACATTTTGTAGCACTAATGCACAAAATAACATACTGAAAGTCTATTAAATTTGAGTCTGGGCCCATAACCTAATAAAACTCGTTGGCGTTTTTCAACAGACTGTATATTTTCACAGAGTAAAAAGGAAGGTTATAAAGTTTTACATCGTATGCAATAGATGGTGTTACTAGCCTAATTAATATATTGTTATTTATCTCTAACACTGTTAACCGTTGAGGAGTTCCTTCGTCTGGAGCCAATCCTGGCAGCATCAGGGCACGTTTATCGTAAACATGCATTGTCATCGCGACTGGACTAGTATGTAAAATACAGCTCAATCGGACACCGGGAAGTGGGTCAAATTTAACTTGCAAGATACATATACAAGTTGGATAAAAGCTTTTAATAAATATGATGAAATAATGTCAATTAAGAAATATTTATCTTTTTTTATTCTTACTAAAAGTCACCCTGCATGTAAAAAGGCATTTATATTTAGTAATTTTGTGGTCACTGAATAGGCACTTGTATTTATAAATATAAAAGCTGATTAAGCATTGTTAATAGATTTGCTTAAAGGAATTACGTCGATCAGAATTTTGGACTATAAAAAAAAGGATGTAAGAATAGCGCATGCAAATGTACGAATATGAAATGAATATATTATGGGAAGTCTGAAAGTTGCGCCCTTAAAAGAAAAGCTGAGAAAGAAGCAAGAGATTAAGTTGCTATGGTCATGAGGAGGGATGAATGTGACCAAAATAATCTTAAATATGGATGTGGATGGATATATGACTAGGGTTGCATAAAAAGCTGGATTGTGTGAAGAATGATATGCAAATAAAGGGAGTGGCACTAGAGTAGACGAATGATAGAGGAAAATGGAGGATAAAGACATATTGTGTGGACAACATTTAGAGTGATAGGAAAATGACGATGAACTAGCTTAAGTAGCCATGAGGTCATTATGATAAATACTAACAAAAAGTGTAAAAATCGTTAGAACATGTCTGATGTAAATGTCGGGGTCACGTGAGTCATCTCTTATAATATTAAGAAAAGGTCAGTGGTGTATTAAAGCTATTTGCATGTTTAGATTACGCCCGATAAAGACATGTTTATTTCTAGAAAATATATTCGAAGCTTCAACTTATTCTTTAGTTATTAAATTCCAATTATTCTTCAAGTAAACTTGTAAACAAGTGCTTTTGAATCGTCAACTCTACTGCTGGTTTGGCAAGCTTTTTCTACTTAGAAAAGCCAGCAAGAAACTCGGAGCTCTTTTTAAAAACTAATTCTTATAACTAGTCACATTTAGTTATTACTATTTTATGCAAGGTCGAAGGGTAACTAATCTAGGCTTTCTGATCATCTATGTTATCCTCAGATTTTCAGGTTATACAGGATTGGGATGGATGTTCTACTACAAAGAAAAGTGAGTGATAAATTGAAAATATTATCTTGATTGATGCCGGGATGAACCCTAGGTACAATATCTCCGAAGAAAAGTGAATATTTCTAAAAAATTGTGGGGATAAGTGTAACCTACCAACCCGTATTGGAGCAGTATGGTAGGTCTTAGTTCCAATCCTTCTCTCCAGAAAAGAAGAGAAGTTACCTAAGACTAGTAATGCGATAGTAACAAGCCATTGTATTGTAGCTTATGAACTTGTGAGAATAACGACCGCCCCATTGATATCTCCTATCATTTAACCTTCAGAAATTAGTGAAAAAAACAATGAACGTCCCACGATTCCTTCACATCTCAAATGTTGTCAATAAGCAATTAGATATAATTGGCAATTATCATTATAGTATATAATATAATAACATAACAGACAATAATATTATCAATGATAATATATATCTGCTGCTGTAATGAAATCTTTTCATACTATAATCTTATTTAATTGGAAGATAAGAATGTGTGGATATAGCTCTCTTTGAACCTGTACAAGACAGTAACGACTTAATGTTAAGAATTATATTTTTAAAAGAGCAACCGCCGAGTTTCTTGCTGGCTCTTCTCGGTAGGAACAGCTTTCCGAACCAGCAGTAGAGTTGACGATTCAAAAGCACTTGTTTACAAGTTTATTTGAATAAAGAATATTTTGAATTTGAATTTGAATTTGAATTTTATGGTGAGATCACGTAACTTGAACCAAGGTAAAAAAAATAGTTTAATTATCGAATGAATCTGTGTTTAGACTTTTTAGTTTAATCATTTAGGTTTACTAATAAATTGCTAAACTTAAAATCAAATTAAAACTTACTTACTAAGTACATAAGTAAGGATAAACTAACGCCTTTTTTTAATGAAACCGCCGTAATTTATCAACCCAAAACCATTACATACTAAGATTCATGAATATTGTTGGAGCCATTTCCGAAATACAGATTATATGTATGTTAGATTAGCTCAATTATATATTAGAGAAAAAGATACCGAGTTAATATTTATAAACGAAAATTCTCTTATTTGACAAAACAGGAAAAATATTAAAATTGCATAGTAGACGGAATTGTATTTAATGCGCTTGCATTGAAAAAATATATATATTTGTAATGAATATAATGAAATATTCTATGGTCGGAAATCGTGATAGAAATTCACCACATAATAAACAGTTTTATACCATGAACATTATACCAATCAAAATCGAATTATCTAGAAAGTAACAGAAAATTATGTCAACGCATTATTACGGACAGTTTATGTAAACAATACTATTGAATATATGTTTGTTATTGCGTGCTGTAAAGATTATTGAGATTGTCTTAATGAATGTGTGCAATGCTAGTGTTGCTGCTGATGGTGATTTCTAACTTAACTTATATTGCATGTATAAGGTAAGAAATCGTATTGCACATTTAGCAAACCATAGATTATCTCCTATTACGGATTACTGTAATTTTTTTCCTCCTGCCCTCATATCACTCTAAGTGGGGCAGCACAACATGTTACAAACATGTTGTCACATGATTTAGCTACGTATTTTTCGATTACCTATATTATATTATATTACTGCAAATAATTTTATCTTAAAGAAATACAAATTTTCAGTCTTCAATATTATTTCGTTATCGTATGCATTCAGTGTAAATTATACCGCGCATTAAAACTTGAACATGTCTAAACTTGTTTGAACATGTTTAAATATAGCTCCTGCCAAAAACTTTATAGTTAAACGCTTTGAACGTTGTTTGTGTTGCTGCTTACACTGACTTATGTACATTCAAAGTGTCTAATTAAACCTATGAGATACTACGCTAGTCTGGTTAGTATGGAGAGAGACTTTTTGTTAATTTTTATCTATCTTTTTAGCAGCAGTATAAAGAAGCAGCCTTTCCGTGGTGATACGACCACGGTTTTTTTTTTTTTTTTATGCCAGGAAAACCCATTATGGGTCATCACCGCCCGACGGGGACGAGCGGCGGCTATGTCGGACTCGCACCGACTAAAAACCTGACAGTGCTCCACCACGCTGCTGGTGGCGGGGACAGGGTACCTATGTAAACATTGCCCCCCATCCCCGGCAGCAGCAACTCTAAACCCCAGAGCGCGCCTCCTCTGGGTCGGGGCCTCTCTAATAGTGGCCCCTCCCTCCGCTAATCGATGCATCGGGAGCACCAGATGCATCGACCGCCTCGGGGACCTAACTCCAGCGAGCGTCCGATAAAACCCCGTTCGGATCGCTCGGAGGTCCCTGTTAGGGCGGCATGCGACGGACTTCGGCGAGTCGCCTGCGCCCCGCTCGCCTGCGGCGGATTGGATCCAAGGACTCGACTTCCCGGATCCGTCCCGCCGCCTCCTTCCGCAAGATAACGTCCTCGCAGAAGGAGGCCATCGCTGCCCACGATCGCTCCCTGTCCACCATGGCACGAACCACCATGGGCAGGGAGAGATCGTGCCCCACCTGTGCCACGAGTTCCGCCCGCTGAACCGCCCAAGCTGGACAGTCCGCGAGCGTGTGCAGCGCCGTGTGATACGACCACGGTGCTCTAAGTCATAGTCATAAGTATCAGTATATAATATAAAACAAAGTCCTTTGCCTGTCTGTCTGTTAGTGATAAGCTCGAAAACAAATACGGATTTTCATTTGAAATTGATCAATAATCAAAGTGATGAAAAAGCTTTTTGTTAATTATTTAAAGGCCCTTGGCTTCGCCTACATGAAATACAGTTTTTCGAAAAGTTTTTCCTTTTAAAATCCATGCAAATTCTAGGTTATAAAGTTTCTCAAAATATACACTATCGTATAGTAACAACCATACAATAATACACTGAGTAGATTTTGGGAAAATCAATCACATAGACAGTTTTTAGGGACTTTGTTTTATAATATGTATAAATAAGAAAATAAAATTAACAGTTTTTTTACAAATTTAAAACTAGTAGTAAAAATAGTAATAGTAAAATATGATGATATTTGTAGAAAATTTTGAAAATTGGGTGTGTATTTTTATTGTAGACAAAACATAATGTATTGTGGCATATACCTCTTTTATAAGTCTACAGAAAAGTCTGCGATTGTACATATTTTTAAGGATAACTTACTATACCAATAAGGTTTTTCACGTAGAATACGGTATATGGAGAGCTATTTATACTAGAGCGAGAAACACGTTCAAATTTAAATGAATCCTGCTATCCTATTCTACTAATATTATAAATGCGAAAGTATGTGAGTATGGATATATGTTTGTTACTCTTTCACGGCGAATCCGCTGAACCAATATCGATGAAATTTGGCACAATTATTACTTTTACACGGGAATAACACATAGGCTATAAAAATTTAGTTAATTGTACAGGAATAGGATAACATTGAAAAGCGTCATCTATTATCAACCCATTAATTTTTTGTTAACAATTTGCAGGGTTGGAGTATGACAGAAGCTACTGGTGAATTCCAAGACTACGCATGCAATCGAAGTTGTGTATAAAAGCTAGTAACTTATAAGTTAACAAAATAAACTAATGCGCGCGAAAATATTACTTGAAGGGAAGGTCGAAAGCGACAGAGCATCATTTTAAATACAAACGTAAATACAAGTCTAAATATGAAAGGAAAACTGTGTTAGTTGCCGTTGTTTCGGCCTACCCTCTTATTAGCACCTTTATTAAAAGCCCGGCTGGTAGATACTTGAGTAAACTCGCAAATTTAATTAGGCGAAAACATTTTGTTCACTTTGTTCACGGCAAGATGATTACAAGACTGCCGGGCATGGTCTTCGTTAGAATTTTATTAACTAAATAGCAATCGCCAGCGGCTTTGCCCGCGCGGAAAGATTACAACTGTGATATAGTATTTCAACCATAAAATGGTTAAAGTGGGTTAACTTTAAAAGCTAGACATATGCTATTGCGGACTTTTATTTAGTGCGAACTTTTAGAGGGGAACAATTTTGTGATAACTGATTTTTTTAATAACTTTCACTGTTTACTTAGCGCACGCAAGGAAAGCTTAAATGTTGCCGTTTTCGCAATATTCCGTATTGTTGATCCTCTCCTATTTATCTTATCATAATGTTATATAGCCTATAGCCTTTTTCGATAAATGGACTATCTACTATATACACTCAATGACTTTTTTAAATCGGTCCAGTAGTTCCTGAGATTAGCGCGTTCAAACAAACAAACTCTTCAGCTTTATATATTATTATAGATTCTATATCTGATGTATCTTTCATCTTTTATATATCTCAGTTAATTTTGTTATTGCTCTTTATTTAATTCTATTTAATATGATACGCTACAAGAAAATCTGGTATCCGGATTAAAGATCACCCTCATTTCTTAGCGAGGTGTAAAACGCGACTAGGGTAAACTGACCCGGCATGTGGTATCCGGCTTTTCATGGAATTCGGCATGTAGGGGGTTTTTTTGGGTAAATCGATCTACCTAGGTTTCAATTTAAAAAAATTGAATTTTTATCCCTGTTTTCGGGAAAATGCGAAAATTTACGTTGATATCAAAAGACAATTTTCGCTGTCAAATGTAAAGTCATGGTAGCTCATTTGGGGAACGGGTAGTTTAGAGAGGTGAATATACCTAGTTTCGAGGCCCAGCTGTCCAACTCTTTTTTATTTTATTTTTTATATTTGTTAAAAAATTATCCATCTAGGCTCGCTCACCCAGGCACTAAAACATAAGTTGACGTAAATAAATTAACTGTCTCCATACATATGTATCATTTCAAACAAATTTCCAAGTGCGAAGCAACGTGTATAAGCAATCTGTTACTCGCGCTCCTTTAATTCTCTATAAAGTACATATTAGCCATGCAAAAACGATTTGAACTTTATCAAAGAAAGTCTTATATGCAGCTTAAATATTACAAAAGTAAATGCGAAGGTAACTTGTGATTCGGTTTTACTTAAAGTATTCCAAGAGAAAGTAAATAAATAATTTTTAAGGTCTATTCTACTCAACCGGATACTACATGGAGGTTTAACTTATCTTAGTCATCTTTAACGATATCCCGGTCAGAAATGAGGGTGATCTATTCCACTCAACCGAATACAACACGGCGGGTAAACTTACTTTATTCGCCTTTTACGAAACCTCGGTCATAAATGAGGGTGATCTATTCCACTCAACCGAATACAACACGGCAGGTAAACTTACCTTAGTCGCCTCTTACGACACCTCGGTAAGAAATGAGGGAGTATATTCTTTTAGTCAACCGGATATCACACGGCAGATCAACTCACCTTAGTCGCCTATTACGACACTTCGGTGAGAAATGAAGGTGGTCTATTCTACTCAGCCGGATAGCACTGAAGGAGCTATAATAACAATAACAATATTATGAATCCTTAATACAAATTAAATGATTTAATTGTTATAGTTTCCGCATTTTTAGCAAGTTCTAATACGGAAATCCATATCCAGTGTTTGGCAGGGAGCCAAAAGGCGATCAATGGAATGGATAAATTATTTGCAATAGTATGTTATTTTAATTTTATAGCATCACTCTATTTACATCCATAAAATAAAGCAGTTATTGCTTGTAAGAATTTACTTAATGCGGTTAAGTAATTATATATAGTCCTTTACATATATAATTGAACAATTCTTTACACTACATTTAGCATAACAAGGATTTTTATCATTGCAGATTATAATCTGGTATAGCTAGATAATATTACTGTTGAATTTTAATAATTTTTATCTAATCTGATACTATAATACAAAGATTATAAAACTGAAACCAAAATTCTTATGACAAACATTACGTACAGGCCAAAAATAAAAAATTAAAAAGTTTTATACAGGTCTTGTATGGACACCTGTATCATAATATAACTTTTAATCATAACGATACACCTATACAACCTCCAGCTGGACCAAGGAGGTTGAACCTCTATTTTAAAAAAAAATGTTTCAATTAACGAGTCCGCGGCGACGCTACACGTATGCGCAATCGATTTTTGCACCTTGGTGCTAACATTTGTCATTTAAAAAATCTTTTTGATATTTTAACAAAGTTTGGTTTTTATTAATATTGTTTTACGTATTATAGTATGAGAGTAGATAAAGTAGTGTATGACACTGTACATAACTTGGTGGGTTATAACCCATAAAAAACCCATATTACATTAATGAGGGTACTTAAGCGTTTCAGTTGACGCAAATAAATCACCGGTACCATATATATATATAATAGAAAAAGTATCTATGTTCCTCATCGACTTTGACACGGATGGACCGATTTTAACGAAATTTTCAGACGATCTTTAAATTAACTTAGCAGATAATTCTTTAAAGTTTGACGATGATCGGAGCATTATTTTTGTCAATTTCTTTTTTGAACTCGAAAGTAGATTGACAGCAACACGTGGATAGACCGTTAGTATAATATAAGCTGACATTGACAACTCAAATGAAAATGTTGATTTGAATAGACTATTTTCTGAATTGGAATTAATTTCGCGTCGGACAAAGGACATTAGTTACCCAATATGACGCGTGTCGCAAACCAAGTCCATACATTATCTATTATAGTTGAAATTCAGTACACGTTGCGACAGTATTCGGTCGTCCATCAAACTGCTTGTTACGAAAGTTGATTAAGCACCTCTCACACGGGAAGCGTTGCGTATGCGATACTGACCGCAGAAATAACCCTAAAGTCTAAGTGCGCTTATATTTTTGTTCATTCTTCTAACATTTCCAAATTCAAATTAAAAATATACTTTATTCAAGTAAACTTGTAAACAAGTGCTTTTGAATCGTCACCTCTACAGCTGGTTCGAAAAGCTGTTCCTACCGAGAAGAGCCACGAAGAAACGGCGGTCAAAATATAATTTTTATTACTATTTATATTTATTTATTACTGTCTTGTACAGGGTCGAAGAGTAGCTATACCCATGCTTTCTTATCATATAAGTATTTCTTAATAGTATCGTAGGCTTTCCTTCAACATTTTTTTTCCAAACTGCTGTAATGGCAAAGCTAAAATTGATTGCGGAATATTATTATAAAATCTTATACCCAAAACCGAAAACGGCACGTACTATTGCATAACGCAAAGCAGGAGTCGCAAGTTTGTCGGTTCCTACTATGTTTATTATATACATCACTTATTGTTTTATAATTCTTAATACTTTTATGTATAAAAAAACTGCAACTGTGACGCAAATGTATGAATACCCATTTCCTTAAACTTTTTTGCGAAATGGAGCGATGAATTTATTTATTTAGGGCACCAACAAATTGTAATCGAAAAGAAAAACAATGAAATAGAGCGTGCACAGATTGTAGACACACTTACTGGCTGAGAAAGATATGAAAAAATATAACAAATAACAAAAAATAATTCATATGTAAACTAGATTAACTTAGTCTATAGATAGTTGAATGTAGGATATCGCGATACGTAGAAATCCTTTGATATATATATATATATATATATATATATATATATATATATATATATATATATATATATATATAGGATAAGATGTACGCCGTCAGGTATCCGGCTGAATAGAATAGTACCACCCTCTTTTCTTACCGAGGTGTCGTAAAAGGCGACTAAGGTAAGTCGACCCACCGTGTGGTATCCGGCTTAGTAGAATAGACCACCCTCTTTTCTTACCGAGGTGTCCTAAAAGGCGACTAAGGTAAGTCGACCCGCCGTGTGGTATCCGGCTGAGTAGAATAGACCACCCTCTTTCTTACCGAGGTGTCGTAAAATATGACAGCGGTAAGTTGGCGTCAGGCAGGCGGCCGGTCGTAAAAACGCAGCCAAATCATGTGACAGCATGTTTATAATATGTTGTGCCGACCCCGCTTAGAGTGGGATAAGGGCAGGAAGATGATGATGATGACCAGGATTAGATGTATTTAAATAGATAGATAGAATTAATAAAAAATGAACTTATAATAAAAACAGCGATTATGAAGACTTTAAATAGAACTGTTTTGACTTTATCTTTGAAGATAGAAAGTCTATTCGTATATTTGATGATGTAATGATCAATCAAGTATCAATAGATTCTTAAAGTGGCTAAATGATTCGTAATTTAATCACGTAACAGTGTTAAGGTGGTCTCTAATTGATTACTTGCAATTTGTGAATCATTAGAAATTGGGTCATGCGTCAAATGTATCACTAAAATGGCAACCTGTTTGGAAATACCTTTAAGTAATGTGTGATTCATATGGGGGAATTGAAATTAAATGTTTGTGATACATTAATTGTTATGGGTAATAAGTAATCGAAAGAGAAATCATATGCTTGGCCTAAAGTCGTTCTCAATTAGCGGTCTCTAAGAAACTAATAAAAACTCTAAAACTAACTGAACTAACAGAAAAATCTAAAACTAACTGAGAATATTTACTATCAAACTAATGACTTATCACTCCGATCACTCTAAGTGGGATCGGAACAACATCTTACATATATATTGTCACATGATTTGTTGCCCTTTTATAAATGAAACTGTAAAAAAGTTTTCTATACATCATACGAGTATATTAATCCAGTAAATTTATTATTTACCATCTTATAATGAATTCTGAAAGTTATTTCCAAAAAGATTCGTTGTTTAAAAAAAGTTTTATACGGTTTTAAATTTAATTTCTAGTGAACAAATAAATTTATAAAGTTGCGTTTAATTTTGTCTGAATGTGGCTTAAGTTTTTGTTATTGCTCGTAGCTTGGTAGACATAGTGACGATTTGCGTTGACGCAATGCGTTATGCGTTTTAATGAACGCACTGGGTTCATTCTACTTGTTGACCTTCCTACTATCACTTGTTTACTTTCACTATTAAAATAAAATTTCTATTTTAATTGTTATTATGTAAGGTTTAAAGGGTAGATATACAGGGAAATAGATAATTGTGGATTTAAAGGAGCTAAGTCTTCATCAACGAGGGTGAATTGATTAGAACTTTGGACTCTCCTAGAGCTGTGATAGCCCAGCAGTGAGACATTGTGACTCTCTAGAGACGATGATATGTCCAAATCTTGGACAGGTATTTGTGTGTTTTCTGTTAAAACTGATGTGTCTAATTGATATTTGCGCTTTATCACATGCTTTTCGGTGAATGTAAACATCATGAGGAAACCCGCATATCTCTAGAGAATTCTGGGTATATGTGTAACTTACCAAACCGCATTGGAGCAGCGTGGTAGGTCTTAGCTCCAATCCTTACAAAAACCGGAGAGAGGAGGCCTTTACCCAGCAGTGGGATAGTAACTCGCTTTTCGATGAATTAAAACATCGTGAGGAAATCTGCTTATCTCTAGAGAATTCTAGGGATGCGTGTCACCTAGCAGCTCAGATCAAAAGCAGATAGAGGAGGTCTATACTCAGCAGTGGGATAGCAACAGACCGTTATTTTTGGACTCTCCACAGTCAAATTCATAAGTTTTGGACTGTCCACTTTTAAATTTGTACGTTTTGGATTTTCCACTTTCAAATTCGTAAGTTTTGGACTCACCACTTTCAAATTCGTAAGTTTGGACTCTCCACTTCCAAATTCGTAAGTTTTCGACTCACAACTTTCAAATTCGTAAGTTTTGGACTCTCCACTTTCAAATTCGTAAGTTTTGGACTTTCAAATCCTTAAGTTTTGGACTCTCCACTTTCATGTTCGTAAGTTTTGGACTGTCCACTTTCAAATTCATAAGTTTTGGACTGTCCACTTTCAAATTCGTAAGGGCTGTGTTTAGCATTACAATAACCTTAGCTAATTCTGTAAAAACGTGCATATTGTTTAAGTCTGTCGTATAAAATAAAATGTACTGTAGTTAATACTGTGAAAAAAAAACCAATGTTTTACACATCAAAAGTTGTTTAAATTACCAAATATTTTCCGTTCTGCATCATATGACATTACAAAAGTGGTTTTAAAAAATTTAACATATCGTTTCCGCGTATGTAATTTTTGCTTATAAATAAACTTATGAAGGAAGTAAGCGAATAAATGTTTAATTTATCGATATTATTGTATAGAATGTACATCACTATAGGTGACAGGTGTGTGTCCCAAACTCTATCGATACTGCAGTAAATTGTCTGTATTTTTCAAAGACTAAGAATTAAAACAGATGCGACAAAATGAATAAGATAAACAACGAAAATAACTTCGACGTGTACTATTAGGCGAAGAAGAATAGACTACCTTCATTTCTTACCGAGGTGTCGTAAAAGGCGACTAAAATAAGTCAACCCACCGTGTGGCATCCAGCTGAGTAAAATAGACCACCCTCATTTCTTACCGAGTTGTCATAAAAGGCGAATAACATTTTATAAACATGATTTGGCTACGTATTTTACGACCGGCCACCTGCCTGACGTGAACTTATCTTAGTCGTATTTTACTACACCTCGGTAAGAATGAAGGTGGTCTATTCTACTTAGCCGGATACCATACGGTGGTACAACTTACCTTAATCGCCTTTTACGACACCTCGGTAAGAAATGAGGTTGGTATATTCTACTCAGCCGGATACCACACGGCGGGTCAACTTACCTTAGTTGCCTTTTACGACACCTCAGTAAGAAATAAGGTTGGTATATTCTCAGCCGGATACCATGCCATGGGTCAACTTACCTTAGTCGCCTTTTACGACACCTCGGTAAGAAGTGAGGTTGGTATATTCTACTCAGCCGGATACCACACGGTGGGTAATCATACCTTAGTCGCCTTTTACGACACCTCGATAAAAAATGAGGGTGTTCTATTCTACTCATCCGGATACCACAAGGCGGACGCGTTATACTGAATGCTTATATTATACAATGGACTATCAGTGCCGCATAATTTCGCAAAACAATAAAAAAAAGTTAATATATCACTTATGAATCATGTAAAAGAAAGTCACTTTCGACTGGTACACGAACAGTTCTGTTGACTCACGGCGAAATGCTTTCTAATATCTATAATTGCTTGAACAATCGTTTGTATATTTTACAATCCAGTTGGAAATATGCTCTCATCTTTCAGTAAAGTTCCGGGCTTTTACTATTTTATTCCTGGGCAAAGTAATTGGAGCTTAGACCCACAACGTACCTTTAATATGGATTGGCAAATTTATTGGCAATTTAAAGGCTTTATTCACCTTTAAATTTTCATTAATGCATCATCTAAGCTGTGGTAGCCCAGCGGTAACACCGTGCGCCTCTTTCGAGAAGGTCTAGGGGTCTAACCCCGGGGAGGCACCAATGAGTTTTCTAGTAAAACTTATGTGTCTAATTGATAATTTCAATTTATCACACGCTTTTCGGTGAAGGAAAACATCGTGAGCAAACCTGCATATATCTAGAGAATTCTGGGGATATGTGTAACCTACCAATCCGCATTGGAGCAGCGTGGTAGGTCTTAGCTCCAATCCTTCTCTCCAAAAACGGAGATAGGAGGCCTTTTTTTATGTCAGAAAAACCCATTATGGGTCGTCACCGCCCGATGGGGATGAGCCGCGGGTATGTCGGGCCCTTACCGACTAAAAACCTGACAGTGCCCCACCACGCTGCTGATGTCGGGGACAGGGTATCGTTGTACACATTGCCCCCATCCCCGCCAGCAGTAGCTTTGTACCCCGGAGAGCGCCACCTCCGGGTCGGGGCCTCTCTAAAAAGTGGCCCCTCCCTCCGCTAATTAATGCATCGGGAGCACCAGATGTATCAACCGCCTTGGGGACCTAACTCCAGCGAGCGTCAGATAAACCCCGTTCGAAACGCTCGGAAGTCCCCACTAGGGCGGCATGCGACGGACTTCGGCTAGTCGCCTGCTAGGAGACCTATGCTTAGCAGTGTGATAGGTTCATTCCGTTTACTACTTTTAAGAATACCGATCAAAAATACTTTGTACAGTGTGTGTGTTCACTTGTATTATATGAATATAGACTGGTGTTCTATAAATGTAGCATAGGCCCAACAGGCACTAACACTATATCACTACCCGTCCACTCTCGCCCGCGGCTCTAGTGTTAGTGACGTGTTGCGCTTTGAGATAGTGTAAGGTTTCCTTTGTGTAATAGTATTAGTGTTTTTGTGTATTAGTATAATCATGTATGTATTATATGTGTGCAATCTGTATATTAAAAATACAAGGTAAGAATCACACATCTAGTATTTACAAATACAATTATTTAATTTAAATTGAACAAGGAAATTGATTTAAAATGCCTAACGTAATCTCCACAGTTGTTATCTCGTACAATCTTCTAACCAAAGAGCAATTACTTTCGAACTAAGCAATGCGCACCTTTCAATTACTTACAGGTTTTAGACTTTTGACCTGCTTCGAGTTTAATCTTGCCACCTATTGCAAAAATTTTCAAATCTTTACGTTCTACCGATTTCTCAATACCTACGCAGAATAAATGTATTCAAATGTATAAATTAGCTTAAAATACTGTAAAGGAACTATTGTATAGATAGCTTCACTACATATTATAAAACAAAGTCCATATTTCCGTATGTACGCATAAAACTTTAAAACTACGCAACCGATTTTGATGCGGTTTTTTTTAATAGATAGAGTGATTCAAAAGGAAGGTTTGTGCGTATAATAACATTCAATACGAAGTAGAGAAATACTGTAATTTTTGAGGTTTCTGTAAATAATTACATTTTTTTCCGCTTACATTGCAAGCGCAGGCTAAACCCTACGAGATTTATCAAAATGATGTACTAAGTATTTGTACACCTTAAAAAGGTCTACAGAAAAGTCCGTGATGGTATATGTCTATCTCTTATGGATAGCCCACAATAGCAGTTTTTTTCATTTACTTTTTACGAAAAATGATGCCTTATGTTCAAAGCAATTTTTATACAATACAGCATTAATCCTTATCCAATTGAGTACCTTAAATAAATTGTTGATTTAATATAGATCAATATTGCCGTTTACAACATGTAATTTAAGTGAACATTTTCGGAGATATTAAAGATTTAAAATCCCGCAAGGAGGCCGCGCTTCGACCTATAAGCACTTCGAATTTAGCAGCGACCGGAGGCGCAACTAAATGTCCTTCTTTCAAGTTCATACTGTCTAATGATAAGAAAGCTATGAATGTTGTATGTAAAGACATTGTCTAATCAATTGTAGAAATAAATAATATCACTACATAGTATAAAACAAAGTCGCATTCTCTGTCTGTCCGTATGTCCGTATATCCGTATGTATGCTTCAATCTTTAAAACTATGCAACAGATTTTGATGCGGTTTTTTTTAATAGTAGAGTGATTTTAGATGAAGTTTTACATGTCTAATAACATTCAATATGGAGTAGAGAAATACTGTAATTTTTGAGGTTTCTAATGTGATGTCGTAAATAATTACATTTTTTTCCGCTTACATTGCAAACGCAGGCTAAACCCTACGAGATTTATCAAAATGATGTACTAAGTATTTGTACAACTTCAAAAGGTCTACCGAAAAGTCCGCGATGGTATATGTCTATCTCTTATGGATAACCCACAATAGCAGTTTTTGTCATTTACTTTTTACGAAAAATGATGCCTTATTTTTGAAGCAATTTTTATACAATACAGCATTAATCCTTATCCAATTAAGTACCTTAAATAAATAGTTGATTTAATATAGATCAATATGGCCGTTTACAGCATGTAATTTAAGTGAACATTTTCGGAGATATTACAGATTTAAAATGCCGTGAGGAGGCCACGCTTCACCCTATAGCACTTCGAATCTTTTAAGAGTTTGTTTAAAGACATTCTGTAATTAATTGTAAAAATAAAATACATATAAAATGTAAAAGTAAATAAGTAAAAATGTACTATATGAGTTTAGATATTCCAAAGATATCAGAAAAAACTTCTTGGTATTGGGAACGGAAATTGTTTTTCTCCAAATTTAACGCTTGCGGGCCACGGGCAGTAATGAATAAATCAAAACTACTGGATCGATTTTAATCATTTTTTTTACACTGACTGACATGGGATATATATTTTATACCCGTGCGAAGCAGGGGCAGGCCGCTAGTATCTAATAAGTAAAAGATTTTTGAAGTACCTACCCTTTAATTCGCGCATCAAATTCATCATCCTCCTGCTCTTATCCTACTCTAAATGGGGTTCGCAAAACATGTTATAAACATGTCTTGTTGTCTCAAGATAACGCTTTACGCTTACGCTAACGAAGATCTTAACATAGAAAGCATTACTTCGCGGAAATCCATAGTAAAGAAGTTACAATAAAATTATTTTGCTCCGCGTTTGTTAGGAGACTCTAATATCTCTTTTAGAGATCTATTATGAAGCAGGCAAAATTCACATACCTTACGGAGGACTAGTCGCCACACGTATCACAAAACGACGCCACCACCAACTTACTACACAAGCACTATACACACTCACTACGACAATCTCTACAATTGTTTCGCTCTATAACTGAAGCATCATCAGGAAGATAGGCTCTACAAAAAATCGTAATACACAACTTCTGTAAGCCCCCATTCCGAATAATTTCGTTTAATTTTTAATATGAGCTATGATCGCGTTTTCAGAACTGTTCTTAACAAGATCCTACCTTTAAGAAGCAGCACGAAGTTCTTCTTGTCGTCGCCACCTTTGGGATACTCCCAGTCCACGTCCAGCCCGTCAAAGTTGCGGTCCCTGAGGTACGGGATGGCGGAATAGATGAAGGTCTGCCTGGAGTATCTGGTAGCTGACATCTCCTTGAATTTCTGGGTTCCGAACGACCAGCCGCCTGCGAGAAAATATCAATTACATTTCAGCAATAATAAAGTAAGTAAAAATAAAATGAGATTTTCTGTTAAAACTTATGTGTGTAATTGATAATTGTAATTCATCACACGCTTTTCGGTGAAGCGAAAACATCGTGAGGAAACCTGCGTATCTCTAGAGAATTCTGGAGATATGTGTAACCTACCAATCCGCATTGGAGCAGCATGGTAGGTCTTAGCTCCAATCCTTTTCTCCAAAAACGGAGAGAAGAGGCCCATTCCCTGCAGTGGGAGAGTAATAGGCCGCTACTTTACTTTATTTTTTGATAATAAAGGCGAAAATAATAATTATCACATCCTTTTCAGAAAAATTGTGAGGAAATCTCTAATATTTCTAGAGAATTCTATATAATTTATCGGTCCCCATCGAAACTCAAACCCTTCTAGGAAGAGGAGGCCTAAGTCTAGTAATGCAATAGTAGCAGGCCGTTACTTTACTTTAAAGTAAACGAATTTGCAGGTATAGTTTTTTTATAATATTAGTAATGACGGTTATACACTCTCGCCCGAGGCGCTTTGGTCGAGACGTGTAAGCTCGGAGTAACCATGTACAAGAGTGAATAGCGACGTGTTTGCCAATTGTGCAAAACGGCACGAGAGATCTTCACTCAGACAAAAACTGACACGGAAGCGAGAGTGGGCGAGACACTCAGAAAAATAATGAGAGGAGGCGAGAGCTACCCTGTACACTCTCACACTCAGCTTCTCCCGCTTTGTCTTTCAGAGAATGTACAGCCGGCATCACCGATTGGGGGAAGCAGTGCGAGACCCTTTAAGTCAGACACAAAAACCACCAAAAACCCAGAGTTGAAAGCTACCCTTTACACTCTTGCACTCGGTATGCCTCGTGGTGTCTCACAGAGAGTGTACAGCCAGCATAAGGATGTTACTTATTTTGATCCAAGTATGCAAATGTGATATGCAAAATAGTTTTGATATATTTTTATAAACGTCGCATTTGAAGATAAAAATTCAATAATTCTGTCTTAATAAGGTAACCTTGATATTTATTTGATGCTAATATTATTTTCGCGATTTTATTGTGCAAATTAGTGAGTATATAATAAATTTTGGAGACATTATTATATGCTGAGTTATATGTTGTTTTGTTTACTTTTAATAGAAGTCATCTTTTTACGAGCTTTTTATTTGTTTGATCTTTATAATATATATCGCACGCTTTGTAATCAAGTGACCTAATTCAAAAATAAATGTTTTATGGAAAATTGAAATAATTAGCGTAACATAGCGTTCACAACACTCATGACAGTTAAAGATTTGCCATTTATTTAACGATCGGCCGCCTGCCTGACGTCAACTTATCTTAGTCCCTTTTTACGCTCGGTAAGAAATGAAGGTGGTACTATTCTTTTCAGCCGGATACCATAGGGCAGGTCAATTAACTAACTACAGGTAACTGAATTCTTTTGTTATGGGTGAGAAACAACTGGTGAATCTTGCTGAAGCTGAAGGTAGGATTACAATCCAGTTTACGACCAGCCACCTGCCCGACGTCAGCTTCTTCTTATCTTCTTATTTTTATCCTCTTACGATCTTAGTCACCTTTTACAACATCTCGGTAAGAAATGAGGATGGTCTATTCTACTCAGTCGAATACCACACGGTGGGTCAACTTACCTTAGTTGCCTTTTTGCGACACTCAGTAATACTATGACATATGACGTAATATTATCACAATGTAATAAATATAAATAAATATATAGGACGCTTACACACAGTCATCCGTCCCCAAAGTAATTTAATACTTGTGTTATGGGTGAGAGACAACTGGTCAAAATATACCCATATAATTTTTAAATACATACTTAAATACAAATATACAGCATATACCAGAAATTTTTAAAAGAAAATGTTGTTCTTTGGCGGGAATCGAACCCGTGAGCCATTGAACTGAAGGTAGGACTACTACCCACTGCATCAACAGGCCACTTCAATGTTGAAATATAAATGTGTGATTTGTGGAAAGAATTTGATTATTTTTCCCAATAAAACTTTACAATGTGATAGGTAAAACCAACCTAATTGTAGAATTCCGCTGTGAAATCAATTAAAACTCAACACACTGGCACAATATCGAACCAAATAGTGAAGTGAACTCAGCAAAAACAGATGTCGATTACATTAAGCGCCTTTGTTACGGCGTTTCGCTTCGGTACAGTTTTTGTGAGTGTTAGAAATAGGTGAAAACGCGAACTGCGGGCCGTGAGAAGGACGGCGTGTTCTCACGTAATAGTGATGTGATGTATATATCGATGTTTTGTAAGATTTTATCGTCATGTGATGAGTTATGTGCTCTATTGTCATATAGAGAAGTTAGAATGACTAAATCTTAACTTTTAAAAACCTAAATCTTAACTTTTTATAGTAGATTATGATACTGTTACATAATAAGAGAGTTATGAGACCAAGTTAAGTACAGTGTCATACACTACTTTACTCTCAAACTATAATACGTAAAAAATATTAATAAAAACCAAACTTTGTGTACCAAAGCAAATATTGAAAAGATTTTTTTAATGTCAAATGTTAGCGCCAAGGCGCAAACATCGATTGCGCATGCGCGTTGCGTCGCCGCGGACTCGTTCATTGAAACCTTTTTTAAGATAGAGATTCAACCTCCTTGGTCCAGCTGGAGGTTGTATAGGTGTATCGTTATGATTAAAAAGTTATATTATGATACAGGTGTCCATACAAGACCTGTATAAAACTTTTTAATTTTTTATTTTTGGCCTGTACGTAATGTTTGTCATAAGAATTTTGGTTTCAGTTTTATAATCTTTGTATTATAATATCAGAGTAGATAAAATCATTTAAAAACGTACTTTTCGAATTACATTTGATTATACCAACTTAAGCGCTAAAAAGTTTAATGAATTTTGAAAGAAAAGTCTAGAAATTTCTAGTTGATTGATCTTTTGTAAGCGTATACATGGTGGTACTAACCAAACGAAATTAATTTTAATTTTAGGTACCTACACACCTCAGTACCCTACATAAAAAACAGTTAATTGAGTGAAGTATTACCTACAGTTATTTTACGTTTTTTAAAAAACACGGTTTATAGAGATCATTGACCGTACACGCCATTCCAACCTTAACCTAAAAACTAAATAAGGCACAACAGGTAAGAGGGAGACTATACAATGTTATGTTATTGTTTTCTCCTGTTGTGTGAAAGAATTTGATCCCGTACCTGACATCAACTTACCTTAGTCACCATTTACGACACCTAGGTATGAAAGAGGTCTATTCTACTCAACCAAATACCACACTGCGGGTCGACTTACATTATTCGCCTTTTACGACACCTTGGTAATTGAGGGTGGTCTATTCTCTACAGCCAGATACCACACGGGATAAACGATTAGAAATATTACAGTGAACTTTTTAAAAGCTAGTTTACAGAAGCTCATTTAAATTATTCAACAGAAATTTCTATAATAGACAATCGACGACGGTACATCGGTAAGGAATGAGGGTTGTCTCTTTTACTTAACCGGAAACCACCAGGCAAAATATGGGATTTAAAAATTTCATTTTTGCTTGTGAAAAATAACTCAGGGTATTTCAAAACTTAAGTCGATATAATTTTTTTTTGAATTGACTATATGCTGTTAGTCCTTACGGCTTTTACAGCGTCACCGGGCGGGATGGGCGAGCGCAGAAGCATCGCTGAAGTTGCGAAGAGCAGAGAGTAGAACGCAGAAGCTCTACTAGCGTCGTGGAACGTTTTCCTAAGGGCCTCCTGTGAGGCCGGACCACGGCTTAGGGAGGCGTGATGTCGATATGGACGAAGTAGCGAGTTGTATTAGTTCAAGGAAGTGTCACAGTGTTTGCTTTACAGAACATAATATCGCTTTACATAACACTAGTATAAGTTCTATGACATATTATGTAATCCCTTTGTGAATATCGTCACATAATCAGCTTTTGCATATTCATGTGATATCAGTATTGCAATGTTATTGTATTCATAATGATCGTGCTATAACAAGGCGATGAAAACTTTGTATAATCTATTCGTATTTCATGTAAAGAAACCGGCTATACTCACATCTTACTTTATCGGGCACTCGAGTAGTGGTGTAAAAAATAATCCATTTTTTTTATATTAGTCGGTTATCAAAGAGTTAAATGAAAACGACGTGTGGTATCCGGCGGAATAGAATAGTACGTTATTTCTTACCGAGGTGTCGTAAGAGGCGACTAAGGTAAGTCAACCCGACGTGTGGTGTCTGGCTGAGTAGAATAGACCATCCTCATTTCTTACCGTGGTGTCGTAAAAAGCGTCTAAGGTAAGTTGACCCATCGTATGGTATCCGGTTTAGTAGAATAGACCACCCTCTTTCTTTCCGAGGTGTCGTAAAATACGACAGAGGTAATTTGACGTCAGGCAGGCGGCCGGTCGTAAAATACGTAGCCAAATCATACGACAACATGTCGTGCCGTCCCCACTTAGAGTGGGATAAGGGCAGAAAGATGAAAAGAGTTAAATGAAAAAAATGCATTTATCATACAAGTAATCACTAAATTTTTTTAACTGACTGTATGGTATAGCTTAAAAGATTTTATAGCATTACCAAGAAAACGCAGCTATAAAATAATTTCTTTACGCTAGCGAAGCTATAGCGCTTATTTACCTAATTTCACAGGGTTGACTATGCTTCTGCACTCGCTACACCTAAGCGGTGTACAAACGTTTTGATACTTTTGTTCCAATCTTTAGTCTAAAAATACCCTCCTATATAAACGTTTGTATGAGAGCAGAATATATATAAATATATATAAAATATATATATAAAATATATATATATTTTTTTTGATCCTATCATTACCCTCCTGTCATTATCCCACTCTAAGTGGGGCACAACATGTTATAAACATGTTGTCACGTGGTTTATCTACGTTAACGTTTGGCTACGATTTATTTTATCCTATATGCTGGTCAAATATATGAGCTTAAATTTTACCAAGTTTTATCAATATTGGTCGAGTAAATATAAATAATATATTTTAAAAGAGCAACCGCCGAGTTTCTTGGTAGGAACAGCGTTCCGAACCAGCAGTAGAGTTGACGATTCAAAAGCCATTGTTTACAAGTTTATTTGAATAAAGAATAATTTGAATTTGAATTTGAATTTGAATTTGAATTTGAATTTGAATTTGAATTTGAATTTGAATTTGAATTTGAATTTGAATTTGAATTTGAATTTGAATTTGAATTTGAATTTGAATTTGAATTTGAATTTGAATTTGAATTTGAATTTGAATTTGAATTTGAATTTGAATTTGAATTTGAATTTGAATTTGAATTTGAATTTGAATTTGAATTTGAATTTGAATTTGAATTTGAATTTGAATTTGAATTTGAATTTGAATTTGAATTTGAATTTGAATTTGAATTTGAATTTGCATTTGAATTTGAATTTGAATTTGAATTTGAATTTGAATTTGAATTTGAATTTGAATTTGAAAATAATCCGTGAAAGCGCAGACATACTTTCGCACTTATAATATTAGCATTGATGTTTACTTGGAAGGTCATATAATTTGTATCAAAAAACATATTCACTATGCAATAACTAGGCCGGAAACGAGTCGGAAATCATTATTTTTAATATCTACTAATTAAATAACGTGTAAATATCAAATTAATGATGCATTATTGATTATTATTACCGTCTTACATGCAACTAACTAGTAGTGATGTTAATTGTTTTACTCGATTTATAATTAGATTGGAAAGCGCTGACATGCTTTATTGGCAATTTGTATTCTTTTTCGTCTACAAAGTTAGCCGTTTGTTTCTAACGCTAAAGCCTCTTTTAATTGAAGCTTAATTTCACCACGCTACTCGTGGATTGGCAGGCGACACATATCGCATTTGGATTTCAAAATTCTTTCAGCTTCATATAAGACTGCGATTGAATAATGTGTTAATGTGAAAGATTGACCGCCGAATTTCTTGCGTATATTATAGCTTCATTAATCATATTGAACCTTGACTCTTCAAAAGTGCTTGAAAGAGCTTATTTGTATAAATATTATTTTGATGTGATTTGATTTCATTTGATTGAAAGATTTCTTTAGAGATATGCCAAAAAAATATGCAATCTTTTAACCATGTATTTTTTTATAGGATTATCATTCGTACTTGACTTTGGTTTTAAGTAAGGGAATCATTTTGTTACCATTAGTGGGATGGAAGAAAAGCGGATAATGATTTCGTTAGTTTGAAATACTACGATTATGTCTTATGTAATACTGTAAGGTGGTAAAGTGGAATTGCAATAATATATGAATGTAATTTGTATTACAAAATAGGGTTTAGTTGTATCATTGATAATTTAAAACCGCATGTTACTTATGGTATAAATAAGTAGAAGTTCCTAAAAGAAGTATTATACAGATAAAGTAAAAGGATAATTTCGTCATCCTCCTGCCCTTATCCCACTCTAAGTGGGGTTATAAACATGTTATAAACATGCTGTCACATGATTTAGCTGCGTTTTTACGACCGGCCGCCTGCCTGACGTCAACTTACCTCTGTCGTATTTTACGACAACTCGGTAAGAAAGAGGGTGGTCTATTCTACTAAACCGGATACCACATGGTGGGTCAACTTACCTTAGTCGCCTTTTAAGACACCTCGGTAAGAAATGAGGTTGGTCTATTCTACTCAGCCGGATACCACGTGGCGGGTCGACTTACATTGGTCGCCTTTTACGACACCTCGGTAAGAAATGAGGGTGGTACTATTCTATTCAGCCGGATACCACATAGCGTAAAGTAAAATGAAGATTTAGGATGTCTTTTAAGACACCTTGGTAAGAAATGAGGTTGGTCTATTCTACTCAGCCGGATACCACACGGCGGGTCGACTTACCTTAGTCGCCTTTTACGACACCTCGGTAAGAAATGAGGGTGGTACTATGCTATTCACCCAGATACCACACGGCGTAAAGTAAAAGGAAGATTTAGGAAGTATTAAAAATTATCGATAAATAATTTTTCTACAGCCCTAGTATCGGTATTACAGAAGCCTGTTCTCGGCATGTAACCTAAAGATTAACGCTTAAGCAACCTCGAAGAAATCGATTGTGATAATCTGAAATCGTTCTTTGTTTTACTCGTTAATAGAAACGGATAATTGAAATTCACATTTCAATTTATATTTCATTACAAATCATGAAATTTCACAATCAAATTCAATATTTGAAGCATTTATAGTAATCCTGATGAATAATAATTAACATTTTGGACGGAGCAACGTTATTACAAGTCAAATTTGATAAACGCTAATTGACAACGTTTATACACGTATAAATTTTTGGACTATGGCGCCGCTATTTAGTGTTTTAATTTTCTACTTTAGAACAATTAAACATTAAATAACTAAAATACTGTTTAAAAGTAATGAAAATATTGTGATAAAAGAGTGAGTAACGGCCTGTTACTATCCCACTGCTGGGAATAGGCCTCTTCTCTCCGTTTTTTGGAGAGAAGGATTGGAGCTAAGACCTACCTCGCTGCTCCAATACAGATTGGTAGGTTACACATAACCCCAGAATTCTCTAGAGATATACAGGTTTCCTCGCGATGTTTTCCTTCACCGAAAAGCGTGTGATAAATTGCAATTATCAATTAGACACATAAGTTTTATTAGAAAACTCATTGGTGCCTGCCCGGGTTTGAACCCTAGAACTAACCCTCGAAAGAGGCGCACGGTGTTACCGCTGGGCTACCACAGCTTAAACGATAAAAGAAAATATATGTAATGCAACAAAAATTAAAAAAAAAGTGGAGTCATCTCCTGACGAGGTTTCGTTTACAGGGCGTAACGATTGTTGTGATCATAGTGAACGTGTGCAGAGCTTGTGTCATTCTCTCCTGTCATATTCTCCTGCCTTATCCAATACTAAGCGGGGTCGGCACAACATTTGTTAATCATGTTGTTAAATGATTTGGCCAGACATTAAAGGCTAAGGCTAGATTAAAGGATGTCAACTTACATTAGTAATAGGATTATAGACCTCCGCAAAGTAACGCCTAATTCTAATAGTTATTTAAAATACTGTTCATTTTTCTAAAATACTATTTACAGTTCTTATCACACTGAAATATTTTTTTATTAATTTTAATGGTTGACAACCCTAGACACAACTTCTCTCAACCCTATGCAATTACTACCCTAGATAAAGTTACTCTTGTCTCGCCGACAAAGTTTTGCAACATCCTTGCAAACTGCAAACTCTCGGACACAATCCGGTGGATTTGTTGGCGAATTCTGGGCTTATCCCCTATACAATGTCTTTTATTCTATTTAGGAGCCTCGATCTTGTAAACTCATGCAGGACTTTCCAGTTGAATCTTTTCAAAAAAACATTGTTTTACATAATTTATAGAATTTGGCGTTAAATTTGGTGATAAATTAATTTACACAAGATAACAAAGCTTTTAAAACAAAATTTGGTTTCCCCACTAATAACTGTTGAGGAGTTCCTTCATTTATAGCCAATCTTGACAGCGATATCAGGTCATGCGATATCATAATCATAAACATGCATCGTCATCGGGACTGGAGCAGTATTTAAAATTTCAGCTCAGTCAGACATCGGAAAACGGGTCAAATTTACGGCCTGTTACTATTCCACTGCTGGGCGTAAGACTTCTCACTCTGTTTTTGGAGAAAAAGGTTGGAGTTATGAACAACCAAACTGCTCCAATGTAAATTGGTAGGTTCCCCAGAACTATCTAGAGATATGCAGGTTTCCTCATGATGTATTCCGTCACCGAAAAGTGTGTGACAAATTACAATTATCAATTAGACTGGTATCACTTATTGCTGTGACACGCACGGTTTACCACTGAGCTATCACAGCATATTAAACTAGTAATAACTTAATACAAAAGAAACGGAAACCCATAGAATGTTTTTCCATTACAACGATCATATGATTGGAAGAGATAAAAATGACGAAAAAGAGCAAATAACACTTACCGATAGCTAAGAGGGTCTTCAACTTTGGGTTAGCTTTCTTTAGTACATTGATTCTGTCGTACAATCCAGTCTTTCCATCCTTCGTCTCATCGTTGGACTCGAAGGAGCTGAGTTTCCCTTTCTTCATCCATCCAAAGGCGAAGATGATGTGGGTGCAAAGATCCGGCGAGATATCTTCCGGTACGAACTTGCCAGCCTTAACACGGTATTGGGACCAGTTTGTGTAGTAGCATACGATCTGTGGGGGAAAGAAATTGAAATAACCGTTACTAAAGTCAATACAGTTCTTTTCAAAAAAGTGAAAGTGGCGAAAAACTTGGTACATTTGGAAACAGATAAACTATTGGTTCCAAAGTTTTTGAATGATAGCCTAGCATTAAAAGATGTAGCGTTTGTAGACCACCTTGCTATTTGAACAGATGCCCTTAAAAGCAATGCAAAAACATATTGAGATAGATTAGTTTATAGTTTGTAGATAGATATAATTAGATATATAGTTATATAGATTCAAGAAGTCTAAGATCCTGTTTTTTAGGAAATTTGTTAAAGAGTTCAGATTGCATTTTGTTTATAAGCGTATCTTATGAGTTAAGTTTCCAAGGTATTAAATTGTATTTGGTACTACTTCTAAAAGGAGTGAGATAAGTTTAAGCATTAAGTGTTAATGATCTATTACAACCAGAGAATGATTAATTACAACCATCTCACAAAGGAGATATTGTTGGCTTAGAAATGGAACTGTGACATGGAAAAACGACCAGTATATCAGTGTTGCCGTAGTTACCTAATGATATAAAATACGACGAAAATATTCAAAGGATATCCTTTGTAAGAATTTGGCATATATGACGTTAAATTTAATTATGTAAAATTAAAGTTTGTGGTACGAGATTTTTGTCGATTATATTTAGACTTTACCTTTAGAAACAGTTAGTAAAATAACATACACATCTATGCCTTTGTCTCCATCCTAGACTTCATCAATAAAAATAGCAAACAAATGGAATTGTATTCTAAACCGCAATTTTGTATCTATATCAAGCATTAATACCTTAGATTTAAAATAGCATGTCCTTACATCTATGCTATTGACCTAGCTAATACCGCAAGGGAATACAATCTTAACAAGTATAAACATAGACACCTTTATGGCTGTATTAAGCATACTCAGTTTTGAAGGCTATCAACTTTACTTTTATTACATTCGAAAAGCTTTGTCAACATCCGCGTTAACTTCTGGGACAGATTTAACTTCGTCACCGAAAGTCCGTTCCTCTACATTTATTATCATAACATTAAGATTCATATTTGATTGGCTTGGTGTTTTTTGATGGCAAACATAAATTTGCGACAGCTGTTCGCAAGGTTTAGTTTGAACTGGTGTCGTTTCCTTACATGCCTGTCTAAGGGAAATTCTTTTGCCTTTCTAAATGCAGATACGTTCGATTATAATTACGTTTTTATTCTTAGTTAAGATTGTCAATAATTTAAATAAGCAATAATTGCAACATAAACTACGTTCTAAAAGTAATTTTATTTCAAAACTAGATAGATGACGCGTAGATAAAACCGTAATATAGTATTTTGATAACCATAAAAATGGTTAAAGTGGGTTAACCTTAAAAGCTAGACATATGCCGTCGCGGACTTTTATTTAGAAGTTTAATTTTATTGAACTTTGAGGGGGACTATTTTGTAATATGTGATTTTTTAATAACTTTCACCATTTACTTGGCCCACGCCACGAAAGCTTTAAATTTTGAAGTTTTCGTAATATTTCTTATTGCTGTTCCTCTCCTATTCATGATGATATATAGTCTTTCTCGATTAATGGACTACCTTACACTCAAATAATTTTTCAAATCGGTCCAGTAGTTCCTGAGATTAACGCGTCCAAACAATAAAACTTTCAAATCAAATCGTCCAAACAAAAATCAAATAGTTGAAGGAAAACAACGCGAGGAAATATGCATATCTCTAGAGAATTCTAGGGGTATGTGTAATCTTCGAATCCGCATTGGAGCAGCGTGGCACGTCTTAGCTCCAATCCTTCTCTCCAAAACGGAGAGGAGGCGTTTGCCCAGCAGTGGGATAACAGGCCGTAACCACTCACCATAGTTGAAAATTAAAATTCTCTTAACATTATCATTTCAATCAACCTATATGTCACTAGTATGTCCGATGTCCTTGCTTCATTAAAGGTTATACTCTACGGAATAAATTAAATTTATCTAAAAGGAATTGATTACAAAGTAAAAGGGATATCCGTTGTTTATTTATAAGAATTAGTCATGTTATATACTTGTCTATACTAGTATTATAATTCAAAAGTGTCTATTTATTTGTCTTACACGTCCTAACTTCAATGACTAACCTCCGTTGCTGATTTGGATTTTAATTAAAACTATAAATATTATAATACCAAATCACCAAAATCTGTCTTTATGTGATCGATTTTCTCAAAATTTACTGAAAGTATTGTTATACAATTTTTACTAAAAGATAAACATTTACATAATACGTAAAGGCCCGTTGGCGCAGGTAGCAGTGACCCTGCCTTCAACTACACGGGTGGCAGATTCTATACCCGCCAATATTTTCCAAATACGATTTCTTGGTTCTACAAGTCTGTATGTACATATGCATTTAAGTATGTATTTAAAATTAAATATGTACATTTACCAGTTGTCTATCACCCATAACACAAGCATCAAGTTATTTAACACTTGTGTTGTTTTTAGGCGTATAACATAAAATGTATGGAAAGCTTTACTACGAAAGATCTACCACAAACAGCCGAGCCGAAGGTTGCCGATCAATGCCTTAGATATTCAAGCAATCAAAATTGTGCTCTTTGATGATAGCGATATGAGGAAAATTACCTTGTAACCATCTTTGTTCTTGTGTTCATCTGTGCCAACAGAGTTATCTAGAGCTGCAGACGACTTGCGGCTCGCAATTGTTGGCCGACCACGGATTTTAGGTCTGTTCACGCTAGCCGATATCACCTGGTCCGTAGACCTTGATACACTGGTTGATACTGATGTAGAAACTTTGCTGGGCTTCCGTAATCTTCTGCGGACACCTGGAAAAGAACGGCTTGTGTGAGAATAACAAAAAAGGTATATGTAGATAGAGAGAAATAATATATAATATAGACGGAGATGCTGACATAGAGGGAGATGAATAAAAAGGTAGATAGATGTAAAAACAGAGATAAAGATAGAAGATAAAAAGGTAGAAAGATAAGTAGACAGCGATAGAAACGAGGAGGAAATTGATAAGAAAGATATATAGGTATTTAGACGGATACAAATATAGAGGAAGATGGATAGAAATTTAGATAGATAAAAAAACATTGATAAAGACATAAGGAGATGGTTAGAAACGTAGATAGATATCAAAACACATAAAGATAGAAGATGGTAAAAAAGGTAGATAAATATTTAGACAGATTTAAAGAGAGAGCAAAAAAGATCAGAAAAGCAGATAGATGGAATTTTTAATACAGATAGACAGATTTAAAGATAGGCATGAAAACATATAAATAGATACAGACATAGATTAAGGTAAAAACCTAGATAATTTTTGTTTGCATAACATAATAAACGTAAACATTTAAAAACTAATAAAAGATATTAATATTCAAATAGATAGAGATGTAAATGTCATGTCATTATTTCATTTGAATTTGGCCGTGGCTTCGGCCGCATTAATTTTACTAATTTTATTAAAATCAATTCATTTATTATTAAATCAAACGCAATATCCGCTATACGGTACAATAGGTACACGATAAACCTTTCCATTTTAACATATGTAGGAGGTGAAATTTGGCAAATGTTGAAACACAACACGTGTTTGCTTTATCTTTAATATTTAAATGATTGTATGTATATATAAAAATATATTTTCTGAATCACGGAAAAGGCTCCAACGATTTTCCTGATATTCAGCATGAGGTGGTTTTGGGGGAGAAAAGTCGATCTAGCTAGGTTTTATTAAAAAAAACGGTTGCCTGTAAAGTCGGTTTTACGGGCAAAGATTTACGTGACGTCTTTTTAAATGTGATGGATTGGAGTGGGAGAGAGACGCAAGGCATTCGCCAGTCCGGCGGGCCTCTCTTTCGTTCGGTGACTCATCGTAACAGACGTGAGCGGGCGTTACACTTTTTCATGAGAGACTCCAAGCCGCAACCTAATTTAAGACGTTGTCACGTCAAAAATCTCGTTTTAGCTCCGTTTTTCGGCAATAAAAACAACGAAAATAGGAATAGATAACAATTCGTAATTTGAGCTGTCAAATGCAAAGCTGTGACAGCTTAATAGTAATGCGCTGACCAAAAAGGGTTCGGAACCTAGGTTCGATTCCCACACCCGGTGCTTTTTTTTTTATTATTTACTCTTTTGTATTTTTTTAAAAATGGCAAGGCTCGGTCACCCAGGTGCTTTTTACTGAAGTGTTATTGTTACAATTTTCAAATCTCTCAGGGAAAGTTTTTTTTTATTTTCCTTAGAAACATATAACTTCTTGGCGGCATTTTCCTCATCGTTAGAGTTTTGAAATATAATTAAGTAACGGACCTTTATGTAATGAAGAAAATTACTGTCGAATTTCACATTTCTAGCTTCTCTTGTATTGGCAAATAGTTCAATATTTATCTCGGTATATAAGCTTTAATTGTACAGCAAACAGACATTTGCATTTATAATAAAACTATGAATTAACAGAATCAAATCTCGTATTACATAATTATAATAGCATAATGAAACATATAACGGAAGTTTAATATTGCAAATCTAAATATTAATGTCATTAAATAATCTATTAAATTATGATTCAATATCAGTCTAGACTTCCTTACTATTTAGTTCTATGTTATACAAGAGACAATGCACTAGTTTTTCAAGACTTTTATAAATGGCACGTTAAATTTTACTATAGTTAATTTACTTGTCAGTATCCGCCGTACCGTATAAGAAAAGAGATCAAGCCATAAAGCGACGACAAAGCTCGTTATTCCAAAATAACTTAATAACAAAAAGTAAACCTACACTAAGCAGTTCAAAATACGATAAAATTTCATTTAAAGTTGTTGATGTATGATTTAAGTTTATATGAAATTTAGAACATCAAAAAATAAACCTTTCAACTTGTTAGAGTAAATCATCATTTACATGCAGACAGATCTAAAATTTTGCGCATAAAACCAACTTGGTGGTACGGTTAAATATAACAAAATAACAGATACAATGTAATATGCACCTAAATGCTATTAATGCAAGGTTCGTTTTAGATTATACCAAAGCAATATCAAATATGCGAACGTTGTTCCCATGAGCCTTTGAATCCAAAATAAAGAAAATTTATTACTCAGAACGGATTGGAAAACAGTAACCTCTAGTGTCGTGTGGAAATATTTTTAAGTCTATTTTTTATCGGCATTTCTGTTACCAGGTGTATTTGTTTTAAAATCAGCAATTTCCTCTCTATAATATAAAAGATTACATGTACTAAAGAACTTATTAAAGTATTGGGTGATTTTGCCATGCTTTCGTGATTTTGTCCTGGAGTCTATCTCCTGATGATGCTTCGGTTGCGGGGCGAAACGATTGTGGAGTTTGTGATAGTGAACGTATGTAGTGCTTGTGTATTGTGGTGGCGGTGGTGGAGGTTTGTGCATGTCTTTTTACGAATCCAACATGTATCAGGTATGAAAACAAATTGCCCACTCTACATTTAGCAATATACATATATTTCCTTTTTTACTTCATCTTGGATTATAGCAAAATAATTTTATTATTACTTTTGTATTATGGATCTCCATAAAGTAAGTCCATAAAGTATGAAATGCATATAAAATTTTGCAGTTGAGACCCTAGAGCCATGGAGTCAAAGTGCAAACAAAAATCTATTAGTTTTAAACCTCGGTTTGCCTCTTCACGTGACAAGAGGGCTGGCTCCTTTTTCGCACAAAGAATCAGCTTAGCGATTCAGCGCGGAAACGCTGCCAGCATTCTTGGGACCATTCCACGTGGGCATGATTTGTATAGTCCTAGCGTGTAAGTAATTTAAGATAGATATAAATTGTACATTTTTGCTGTAAAAAAAATAATTCTTATATGGATCCCCATATTTCTGTTAAAGGCTAAGTGTGTGAGAGATGATAATAACTTACTGGTAGAATCTGATGTGGGTGTGATGACGGCGATGACCAGAAGAACGGTGATTGACCACCTTAACAGTCTCGGCGGCCACTGCAACAATAGACAGTTGTTTGAGTAAAATTTCTAATATTTCATTTAAAAGATACGGTATATAGTATGCCAAGTTGCAAAGCCGCAAACTAATCACATAAAAAAAATTGACAACCCAAATTAAATACTTTCTTTAGAAGCTGTGGTAGCCCAGAGGTAGCACCGTGCGCCTCTTTCGAGGAGGTCTAGGGTTCAAACCCGGGGCAGGCACCAATGAGTTTTCTAGTAAAATTTATGTGTCTAATTGATAATTGCAATTTATCACACGCTTTTCGGTGAAGGAAAACATCGTGAGGAAACCTGCATATCTCTAGAGAATTCTGGGGATGTGTGTAACATACCAAAGCGCATTGGAGCAGCGTGGTAGGTCTTAGCTCCAATCCTTCTCTCCAAAAAAAAACGGAGAGAAGAGGCCTATGCCCAGCAGTGGGATAGCAGCAGGCCGTTACTTACTTTTTTACTTTTGAAATTTCTTCTCTCCTTTCGCAAAAAATACTTCTTTGAACTGTTCAGTTATCCCTGAGTTATTTTACTTTCTCGTATATAACTAGAATGCAGAGTTCAGACAGTAATAAAAACTTAAATATTCATAACTAATATCTACCTTTATCAAATATTCATGCAATATCGAAATCCATAAATTCTGTTTTCAAATTCAAATTCAAAATATTCTTTATTCAAATAAACTTGTAAACAAGTGCTTTTGAATCGTCAACTCTACTGCTGGTTCGGAAAGCTGTTCCTACCGAGAAGAGCCAGCAAGAAACTGGGCGGTTGCTCTTTTAAAAAAATACAATTCTTAATGCTAGTTACATTTAATGTTTCTATCTTGTAGAGGGTCGAACAATATTTATATCCACGCATTTTTATCGTCTAAATAATCCTCAACAGTATAGTAGGCTTTCTGTATCAGCCTCTCCTTAATAGTGTTTTTAAACTGCTGTAATGACAAAGTTAACATTTGCAGTACTATTTGAATTTTATACAGAACATGAAATAATATTTTAAACTGTGGTTTTAAAAATAGATTAGACTAAAAAAAACCTCCTGTCCTTATCCCACTCTAAGTGGGGTCGGCACAACATGTATGAATATGCTGTCACATAATTAGACTAACATTTTTATTTGAATCTCAAGTCTATTTCAAATATCATTACTAAATCAAATTAATACTGTAAATTCAATTATGGTTTCACAGATATCAGCAAATATCATTAAAGCTTGTATACCGGAACCGTGTGGTATCCGGCTGAGTAGAATAGACATCCCTGATTTTCTACCTAGGTGTCGTTAAAGGTAAGTTAAAGGGTAAGGTAAGTTAAAGGTGAGCGACTTAGGTAAGTTGAAGTCAGGCAAGCGGCCGGTCGTAAAATAACTAGCCAAAACCACTTAGAGTGGACAGCGGGATGAAGTAGGGCTTGTATACAAGGCTCATATAAAGGATAACGAAATTTTAGATATCTTTCGGGAACAGTATCAAAAAGTATGTAACTGATGGTTTTTGAACTTTTAAATTAATGCGAACAAAGTCGCGAGTATGATTAAGTATTTATGTAAAATGCCTACTTTTTAAAAGTGTTTAACATATTTACACTCAATGAGTATGTAAAGAGGTTTTAAAATTTTCTTTCATGCAAACCAACTTGCGGAAAAGCGAAGCAGCAAAAAGGTAAACGCGCGGAAAGTTCAGCGGCGAATGGAGCTGGTGTGCGGTTTTCCTTTTCCTTTTTTTTATTTCTTTTATCTGTATTCGTCAGTTCACAGTTTCAACGTGTACTTTGAAAGTAGGTCGAGCTCGAGCCGCTTAGTAGCTCTTTAAATTGAATAACAACCAATTCAATGCTTTTATGTTAAAAGTGTTTGTATTTTTGGTGAAAGTTTTATTTTATTTTGAATATTACTTTTATAATTAATGTATAGAAACCGGCTATACTCACGTGTTATTTTATCGGATGAGCCCGACTAGTTTCAAGCCCATACGGGGCTCTTATTCATGAGCTCTTTATGCGGCGTTATCGCGGCGGAAGTTCCCGCCGGGCTCATACGATAAAATAACACGTGAGTATAGCCGGTTTCTATACATTAATTATGAATTCCACTCACGATAGTTTAAATTCAAAAATTACTTTTATAACTATAATTATTATTGCTTATTAAAACTATCAACAATCCAAATCTTGACGAATATAAATCATTACATTCATTCTGCCCTTATTCCACTCTAAGTGGGGTCGGCACATGTTATAAACATGTTGTCACATGAATTGGATACGTACTTTACGATCAACTACCTGCCTGACATCTAGTATATTATCTTACTCGTATATTATGACACCTCGCTAAGAGGGCGGTCTATTCTACTCAGCCAGATATCACATGGTGGGTCAACTTACCTTAGTTGCCTTTTACGAAACCTCGGTAAGAAATTAGGTTAGTCTATTCTACTCAGTCTGATACCACACGGCGGGTCAACTTACCTTAGTTGCCTTTTACGACACTTTGGTAAGAAATGAGGGTGGGCTATTCTACTCAGCCAGATATCACACGGTGGATCAACTTACCTTAGTCGTCTTTTACAAAATCTCGGTAAGAAAGGAGGGTGGCCTATTCTACTCAGCCGGATTCCACATATTTTTAACTACTGTTGGATTAAAAGTTACAGGCCCGTTGGTGAAGGTCACCCTGTGTTCAGTTAAGCGGATCGCGGGTTCGATTTCGCCGAGGGCCAAAAGAGGTTTTTCGAATCTGGATGTTTACATATGTATTTATTTAAGTTACATATGCATATATTTATTAATTGTCCATCAACCATAACACAAGTATTAAGTTTTTTTACTTTGGGGACGGAAACCGTGTGCGTATTTGTCTCATATATTTCCCGCCGTGTGGTATCCGCAAGAAAAACATAAACTACCCTCATTTCTTACCGAGGTGTCGTAAAAGCCGACTAAGGTCAGTTTACCCGCCGTGTGGTATCCTGCCGAGTAGAATAGACCACCCGCTTTCTTACTGAGGTGTCATAAAGGGCGACTAAGGTAAGTTGACCCGCCTTGTAGTATCAGTGGATTAAAATAGACCACCCTCATTCCTTACCGAGGTGTCATAAACGGAGACTAAGGTAAGTTGACCCATCGTGTGATATCCGACTGAGTAGAATAGACTACTCTCATTTCTTACCGAAGTGGTGTAAAAGGCAACTTAGTAAAATCGACCCATCGTGTGATATCCGTCTGACTAGAATAGACCACCCTCATTCCTTTACGAGGTGTTGTAAAAGGTGGCTAAGGTAAGTAAAGTAAGACGTCAGACAGTCAGCTGGTCGATAAATAACTAGCCAAGTCAAGTAGCAACATGTTCAAAACATGCGATCGAGAGGTCGTGGGTTTGAATCTCACCTATTATACTGCCATTTCGGCTATTATACTGCATTTAAGATTAGCTGGAGGGGTTAACAATTTTACTAGTAATTTGTAACCCATATTGCTAGTAGCCTTTTTTTTAAGAAAATAACCCTTTGGCCATCATGTTTATGCCTAACGCTATGTATATATGACCATTAATATCAAATCTGTTAAGTGCTAGATTTTAGGAAGTTGGGGTTATTTAAATCTATATATTTAATCCGGGTACCCGTTAACCCTAAATCCTGAATAATCTAGATTTAAAATACAGACACCAAAAAAACTATTATATATAAAATAATTATAAATTAAATTAAATTATATATAAAATATATTATAATAAAATATTTTTATATTTAAATGAGTTAATCTTGTATATATATATTTTCTGGATCTCGGAAACGGCTCCAACGATTTTCCCGAAATTCAGCATGTAGGAGGTTTTGGGGGAGAAAAATGTATCCAGCTAGGTTTTATGTAAAAAAAAATATTGTTTTATCCCTGTTTTTGGGCATTAAAAAACACTAACATTTATATTGAATTGAATTTTCGCCACTAGCTGTCAAGTCGACGTAGCTTATTCGAGTAACGGGCAGCCACGAGAAATGTGAATGCCAAGGATCGATCCTCAACTAAATAATTGTTTTTTCTTTTTTTTTTAGTTTTTTTTTGTAAAAAATTACCGAGCGAAGCTTGGTCACCCAGATATTTATAAATACTATACTATAAAAAACAAGGTTTTTATAAAAGAATATATAAATCACAAAAAATAAGTTGTTTTGTGGATTTAAAAGTGCTTCTAAAAGCTTGTTATAATAAAAGAAATATTAGATTTTAAATAGGTATTTTCAGTATTTCACACTATGTATCAACATTTAGGACACCATAAGATGTAAATTTAAGAGCTTAATTTATCTATACTAACATATAAAGCTCAAAAGTTTGTTTGTTTGTTTGCACGCGCTAATCTCAGGAACTAATGGACCTATTTAAAAAAAAAGAAAAAAAATACTTTGAGTGTAAGATAGTCCATTTATCAAGGAAGGCTGTAGATTATATAACATCTCGAACCATCTCTTTTTACGCCTCCTTATCACTTAATTGTAAATGACTTAAGATTAATTATTTCCATATCTGAAAAATATATTTTTGCACTGACGGTACATCGTTAAGTTTTATGATATACTAGTAAACCATTAGGATAGCCCCGGAGTACTAAGTAGCAGCATTTAAAATGCAAATTCTACTGGTGTCAGTAGAATTTCTAATAAAGGGTTCATTTATTTAAGCCTATATTCGATTGTCTCTTTTAAAAACCTCCTATGAATAATTTAAATGAGCTTCTGTAAACCAGCTTTTATAAAGCTAACTATAAAAAAAATATTTCAAAAAGTAGCCATACATGGCATTTATAATTTAACTCCGTGTGATTCCCTGCAAGAGAGGTTTAAGGAAATATATATTCTTTCAATTTCATTTTTTGTGCATAATAATTTACATAATTATATAATGATTGGCGATGTTTATAATAGACAAAGTAGGAACCGACATAAGTCACTACAAGCTACGTAAGTCGTTTGTGGATTTGGGTACAAAATTTTATAATAAAATTCCGCAATCAATTTTAGCTTTTCCATAAAAGCAGTTTAAAAATACTATTCATAAAAGGCTAATACAAATAGCCTACTATACTATTGAGGATTACTGTACAAGACAGTAATACTAAATGTAACTATTAATAGGAATTATATTTTTAAAAGAGCAACCGCCGGGTTTCTTGCTGGCTCTTCTCGGTAGGAACAGCTTTCCGAACCAGCAGAGTTGACGATTCAAAAGCACTTGTTTACAAGTTTATTGAATAAGAAATATTTTGAATTTGATTTCATTTTGATTTATGCCTTGCACTACCCGGCTAAGCAGAATAGACCTCATTTCTTACCGAGGTGTCGTAAAAGGTGAGTAAGGTAAGTTGACCCGTCGTGTGATATCCGGCTGAGTAGAATAAATTTAAAAATCTCTCCAAAGGGTATTATGTACAAAAGCTAGTATTATATACTTTGAGCTACAGGTGCTACAGGTGTTCTGTTAAATAAAGTTATATGAAAAAACACCGATCACGCGGCGGACTCGTGTTTTACAGATAAGGCTGAAATGAAATGACTGATATTATTAATAATTTCCGCATACCACTTTGCTACCGTTTAGTTTGTATTTATAAAATATGAATAAAAAAACAGCGAGCGTGCTCTAAAGTAAAAAAAACTGCGATTTTGTTTAGAGTCTATCTCCTGACGATGCTTCGGTTACGGGGCGAAACGATTGTGGAGATTGTGGTGTTAAATGTGTGCAGTGCTTGTGTATTGGTGTGTTATTGGTAACGGGTAGTGCATGTGTTTTTTTGTGGCCGGTCGTAAAATAAGTACCCAAATTATGTGACAACGTGTTTGTTTGTTTGTAATCTCATTTCAACTAAAAATAATAAAAAAACAACATAATGGTTGACTTATTCGTTGTTCCGGAATCGAAATGTCTTCCAGCCAACCAGTCTAAAATTAAAAAAGAGGTAAATATAAGTACAGTGGATTAAAATAAAAAAAAAAACTTAAAATATAACAAAATGAAAATGGACCTTTAAGTAATAAATAACATTATAAAATAATATTATAATATACTAAATATGATAATATAATAATGTACCAAATATGATAATATAATAATTACAATAGCATGTTTATAACATGTGCAAACGTCGTTGTTGGAATAAGGGCAGGAGAATGATGACTTTTAAAAGTAAATAAATCAAATAAACTCTTTCAAAAGAGAAATAACCAATCATTTAGTAAAAGCATTCGTTTCATTAAGGCCGTTTATGAAAAAGCTTGAGAAATTTTAATCTTAGAAGAAATTACTCGCAAACCTTTGCATTTGTTTTAATTACAGTTTTTTTTCCGTACCGCCGCCCTATTGTGGTAGTGATTTTAAATTAAAACCGCCTCAGGCTTGTCCTTATTTCACTGTATCGCTGAAACAGGTCACAGTTATTAATTTTAACTGGTTTCTGAATTTGGAACTCATTAATAAGCTACCTTCCTAGCTGAGTTGTGTTTGTTTTCAATTAAATCTTTAATATTTAAATGAGTTAATCTTGTATGTATATATGTATATATTCGGAATCTCGGCAACGGCTCCAACGATTTTCCTGTATTTTAGCACGTAGGGGTTTTTGGGGGAGAAACATCGATTTAGATAAGTTTTATTTTTAAAAAATCTCGTTATATCCCTGTTTTCGGGTTGAATTTTTTTTTTAAATTTACGTTGAATACAATCACAATTTTTCGCTATCAAACGTAAAATCATGGTAGTTCATTTGGGGACCGGAAGGTCTAGAGAGGTGAAAATATCTAGGATCGACCTGCTCTATTATTTTTGAATTTTTTTAATTTTATCTTTTTTTACATCATTTTAAAAATTACCGAGCAAGGCTCGGTCACCCAGGTACTTAACTTAAATAGTGATAGGTATGACAAACTAATGACGCCTAGGTTACGCCTCCAAAAGGTCCTAAAATTATTTGTCGGTCTCGGTACACGTTTTAATAGCAAAATTCCTCAACATCATCTAGACTTGCCTTTACACAAGTTTGAAAATTATCTTAAACGATGTTGCTACATAAAGCTTACTATACTATTGAGGATTATTTGAGTGATAGTAGCATATCTTAATTGCAGTCAACGCATCCAGCTGCAACGATTATCTTGTAACCATCAATTAAATTGTAATTACTTTTTTAAAAGATCATCCGCCAAATTTCTTGTTGATTCTTCTCGGTAGGAGCAAACTTCCTTATCAGTGTTAGCTTGTTTAAAAACATTTGGCGATTCAAAATTACTAGAAACAGTGCACTTGAATAAAGAATGTTTTGAATTTGAATTAACCTCGACACTTTTTAGAACGTTCGAAAGTGTTTTAAATAATCACATGGTGTATGGCCATCAAATCTTTTTAGATTAAACTAACTTTTACCCGCAACTTCGTCGCGTGATAGGTTGATAATAGATGTCGTTTTTAAATGTCATTCTATTCCTGTTGAATTGACAGGATTTCTATAGCCTATACCGCGGTGTATAAGGAATTATTATGCCCAATGTCATATGTGCTATTTGTTCAGTGGATTCGCCGTAAAAAAGTAACAAATATACAACCATACTTACAAACTCTCGCATTTATATTAATAGGATAGATAGATTACAGCAGTTTTCAACTGAGAAACACGGAATTTTTGATTTTTGAACCAGCACTAATATTTTTTTTGGTTTCGCTCTTCCAGATGCATCGGAAATTGCTGCCTACTTGTAGTAGTAGCCTTACGTATCTGAACTTGTTTTAAATCCATAAACTTATGCTAAATATTCAAAATTTTTATATATAACTAGCTTTTCCCACGGCTTTGTCCAAGTTTAACACATTGTTAAAAACTTTCTCCCGCGTAAATCCTGATTCTGTGGAAATACTAATATAATATATTATTGATATAAACATTCCTCAAGAACGCCGTGTGGTATCCGGCTGAATAGAATAGTATCACCCTCATTTCTTAACGAGGTTTCGTAAAAGGCGACTAAGGTAAGTCGACCAGCCGTGTGGTATCCGGTTAAGTAAATAGACCACCCTCTTTCTTACCGAGATGTCGTAAAAGGCGACTAAGGTAAGTTGACCCACCGTGTGGTATCCGGTTAAGTAGAATAGACCACCCTCTTTCTTACCGAGATGTCGTAAAAGGCGACTAAGGTAAGTTGACCCACCGTGTGGTATCCGGTTAAGTAGAATAGACCACCCTCTTTCTTACCGAGGTGTCGTAAAATACGACTAAGGTAAGGTAAGTTAATACGTTGCCAAATCATTTGACAAGATGTTTAACATGTTGTGCCGACCCCATTTAGAGTGGGACCAGGGCAAGAAGATGATGATAAACTTTCCTCAAGAATTACACTATCTTTTCGTAAAAACTATATAAAAATTCGTTAAGTAGATTTTGAGAAAATCATTCACATACATACAGGTTTTTTGGGGACTTTGTTTTATTATATGTTATTCCAATGAAATTTGTATAAGCTAATACACTAATACAGGTTTTAGAGAAGCAGTCACAAACAATCGTAAATTAGGTAAGATGCTATAAATTGTACAGACAAACGTTTCTGACCTCTAATAAGAAACTTGGGCCTCGACCCTAATGAAGCTTATAGACACACGTCGACAATGACACTAAAAATAATACGTAAAATCCAGTGTTCACTGTTTGTATATACTAATAGCTAGATTAAATAATTATGTTTTTCCCTATTTACATAGGCTCATATAAAAAATATAAATGTGAAGAAAATGTAAGAATACCTATTTCCTTAAACTTCTCTCGCAGGGAATCACGCGGACTTAAATTGTAAATGCCACGTATTGCCCTTTTTTTACGCCGTGTGGTATCCGGTTAAGTAGAATAGACCACCCTCTTTCTTATCGAGGTGTTGTAAAATTCGACTAAGATAAGTTGGCGTCAGGCAGGCGGTCGCTCGTAAAATACGTAGCCAAGTAATGTGACAACATTTTTCTAATATCTTGTGCCGACCCCACTCAGAGTGGGATAAGGGCAGGATGATGACGTATTGCACTTTTTTTGTAAAACAATTTTTTTCCATTATCCGCGCAATTTATCATCATCATCACTTTTGTAGTAATTTTTTTAATATGGCCACAATTTTGTCAATTCACATGCCCACTGAACTTTTTAAATGTTATCTTTAAGACTTTATATTTAAACTAGCGGCCTGCCCCTGCTTCGCACGGGTATAAAATATATATCCCATGTTAGTCAGTGTAAAAAAATGATTAAAATCGATCCAGTAGTTTTGATTTATTCATTACTGCCCGTGGCCCGCACGCGTTAAATTTGGAGAAAAACAATTCCCCTCTCCCTATACCAAGAAGATTTCCTGCTATCTTTGGAATATCTAAATTCATATAGTACATTTTTACTTATTAACTTTTACATTTACTATTTACTGTTCTTAGACCTTCCATGCTGACTCTCTTGGGAAAATAGAAGCAGTGGTTTCCCGTTGCCTTCTGCCCCAGACTTTTTTGAAGTTATTTGTACTCCAAGGCCGCTGACGCCTCTTCAGTCGGGGTTCCAACCGGTATTATGGTTATACCGCCATTGCTCGGTCGCCAGAGCCTCGTTTGTTATCTAGCAGGGAGCACCGCGTTGTCCAGTGGACATCGCCGTCGGCCATTCAATTGAATCTCCGACGCGAGCAGGTGAGGTTGACTGTTGGGCCGGATAAGATGTTATGTCCGTATACCCCTTACTCCCCCGTCGTACGTCGTCGTCCTCTAAATTTCACACGATCGTAAGAGAGGCAATGGATCGAAGCAGATGGAGGCACATCATCGACGCCAGATACAACCCTGATGCTGACCACGATCCTCAGACATGAGGGACCGACTTTAGAGAGAGAGACTTTTACATTTTCCCTATGTATTTTATTTTTACAATTAATTACAGAATGTCTTTAAACAAACTCTTGAAAGACCGACATAGCCGCTAAATTCGAAGTGTTATAGGGCGAAGCGTGGCGTCCTCACGGCATTCTAAATCTGTAATATCTCCAAAAATGTTCCCTTAAATTACATGCTGTAAACGGCTATATTGATCTATATTAAATCAACTATGTATTTAAGGTACTAAATTGGATAAGGATTAATGCTGTATTGTATAAAAATTGCTTCAAAAGAAAGGCATTATTTTTCGTAAAAAGTAAATGACAAAAAATGCTATTGTGGGTTATCCATAAGAGATAGACATATACCATCGCGGACTTTTCTGTAGACCTTTTCCAGGTGTACAAATACTTAGTACATCATTTTGATAAATCTCGTAGGGTTTAGCCTGCGTTTGCAATGTAAGCAGAAAAAAATGTAATTATTTACAAAAACCTCAATAATTACACTATTTCTCTACTCCGTATTGAATGTTATTATACGTACAAACCTTTCTCTGGAATCACTCTATCTATTAAAATAAACCGCATCAAAATCTGTTGCGTAGTTTTAAAGTTTTATGCATATATAGGGATATATGGACTTTGTTTTATAATATGTAGTAATGAGTTAATCATGTATATATATATTTACATTATATTCGGAATCTCGGAAACGGCTCCAACGATTTTTATGACATTCAGCATGGAGGGGGTTTTGGAGGAGAAAAATCGACCTAAATAAGTTTTATTTTTTAAAAAAATCGTTTTATACCTCATTTCGGGCTCTTACGTTGAATATTACAATTTTTGGCTGTCAAACGTAAAGTCATGGTGGTCAATCACATTTGGGGAACAGGCGGTCTAGAGAGGTGAAAATACCTAGGATCGAGCCCCACCTGCCCTATTATTTTTCGTTTTTCTTTTCAATATGTATATATTTTTTTTATTTTTTACATAATCTTAAAAATTACCGAGCAAGGCTCGATCACGCAGGTACTTTATAACAAAATATGAATTATAGTCTATGAAGTATTGTAAAAAATGTGATTTATTGTGAAACACAGTTTATCGTCCGGTCGAAGTTAGTGTAGCACGCAAGCACAAGGCCAAATGAAAGGAAACGAGCGGAGCGGACGGCAAAAACTATGCAGAGTAACTACTGCCCAGAGAACTATAAACAAATCATTGTTTTAATTACAATAACAACGTTAATTTTAATATGACATACATGTTAAATAGCTCAGTGAAAGATAGTATGGAATTTTATACTATCTTTTCATACTTAAATATTCACTTATTGCAAGTATAAAATTAATTGCATCATCATATTATTGAGGTCGTTACACAAGGTCACACGAATTCTTATTATGTAAATGTTACAGATAAAACAAAATATAATTAGATATTTACACTCTCCGAAATTTAAATTTAACCAAATCATGTGACAACATGCTTGTAACAGGGTAGGCCGACCCCACTTAGAGTGGGATAAGGGCAGGAGGATGATTTTGTCAGTTAAAGTTTTTTAGATTTACCAGTCAATTTAAAATGTTTCCGTCATATATATATATATATATATATATATATATATATATATATATATATATATATATATATATATATATAAGTAAGTAACGGCCTGTTACTATCCCACTGCTGGGCATAGGCCTCTTCTCTCCGTTTTTGGAGAGAAGGATTGGAGCTGAGACCTACCACGCTGCTCCAGTGCGGATTGGTAGGTTACACATATCCCTAGAATTCTTTAGAGATCCTCACGATGTTTTCCTTCACCGAAAAGCGTGTGATAAATTGCAATTATCAATTAGACACATAAGTTTTACTAGAAAATTTATTGGTGCCTGCACGGGGTTTGAACCATAGACCTCCTCGAAAGCGACGCAAGGTGCTATCGCTGGGCTACCACAGCTTATATATATATATGTGTATATATTTCTGTGTAACTGCTTTCTGTTGACAAAGCGCGGATTATAGCAGAATAATATTTTCATTACATTCTTGTAACAAAGATAATATTTCATAAGCTCTGTTACAATGTACTCTGTGCTCTTTATAAGGTCATTCAGTACTGATAGGTTAAACCTTTGAGATTGTTCCAACGGTGGACATGTGATAAATATGGTAAATATCGCCTTTATATGCCTCTACGGCTAAATGGCAAGTATGTTTTATGTCTTACCTTAATCATAATTAACTGAATATTTAACAGTTAAGTTGTAAACATATCGATTAAGTATGTTTGTATATGGGTTACCGGGCCGAGTGATTTTTTAAAGATATTAAAAAAAAAAGAAAAAAAAAAAAAAGAAAACGCCGTGTGGTATCCGGCTTGATAGAATAGTACCATCCTCTTTTCTTACCGAGGTGTCGTAAAAGGCGACTAAGGTAAGTCGACCCGCCGTGTGGTATCCGGTTTAGTAAAATAGACCACCCTCTTTCTTGCCGAGGTGTCGTAAAATATGACAGAGGTAAGTTGACGTCAGGCAGGCGGCCGGTCGTAAAAACGCAGCCAAATCATGTGACAGCATGTTTATAACATGTTGTGCCGACCCCACTTAGAGTGGGATAAGGGCAGGAAGATGATGAGATGATGATTAAAAAAAAAAGAAAGTGCTGGAGACATGTGGGATTTGATATTTTAACTTTAATAGTCCGCCCATTTCCCATTGAGCTATCACAACTTGCGAATGACACCGAATTTAAGCTTCTGTTTCTATTTATATTTTAGCAGCTTTTATAGTAAACGAAAACATGGATAAAATTTAATTTAAAAAAAAAATGATTTGGACCGATTTTTTTTCCCCAAAACACTCCACATACTAAGTTTCATGAAAATCTTTAAAGCCGTTTCTGAAATTCAGAAAATATACATATATATACATACAAGATTCAGCATCGTCCTGCCCTTATCCTTTTCTAAGTGACGTCGGCACAACATGTTATAAACATGTCATATGATTTGGCTACGTATTTTATGTCCAGCCGTCTGCCTGACACCAACTTACCTTAATCATATTTTAGGTGACCTTGGTAAGAAAGAGGGTGGTCTATTCTACTGAACTGCATACCACACGGTGGGTCAACTGACCTTAGTAGTCTTTTACGACACCTCGGTAAGAAATGAGAGTGGTCTATTCTACTCAGCCGAATACGACACGGCGGGTCGACTTACCTTAGTCGCCTTTAACGACGCCTCAGTAAGAAATGTGGGTGGTACTATTCTATTTAGCCGGGTAACACACGGCAGGGCGACTTACCTTAGTTGCCTTTTACGAGACCTCAGTAAGAAATGAGGGTGGTTCTATTCTATTCTAGAAGATTAACTCATCAAAATATTAAATATTCAAAAAACGCAAAATTCAATATTTTCTTCATTCAAATAAACTTGTAAACAAGTACTTTTGAATCGTCAATTCTACTGCTGGTTGGAAAGCTGTTCCTACCGAGAAGAGCCAGCAAGAAACTCGGCGGTTGCTCTTTTCAACAAAATACTTATAACTAGTTACATTAAGTCATTACTATCTTGTACAGGGTCGCACAGTAGCTATATCCACGCATTCATTTTAAACAGCTGTAATGGCAAAGTTATTGTCGATCCGACCCCACTTAGAGTGGCATAAGGGGAGGAATGAAATGACAAAGTTCCTATACATTCCTGCAGGATAATATTTTTATCCCAACCTGTTGCCATTACGGTCATATCGCGATCAAATTATATGATACGTCACGGTCTTGACGTGAAATGATGATAAATTTCCACCGTTGAGAAGAATATTATTTTTGACAATGTTTTTCAGACTTCATAAACTTTATGACGCTGTGATTTATGGTGGCTTTGTTTTCGGCGTGATTTTGCGTAATTTCTAATTGACAGCTACTGATTTTGACGAGAGAAAAATAAGGTACGAAAAATTCACAATTCGATTGTATTTTAAAGAAAACGCAGTGTGAAAATATTTTGGATAAGCACGGACTTACCCAAATAGCATAAAAATACTCATTAAAAGGACAACTATCATATTTGAAATTTACAATATTCTTTAATAAAAAGTAAACTTGTAAACAAGTGCTTTTGAATCGTCAACTCTACTGCTGGTTCGGAAAGCTGTACCTACCGAAATGAGCCAACAAGAAACACGGCGGTTGCTCTTTTTAAAATATAATTCTTATGACTAGTCATATTTAATCATTACTGTCTTGTACAGAATCAAAAAGTAGCTATGTCCACGCATTATTATTATCTAAGTAACCCTCATTAGCATCGTAGGCTTTCTGTATCTGCCTCTTTTTAACAGAGTTTTAAAATTCACACACACGCACGCACACACACACGCGCACGCACACACACGCACACACAAACACACACGCACACATAAACACACTAATAAGTCGTGAGACAGCAACGATCCGACAAAAGACGATCGTGTCTTTCTTACTATATCGCTAATTTTGGTTCTTCTTCGGTTCACTATATTCCTAAATTGATCACGTGAAGATATTAGTATTATAGAGACTTTATTAACTTAAAAATGTCACGGGGGAAGCTGGATAAAAGTTCCATAAAATACTGTAAAAAACCATAAAAAACAATGTCATGATTGATTGAAGAAGAAAAAATAGCTAATTCCGTCACCAAAATAAAGTCGAATAGTTGGCAAAATAGATAATGCACCATACAAAGAGTTGAAAGCTCGTTAAAAATTTAACCTGAGTTGGATGCAGCCAAAGAGATGAAACAACATTATACCACCGGATAAATATCGAATGAACCACCTTTTTTGCTTGACCCAAATTAAGAACTAGGGAAGACATGTATTGTTATCGATATGTGATCATGCTTCTGCTCTTATCCCACTCTAAGTCAGTCGGCACAGCATGTTTTAAACATGTTTTGGATTGTTGTTTGTGGCCGGCCGACTTCAACTTACCTTAGTCGCTCAGCAAGAAATTAGTGTGGTTTATTCTATTCAGCAATAGGAATAGCGAACGTCAAAAAATGTAATGATTCAAATACACTTTTATAAGTATTTAACAATCCTCGTCGCTAGAAAATCGGCAGTGGCCCTTTCTAATAACCTATAATTATTTTAAATAGTTATATTTCAACATTACTTTCTTTCACAAGTTTTAATTCCTTCAAATTCAAATTCAAAATATTCTTTATTCAAATAAACTTGTAAACAAGTGCTTTTGAATCGTCAACTCTACTGCTGGTTTAGAAAGCTGTTCCTATCGAGAAGAGCCAGCAAGAAACTCGGCGGTTGCTCTTTTAAAAATATAATTTTTAATATTATTTACATTAAGTCGTTACTGTCTTGTACAGGTTCAAAGAGAGCTATATCCACACATTCTTATCTTCTAAAAAATCTTCAAGAGTATAGTAGGCTTTCTGTATCAGCCTGCCAGTGTAATGGCAGTGCTGAAATTAATTGCGGAATTTAATTATAGAATCTTATACCAAAACCCACAAACGAGTTACGCACTTTTGCAAGGCGCAAAGCAGGAACCGCAAGCTTATGGCGGTTCCTGCTTTGTCTATTGTACACATCACCTATCGTTTTATAATTCTTTATATTTTTATGTAAATAAATAATCTAATATCTTATTGTATAATATATGCATCTATTTAATAGCAATTCTTTAAAAAGGCTACGGATACAGGGAATAGTAAAATGCATGCTGTCTAAATCTATATAATACAAAATTACAGTTATATGCTTATAATTTAAAACTTTGAAATTATAAATAACGACATTTGTAAATTAAGGGTTTTATTACATGTATTAATATAAAAAATATATATCATATCGCAATAAAAAACCATATCAATCAGACAAATCGCCGTTTTTGTTAACAATAATGCTATATTTGCCTGTTAAATATACATTAGAGTTGGTTTCAAGGTTCATAAAGAATTATGAAAAGGTCAAGATATTTTTTTGATTGTGTATTCGATGTAGTATATCGATTATATTAAACGGATGTTAAATAATTGTGCTGTGGAGAATATTATCTTTTGTATACACTTTTAAGTTAATAGTTTCATCTAGTCTAATTTTTATGGTATAAGATCTATTTCTTTGTTTAAAAATAATTTTGTAGGCTTGTGTCGTAAAGGCGACTAAGGTGAGTTGATGTCAGTGAGGCGGCCGCTCGTAAAATAACTAGCCAAATCATGTAATAACATGTTTAACAATGTTGTGCCTCCACACTTAGAGTGGAATAAGGGCAGAAGAATAATAGGCTTAGCTCGTTTTTTTTACGATGACGTATTTTTGTTTGAGGGTGTGTCATATGCTATGCTTGCTAAGCTATGCTTTATTTGAAAATCTAATGTGTGATTTTATTTTATGTTCGTGCTTCCATAGCTTGCTGATGGCAGCGATTTCTAAATCAATTGGTAAGCCTTTTTGTAGGGTTGAAAAAGACTTTTTTATATTTGTCTACAAGTGAGCTGTTCTAAAGATAATAAATGACAAATACTATACAAGATTCACAAAATCACATTTAATATACGAATTTGAATGTTAAGCAGAAACCAGCAGATTTCTGTAACTTATCTGTCATCTGTCAACCCAGCGCTGATAAAACCTTAGTAGAATTCTTGACCAGTGTTGCTATCAATTGGGAATTGATAAAATGTTAAATACAGAACAGTAGACATTGCAGTATTAGCTTCTAAAATTATTAAGCTTTACTCATCTAAAGTATCAGGGCAGTAAGAAATCGACAAAATCAATTGTAGGTCGATGAATATTTCAAATATCGATAAAAACAGCGCCCCGCACTATGACGTGACACGTTGACCAAATGGCACTGCGGAATTGCAATATCGAAATAATTTTAAATTAGCACATTTCTATATAAATAAAATATGTATTAAATTTAATGACCTTATTTTAGATGCATTGAAAATGTATTCTATTCCCGTTATACTTAGGTATTAGATTATTGGGTTTATAGAGTAGGTCATAGTTTTTATTAGTGTTTTTAATTCTTTTTATGAATTTTATTTTGCGGGGTGGAATCTTGTCCTTTAAGATCCATAACGGTTTATAGAATTAAGTGTTACTTTGCAGAGATCATACTTGTAGAATAACTATACTAGAGAGAGAATAATAAGAGAGGAAAAATGAGGGACATATAGTTGGCTTTGTTTAATCATATGTATGTGTGCAGAGCAATATTCATGGCGCGTTCTTGATTTAAATAATTAAAACATTTTTTGGCACCAGTTGGAAAATGTTTATCCGTTTTTTACACACAATGGAAGTCATTTAATAGTTTAAATTGGCTTGAGAGTACAAAAAAAAAAGAATATTTAGTATATTTATTCAACCAACATTAAGAATTATTATTTACTTTTTAATTCGACATTCTACAAAAATTGTTTATATTTTTTTGTAAACTATTTAAAATTATATGACTTCAGAATTCCATAGCTAATTGTAGAGGAAGTAGTTTCAAAACGTGCGTATGTTGTCTTTGAACTGAATACGACCTTTTGCTTACGGAAATTATTTAAGGTGTTGTTTTGACAATGTACTAATGTAACAAATAAGTGTTGCCAGTTAAATAAGTGAATATTCTACCGTGCATTCTTGTCATTTTATTTACAGCTAGTAGGGTTTTATAATTAATTACATTGTTTATTAGCCGCCGTGTGGTATCCGACTGAGTAGATTAGACAACCTTCATTTCTTACTGAGGTGTCTTAAAAGGCGACTAATGTAAGAAGACGTTAAGCAGGCAGCCGGTCGTAATATAACTAGCCAAAACATGTAACATATTAAAAACATGTTGACCCCACTTCGGGTGGGATAAGGGCAGGAGAATGGTGATTTTGTAATCACATTAAGTCAATGTTACCTTATGTTAATGAATTGTACCACCCTCATTTTATACCGAAGTGTCGTAAAAGGCGACAGGTAAGTCGACCCGCCCTGTGGTATCCGGCTGAGTAGAATAGACCAACCTCATTTCTTACCGAGGTATCGTAAAAGGCGACTTAGGTAAGTCGACCCGCCCTGTGGTATCCGGCTGAGTAGAATAGACCAACCTCATTTCTTACCGAGGTGTCGTAAAATACGACAGAGGTAAGTTGACGTCAGGCAGGCGGCCGGTCGTAAAAACGCAGCCAAATTATGTGACAGCATTTTGTTGTGCCGACCCCACTTAGAGTGGGATAAGGGCAGGCGGATGATGTGTCTTAAAAGGCGACTAATATAAGTAGACGTCAGGCAGGCGGCCGGTCGTAAAATAACTAGCCCAAACATAAAACATATTAAAAACATGTTGTCCCGACCCCACTTAGGGTGGGATAAGGGCAGGAGAATGGGGGTATTGTAATCGCATTACGTCAATGTTACGTGAACTAGGGATCAAAGAGCAATTTGCATTTTCGATGGCTTATGGTTTCTTCTGTAATCTCATTTAATAGCATAAAATACTTTAAAGTTTCATAACGTATTAGCTTTTAAACAAGAGCCGAGGAGCTTGAATAATTTACGATTGTGAAAGTTCATCTTGAAGTTAATTAAAAATTAATTTTCTCTTCGGACAAGATTCGGTGCAAACTTTGCTAGAAGATTCTAATTGAATAACTAAGTGATGCCTTGTTTACTATTAATAATTTAGGTCATATTCGTGCTATTTGTGCCTTTTTTAATTTTTTTTTTTAAGAACTGTCGCTATGTCGTTCTGTATAGACCGCTTACAAATAATAGTAATTTTATTCACTACTTATAATTCCCTGCGGCTTCACCTGCGTACATAACCGATCTCATGGCAGTGGAAAGCTCATTAAAAGTAATTATATTGGCATCATCATCATCATCATCATCATCCTGCCCTTATCCCACTCTAAGTGGGGTCGGCACAACATGTTATTAACATGTTGTCACATGATTTGGCTACGTTTTTACGACCGGCCGCCTGCCTGACGTCAACTTACCATAGTTGTATTTTACGACACCTCGGTAAGAAAGAGGGTGGTCTATTCTACTAAACCGGATGCCACACGGTGGGTCAACTTACCTTAGTCGCCTTTTACGACACCTCGGTAAGAAATGAGGTTGGACTATTCTACACAGCCGGATACCACACGGCGGGTCGACTTTCCTTAGTCGCCTTTTACGACACCTCGGTAAGAAATGAGGGTGGCACTATTCCACTCAGCCGGATACCACACGGCTAAGTAATTATATTGGCATAACTTTAGTAATTGGATATATGGTGTGGGTAAAAAATAGGAATGTATTTTTTTAATGCAATGTAGCCTATGTTGCTCAGTAAAGATGCAGCTTTCCAATATTGAAAGAATTTTTGAAATCAGTCCAGTAGTTTTTGTGTGAAAACATTACAAACATACATACAAATTTTTCTTCTTTATAATATCAGTATATACTAGATCTCATACTTAATGCTTCATTATATAATTCAACACAGCTGTGATAGCCCAGTGGTAACACTGTGCGACACGTGAGGAGGTCACGAGTTCAAACCCGGGCAGATATCAAAGAGTTTTTCTGTTAAAACTTATGTCTAATTGATAATTGCAATTTATCACACGTTTTTCGGTGAATGAAAACATCGTGAGGAAACCTGCATATCTCTAGAGAATTCTGGTGATATGTGTAACCTACCAATCCGCATTGGAGCAGCGTGGTAGGTCTCAGCTCTAATCCTTCTCTCCAAAAACGGAAAGAAGAGGCCTATTCCCAGTAGTGGGAGAGTAACAGTTACTCATTCACGGCGAATCCGCTAAACCAATATGAAAATTGGCACAATTATTCCTTATACACCAGGGTAACATATAGGCTATAGAAATCCTAATAATAGGATGACATTGAAAAGCGCCATCTATTATCGAACTATCAACGCGACAACAGCCCAAGCGAACGAAGTTCCGGGTAAAAGCTAGTCAAACATAAAACAGTAAAGTCGCATTCACGCATTACAGATATTTGGTTAGAAATTGAAAAGTGGTGCAGCTGGGAATTGGAGCGTGATCGATTCCGACACGCAGCCGATATGGCGCAAGATAAACTAAACTATAGGCAGTATAACAGACAATTTGTTGGAATGTATTTTTTATTATGTCCGGAACACCTGACGGGAACGAGCGGCGGGTATGTCGGACTCTCACCGACTAAAAACCTGACAGTGCTCCAACACGTTGCTGGTGGCGGGGACAGGGTACCGTTGTACACATGGTATCGTATCACATTGTAGATGTGTACTGGGGCGATGTATGATATTAGTTTAGTTTTGACTCGACTATTTTTAAGAAATGATAATAAATACACATCTCAGGCCCGCTCTCGTATAATGGTTCAAGATGGAAGATCGTGCCGAACTTTGCAAAGGCTGTGATTGTGACTTGACCATTAAGAGTGTAAGCGATGGTTACATCGCTTAGCTCACCTCGAACGATTATAGTGCCTGAATGTTACTTGACGGGGGCAACTTTGTGAAATGTTACTGTTTGATGAATGGACATCGGAAACGTTCTTAGTCTCTCAGTAGTGACGGAACCACGACTGAAGGTTGCTGGGCGTCGCGGAAGCTAGCCTTTAAGTTCGAAATGGCGACGTATTACCAGAACAAGCATAGTTATTTACTAATTACTTAAACCCCCCACCATTTATTATGCCCCCAAACACTCGTAAACACAAAGCGATTTTGAGATTGTGTGACGCTATCGCAAGAGTTGCAAGGTATCACAAAATTTATAAGGTATAAATTACAAATATTAGACAAGATTTTACAGAAAAAAACGCCTGCTCAGGATTTGAACCAGTAACCACCTGAAAAGAATCACACAGTCTTACCGTTAGGATATCATAGCTTTATAATTGCAATCGTTAAAAACATACTCATTACGTAGATTGTTAAATGCTACAAAGATTTCTCAAACAGTATAGTTTTTTACCGTATTTTGTTCATATTAAGCTGTAAGTTCCGGTTATTATCACAAGCCTCTGATATCAATCATGCCTAGTTCATCTATCACTATACTTTACATCTATAACCGATGGGCATTCTCTGCTGGACATAGGTATCTTCATGGGATCTCCACAACCCATGATCTTGGACCGCTTTGATCCTGTGGCTCCTTACGACCCTTTTAAGACCGTCAGTCTAGCTTTCAGCGTTACAGCTTTTGCGGTGCATGTGCCCCGCTCCTCGCCACTTCAGCTTCGCTGAGCTATGTCAGTGGCATTGTTTCTTCTAGGGATCTCCCATGATTTCTGATTGGATCACGTAAAGATACTCCGAGCAGAACTCGCTCTATCGTCCGCATTCTTATGAGGCCAATAGTCAGCGATTACGTTTCGGATCTGTATATCATCACGGGCAACAAGCAAGGTTCGAAGACTTTGGTCCAAATTTGGTCCCTATACTTATTGCCACGTAAATATATCTTGTGATTTATTGTATGTGACCATAAAGGTTTTGCTAATAACCACCACGCTTGGCATGCGGGTTGGTAATCACAGTGCAGACCATGTTGCACCGACAGTGCTGGTGTCCACTGTAGGTCTGATATTTAAGGCCAGCTACAGTTATACCGCCATTGGTTGCCAGAGCCTAATTGGTTTATCTGCAGAGTGCACCACGAGCAGGTGAGGTTGAAATTTGCAGAGACTGATTGGGTCGAGCCTCACCCTTACACGCACGAAAACGCAGAATATTTAGACCCCCTACATGATGGACAAGAGGAATTTTTTTCAGGACTTGAAAGGTCCTAAAAAAAAACCTCAAAAGGTCGCTTCAAGCCGGTGGATCTATGTAGCACAATATCGTGTGGTGTGAAGATCCCATGAAGAGACCTATGACCAACAGCGGGCGTCAACCGGTTGATGAAGAATAAAACGATTTTTTTTTACATAAAACCTAGCTAGATCGATTTTTCTTTCCCAAAACCCCATACATGCTGAATATCAGGAAAACCGTTGGAGCCGTTTCCGAGATTGCCAAAATATAATTATATACATACAAGATTAACTCATTTAAATGTTAAAGATGAAGATATAATAACAGCCTACTTTCATTATTGTCCTCCAATATTGTCACTCGCAAAAGTTTCGGCTCACTGCGAATCGGGACTAATTAAGAGCAAAACTCCTTTCATCGGACACTCCATTATGTAGAATAAATATCTCTTTGTCCTTCAGAACTTTCAAAGCTAATATTAAAAGTTAAATGGATTGTTCTGGTAAACTTTCCACGTTCCAATCGTCAAGGTGCTACTGTAACGGAATGTTAATTTTTAGAAAAACTTCCATGAAAATGTGTTTTTCACTTTTCCATTCTAGATTACTTTTCTTTTCGGTTTGTTATATTTTGTTTTCATCTATTTTGACTATGGAATAAATTATCTATGACCGTACCGCTTAATATAAAAGTGATTGAATTCAGAACAGTTGTTCTCTCGCAAATTGCATGACCCATAAATTGGAAGAGTAACAAAGCACTAGCTTTTTTAATAGATCATAGCGTGATGTCATAGATACGCCGTGTGGTATCCGGCTGAGTAGAAAAGACCACCCTCATTGCTTACTGAGATATCGTAAAAGGCGACTAATGTAAGTTGACTCACCGTGTGGTATCCGTTAATTCTGTTAATTCTACAGGAATAGAATGACATTGAAAAGCGCCATTTATTATCGACCTATTCGCAACAACAGTGCACGCGAATCGCGGGTAAAAACTAGTATTTTAAACGCGAAAGTTTATGAATATGGATGAATGTTTGTGACTCTGTCACGACGAATCCGCTGGACCAATATCAATGAAATTTGGCACAATTATTCCTTAAACACTAGGGTAATATATAGGCTATAGAAATCTTGTTAATTATACAGGATTAGTATGACATTGATAAGCGCCTATATTGATAAGTATATTACCAACCTTTCAAGCAATAACAGTCCACACGAACGAAGTTGCGGGTAAAAGATAGTTAAGCCTTATTTTTTAATTAGTTCACTTTAATAGTAAACGTGCGATATCTTATTATCTTTATCTTCATTTAGTTAATCAAAATTGAAATTTCATTACATATTTTCAGTATTTCACACTATGTATCAACATTTAGGATACCATAAGATGCAAATGTTCTTAAATGTTCCAACACGTCGCGGCCATAAATCAGAGAGCTTGTTTCGGAGCTAATGCAAATTTTGTTGCTATATACGGTGACTATGAATTTAGTAATTTAAAGAACTGCTTTTATATCCATTATTTTTATTTTATTTTAAGTTAACAAACTATTTTATTTAATAGGCCATCTACAATATATAAATAAAATACGTGTTCAAAAGATACATGATACATTAAAAATAGAAACTAAATGCTGTATTAATTAAAGATGGCTACAACATTTACAATATTAACAAACATCCATATAAAGGTAGAAAAGGCAAAACTGAGATGTACTTGTCAAACTTGTGATGTATAATGTGGTATATAATTAATACATGTATATATTTAGTTATTTGTCACACATTACACATGCATTAAGTTACTTATTAAATATATGTTACAATAGCTTTTACTCGCAACTTCGTTCGAATGATAGGTTGATAAAAGATGGCGCTTTTCAATGGCGCTACTCCTGTAGAATTAACCGGATATCTATAACTTATATGTTACCCCCGTGTATAAGGTATAATTGTGCCATTACAGCAGTTTAAAAACACTGTTAAAAAGAGGCTGATACAGAAAGCCTACTATACTCTTGAAGATTATTTAGAAGATAAGAATATGTGGATATAGCTCTCTTTGAACCTGTACAAGACAGTAACGACATAATGTAAATAGTATTAAGTATTATATTTTTAAAAGAGCAACCGCCGAGTTTCTTGCTGGCTCTTCTCGGTAGGAACAGCTTTCCGAACCAGCAGTAGAGTTGACGATTCAAAAGCACTTGTTTACAAGTTTATTTGAATAAAGAATATTTTGAATTTTGAATTTGAATTTGTGCCAAATTTCATCGATATTAGTTTAGCGGATTTGACGTGAAAGAGAAACTTACATTCCTACTTACAAACTTTCGCATTTATAATATTAAAAGAATGTTACGAAGACAGACAAACGTGTGTATAAATGTCCCATATATTAAAAAGAAATTAGATTTGTCCCAGGAATTAATGATCTATAGTCACAGTAGCCAATATTAAACGGGCTGTATGTTTGGTGAAAATCGAATTTCTCGCAGCAAAATAAATAGGTTTCAGTTATATCATCTTGAAATAGTATACTCGGGATAATTTTATTGAAAATATCGTAACAGTTTAAGTTTCAAATAAGATTCAATCCAATCCAAATTTTCAAATAAGACAAGCTTTTTGCATTCTGAAGTTGCAAATATTAACCGCTTTCGGTTAATAATTGAAAATTCTGAATAATTGCAACTTCGAGTTAACAAGCAATTTTGTTACTTGAATATCTAAAAACGTTATATAAGCAACTGTAATGGAATAGAATTTTAACTCTGAATTATTTGCTTTTTACCTGTTATGCCGTGTGGTATCTGGCTGAATAGAATAAGTACCACCCTCATTTCTTACCGAGGTGTCGTAAAAGGCGACTAAGGTAAGTCGACCCGCCGTGTGGTATCCGGCTGAGTAGAATAGACCACCCTCATTTCTTACCGAAGTGTCGTAAAAGGCGACTAAGGTAAGTTGACCCACCGTGTGGTATCCGGTTGAGTAAAATAGACCACCCTCTTTCTTACCGAGGAGTCGTAAAATACGACTAAGGTATGATGACGTCAGGCAGGCGGCCGGTCGTAAAATACGTAGCCAAATCATATGACAATATGTTTGTAACATGTTGTGCCGACCCCACTTAGAGTGGGATAAGGGCAGGAGGATGATGATTGTATCATTTATCGATAGCAAACTATGATATGATATTTAGTGTTTAATTTTCAATGTGCAAATATTTGGTCATATTATAGTGTTTATATATATACCTAACTAAGGTAAAAGGCTTTTTTTATTGAACCAAAGTATTAACTAAATTTTATCGTTGAATTTTCTATCTTTTGATATTTTAGCTGTTACTTGTGATAGCTCAGTGGGTAACGGGCGGACTAAAGAAGCAAAAATACCTGTGATCAAGCCCCTAATATTACCACCCTTTATTTTCTTTTGTTTTGTTACATTTTTTATATCTTTTAATAAAAATGTGGATGGATATGTGCCTAGAGGGAAGCCTAAAAAGAGATGGTTGGATTGTGTGAAGTATGACATGCATAAAAGGAGAAGCGCCAGAGTTGACGGATGATAGGACAGAATGGAAGAGAATCATGTTGTGCCAACCCCACTTAAAGTGGGATGAGGACAGGAAGATATATATTCATCTTCCTGCCCTTATCCCACACTAAGTAGGTCCGGCACAACATGTTATAAACATGCTGTCACATAATTTGGCTGCGTTTTTGCGACCGGCCGCCTGCTTGACGTCAACTTACCTTATTCGCATTTTACGACACCTTGGTAAGAAATGAGGTTGGTCTATTCTACTCAAGCGGGTACAACACGTTGGGTCAACGTACCTTAGTCGCCTTTTACGACACCTCGGTAAGAAATGAGGGTGGTACTATTCTACTCAACCGAGTACCACACGGCGGGTCGACTTACCTTAGTCGCCTTTTACGACACCTCGGTAAGAAATGAGGGTGGTACTATTCTATTAAGCCGGATACCACACGGCTAACGAAGATATATATTATATATTTTAAATATTACCTAATATTACCTAGGTACTATTAATTTAAGCGCACAGCGTCGTTACGCCGATTATTATATCACTCGAGTCCGAATCCAGTTCAGGCAATATGCGAATGATAATAATGGCCAATGCGTTTGGCATATCGAACCAGTCGATCTACCAATCGCTGGACCAGTTGTGTCTTTTAATTTTGAAAGTAAAAGTACTTGCAAGTTCCATTTGTTACATAATACCGAGACACTGAAGGTAAATGAGAGTAATGGATTTAAATGGCGTATTTATTATTGAAATTTATCACCTGTATAGATTAAAGTAAGTAACGGCCTGTAACTGCTGCTGCTACTGCTGAGAATAGGCCTCTTCTCTTCGTTTTTGGAGAGAAGGTTTGGAGCTAAAACCTACCACGCTGCTCCAATGCGGTAGGTTACACATATCTCCAGAATTATCTAGAGATATGCAGGTTTCCTCATGATGTTTTCCTTCGCCGAAAAGCGTGTGATAAATTGCAATTATCATAAGTTAAACACACATAAGTTTAAGACACATAAGTTTTAACAAAAAACTCATTGGTGTCTGCTCGGGTTTGAACCCGTGACCTCCTTGAAAGAGTCACACGGTGCTACCGTTGGGCTACCGCAACTTGCAGTATAGATTACGCTGTACTTAAATTTCAAATCAAAAATTGTGTATATTAGACATACTAGTCACAAAAAGTTTGTGATACCTGTCGCGACTCAGCAGAGTTAGCAACTCATTCGGCGGTCTCGGTATTCGCTTCTACAATAAAATTCCGCAATCCATACTAGACCAGTCTACAGAAAGGTTTAAATTAAGTATGTGAGACATACTTATACGTAAAGCATATTACAAAATTGATGATTATTTTGACGATAAAAAGCCTGGATTTGAAAATCCTTTCAGCTTTACAAGACTGCGGTTTAACAATGTAATATTGAAAATGTTTCAAATATTGACTGCCGAGTTTCTTTCTGTTTCTTCTCGGTAAGAGCAACATTCTGAACCAGTTATGGCTTCATTAATAATATTGATCCTTGACGATTCAAAAATGCTAGACAAAAAAATCGTTTTTGCTGTCAATTGTAAAATCATAGTAGCCATTTGGGGAACGGGAGGTCTAGGGTTGCGAAAATGCCTCTGAGGCCCACCTGCCCAAATTTTTTTCATTTTTTTCAATTTAATTTTTTTGTTATCTTGTAAAAAAATTACCGAGCAAGGATCGGTCACCCAAGTGGTTATGTTTAACTTATTTCTCGTTAATAGAAAGGTTCCTTTTAATGCAAACTTCTTGACGCAATAATCGCATAAATGTCAACAAGATCGCTCGACTGGCCACCGAACCAGTTTCAATTATATTAAATGTTATTACACTTTGTTCTCCTTTACGTCAATTATTTGCCAACGCAATACTGTCCCAAATATTTTACTTGAGCATTTTTTTATTAAATCGTACTGTCAAAGTTTTTTAGCTGAACATTTGTTTAGGTTCGACCCACACAAAGAGTTGCCAAATTAAATAAAACATGAAATACGTTTGTACTTAGCAAAGTCGATGACATTTTTTGCGAGCCGCGTAGTTAATGTTGCAATGGACGGATTATATTTCATAAATAAAAAACTGATATACATATTTCAAAGCTAGAAATTAGATTTGATAGATTTCCCATAAAAAAATCCATACAAGACCAGTTTACAGAAATATTTGAATTAGGTGTAAAATATGTTTATAAGTGAAGCATATTACCTATAAAATTGAAGATTATTTGGATGATAAAAATACCTGGATTTGAAAATCCTTTCAGCTTCATACAAGACTGCGGTTTAATAATGTAAAATTGAAAATGTTTAAAACATTGACCGCCGAGTTTCTTTCTGGTTCTTTTCGGTAAGAGCAACATTTCGCACCAGTTGCTACATTAATCATATTGATCCTTAACGATTCAAAAGTGCTTGAAAGAGCTTATTTTGATTTGATTTGATGAAGAGATGCGGAAGTATAAATTAAGAATGGCAACAAAGGAAGAAACAGTGTTGGCAAATATATATAATAGAAGTAAAAAAAGAATAGCGAAATAAATATAATCAAAATACAAAAAAAATTTGGACGTGTTTTAGTCTTAGTTTGTGTATTTTATAAGATAAAATATGCTCTATTACAATAAAGCAAATAAGAGTGTATCTATCTTTATTTCTTTTTTGTGTTATTAGACAAAGAAAGGTATACTAGTTTTATCTTCTCTTTCAGTATTTATTGCGAACCTTTCGCTTACAGGTCTATCGCTCTCCTACTCTAGTATAATATTTATATGAATAAAGTACATTTTTTATCTTTAAACTTTTTGACGTTTACTGTTTTATTTTCTGTGACGTGCGAAGTGACATTTGAAAAGGCGGGGATATATCGTGCGACCACAGACAACAAACTTGTAACCAAATCAATTTTTTTGTTCATTATCTTTTTGCTCACCTAAATTATCCTTTATGACATATGGTGTCAAAGGAAACAAATTAATGGTCCAACAAAAAAATAGGATTAAGTTAATTAAAAAGAATTTAATTATTCTATATTTACCTAAAAGGGCACGCGATGCTAAAAGCCTCGTTCTTTTTTTATTTTCGGGTAAATGCGGCGGAATAAATTATTTTCTGCCGCCACTTAATATTCCGGCCTCCGCATGCCCACATCTGACACCCCTGGCATTAATCAACTATATTAGGACGACTATAAACGAAGCTTTTAAAAAATTGCTGTCCTTACTAATAAATGTAATAAGATGTGGTAGCCCAGCGGTAGCCCAATAAGTTTCCTAGTAAAACATTGCCCAGCAGTGGGATAGTAACAGGTCGTTACTTACTTTTTTCTTTTTTACTAATAAATGTGATAGTCTGTTTGTTACGAGTACCGCGACGTCAGCGTATCTCGAATGTCGGCATTAGAATCATCTTGTTAATCAATATTCAGTCGCTAATAAATACACAAACTTATCATAATAAATATATCTCATCTACATTACTTTGATTTCGCTCAACAATAGATAAGTCCCGACAACCTCAAGCAAACACCATCAACACATTCATGGCTTATCCGCTGAACCAAAATAGATGTAGCTTGGAACAATTGAAGTTTAATTAATTAAGCTTATTAGCCTAACACGTGAAAAAAATAGCCCATTAGTTTTAGGAAATAAGAAAAAACACTTAAGTACATCATTGAGGGTATTTTAACATTAAGTTCGGCATGAACGAAGTAATGTTTAATTTGAGGTTGTTAATATATCCATCTATTAGTATAAAATTATAAATGAGAAAGTCAGTCAGAATGTTTCTTACAGAAGCCGATTTGCATAGTAAATGCTATGCATTTTTTGTCGCTTGAATAATATTGATGAAATTTACTACAATTGAAGCTTATCTACCAGACCAACATATACGACTCTCCACCTAATTGCTAATTAGTTTTTTTATAGTTATTTTATAATTCATTTAACTTACAATACAGGGTTAGGATATTAAAATCCTAAGTGATCAAAATTATTTGCAAACCTCGTACATGTATCGCCTAGTATGTAAATACCCTTAGGAATAAGTTCTGAACGCCTACTTATTATTGCTTGACCACTTCCGCGTTCAGTATAACTGCCAAATTAGTTCATAATAACACTATACAGATTAAAAACCCACAGAGATATTTTTCTATCTATCTATCTGTATGTAAATCGTTTGTGGGTTTGGGTACAAGATTCTATAATAAAATTCCGCAATCAATTTTAGCTTTGCAATTACATCAGTTTAAAAACACCGTTAAAAAGAGGCTGATCCAGAAAGCCTACTATACTGTTGAGGATTACTTAGAAGAAAACAATGTGTGTATATAGCTCGCTTAGATCCTGTACAAGACAGTAATGACTAAATGTAACTAGTCATAAGAATCATATTTTTAAAGGAGCAATCGCCGAGTTTCTTGCTGGCTCTTTTCTCGGTAGGAGCAGCTTTCCGAACCAGCAGTAGAGTTGACGATTCAAAAGCATTTATAGAATAAGGCGTTACTTTGCGGAGATCCATAATACAAATTGCTTTGCGATTTTGGTCGTGGAGTCTATCTCCTGACGATGCTTCGGTTGCGGGGCGAAACGATTGTTGAGTTTGTGATAGTGAACGTATATAGTGCTTGTGTATTGAGGTGGCGGTGGTGGAGGTTTGTGCATGTGTTTTTACGAATCCTGCATGTATCAGGTATGATAACCGATTGCCCACTTACATTTAGCATTATATATATTTTCTATTTTACTTCTTCGCGGATTATAGCAAAATAATTTTATTATTACTTTTGATTCAAAAGCACTTGTTTACAAGCTTATTTGAATAACGAATATTTTGAATTTGAATTTGAATATACTTATATAAAACAAAGTCCCCAAAAGCTGTCTGTATGTGATTGATTTTTTCCAAATATACTGAACGCGTTTTTGTACGGTTTTTACTAAAAGGTAGTGCAATTTTTCCGGAAAGTTTAGCTAAATCATATTGTGTAATATTTTTTACGTATATTTTTCTTACACTTAATTTAAACTTTACTGTAGATAAGTCTAATATTATTGTAGAAGCGAGTACCGAGACCTTTTGATTGATTCTTTATTCGAGTAAACGTTTGAAAGCTTTTGAATCGTCAACTCTACTGCTGGTTCGAAAAGCTGTTCCCACCGAGAAGAGCCAGTACGAAACTTGGCGGTAGCGCTTTTAAAACTATAATTCTTATTACTAGTTACATTTAGTTATTAATGTCTTGTAGGGGTAGCTTTGTCGACGCATTCTTGTCATCTATGTAATCGTCTAAAGTATATTAGGCTTTCTGTACTAGACTTTTATTAATAGTGTTTTTAAACTGCTGTAATGGCAAAGCTAAAATTGATTGCGGAATTTTATTATTATTAGAATCTTTTATCCAAACCCACGCTTGACGTACTTTTGCAAGCCGCAAAGCAGGAGCTGCAAGCTTATTTCGGTTTCTACTTTTTCTATTATTTACATCGCTAATCTTTTTATAAATATTCTTATGCACAAAAATTAAATTGCTAAAAATATACTGTGAAGTCAATGTATAGTAATAGTATAGTAACGGCCTGTTACTATCCCACTGCTGGACATAGGCCTCAACTCTCCGTTTTTGGAGAGAAGGATTGGAGCTAAAACCTACCACGCGGCTCCAATGCGGATTGGTAGGTTACACATATCCCCAGAATTTTCTAGAGATATGCAGGTTTCCTCACGATGTTTTCCTTCACCGAAAAGCGTGTGATAAATTGCAATTATCAATTGGACACATAAGTTTTACTCGAAAAATAATTGGTGCCTACCCGGGGTTTGAACTCTAGACCTCCTCGAAAGAGGCGCACGGTGTTACCGCTGGGCTACCACAAGCTGAAGCCAATGTAAGAATACCTATTTTATTAAACTATTATTGCAAATGCATTACACAATTAACCCGCTGATAGTGATGTCAGATAGAATAGGTTAATGTAAAAGAAGCCAGTTTAACTTCAACGCGGTTAAGGTTTCCACACCTAAAATGAGCCAACTAAGGTGATATAAAGTTTACAAAACAAAGATAACTGTTACGTATATTCTTGAGTTTAAGAGATTATGACACGGTAATAAAACTATTTGCAATAGAATTCTATTGTGGAAAAATCTTTATATCTTTTCGAGATTTTTTAGGTTTATTTTTAGCTTTACTATTACAGCAGTTGATGAAACTATTAAAAAATGCTGATACATAAAACCTACTTCCTACCTGTTGGGGGCTACAGAAATGTTAAGAAAAAGATAGTAATGACTAAATGTATTATATGTAATGTATTTAAGAATTATATTGTAAAAGATAAACCGCTGAGTTTCTTGCTTGTTCTTTTCGGTACAGCTTTCCGAATCAGCAGTAGAGTTGATGATTTAAAAGGACTTGTTTACTTGGACAGAGAATGATTTGAATTTGCATTTATTCATTTTTAATTAAACTATATTCATATAGTTTGCTCTGAAGCTTCTATAAAAACATTTACGTTCCAAAAGTACCGGAAACAGTATCCATTTTAATCATTGAATTTCCTGTATAAGTTTAAATATAATAAACATATAACACAACAAAGCTAATAAAATATAATAAACTAACAATTTTGAAAAACTGACCTTGAAAGGTAACTAGGTAGTTACTAAAACGGATGAAAAAAAACTGCTCGCTTACCTGTAAAACACAAAAAGTAAGTTAGATATTGTCACAATACGCTTAGGTTTTAAGAAAAAATATTTACCGTTTGTCCAAACATAATTCGTGTAATTCTTTTCTACTTACAAAATTACTGAGATATGCAAATGTAATCCTGAATTGGATTATAATGAATGAAAAAAAAACGAAAGTAAATTTTAAGTGTATATTATAATACAAAAATGAATGCACTAATATAAATAATGAATGAACAAAAGAAACACCACTATAACACGAAATCCTTTCTGTTCCTTCATTTAGTCTATGTATAAGCTTACGAGAATTTGTACTTTCTCTTTGTTTATAAGTAATTTGTATTATTATTTTATACGTTCAATGCGCAGAGCATTTAAAATTTGTACCTTCTCTCAATTTCCAAAGAGAAACGATATTAAAAGGCGTTTCACAGGGCACAAATGTGGGTCCGCTTTTATTTTTAACGTATGTTAATGAAACTACTCTGTAAATAATTAAAGAAACCTAATTTGTTAAGTTGGTCTCGTTTAATTTATTAAGAGTATTAAATTCAGTTGCGAATAAAGAATTTTACTGATGTAAATATTATAATAATACATGAATGCACTTAACAAAATTATAAAAATTTTGGAATCTGTGCTAGCAATTATAAATAGTTAAATAGCAATTACATCTCAGTAGCAGTAGGAGGTATTGTGTTGTTAAATATCCACACCATTCCTCGCATACCGCTCCAAATTGTAACTGAATAAGGTATTAATGTATTGAGTTAGCACGTATGACTGACGGATTAAGGAATTCTCATTGTATGAAGGCTGCGAGTGAATTCAGTGATTGTTTGCGAAGGCGCTTACAATCACTAAAATTCAATGTCTTTTATATTTTAAAAGCCGCTTATATAATCCGGGATTTGTATTTTTACTAATGCTAATTATACTTCTGCCATGTGGTATCTGCCTGGTAGAATAGTCCAGAATCATTTCTTACGGAGGTGTCTTAAAAGGGAACTAAGGCTTAACTAAGATTTGATCCTAGATTTGATATAGGTTGACCAAAATTTGTTATTTTAAGTTAATATTAAACTTAACTATATTATTGTCACAATCGTCTTATTTAGGTCTATCATTCAAATTTGCAGGACTGAGAATACTATTTCTATAATGTGAGTAAATTAGTTGACGATTTACCTTAACGATAATGGTTTATAGGTGCAATAAAAGGAAATTTTTGTTCACATTTCCATCTAGCCTTACTCAATGAATCCGAGATCACTTTATATCTTATATTCAGCCTGTTATCATTATCATTTGACCTTTAAAGGGTAACTTTAGATAGGAATTTATTCAAGGCTCAAGGTACTTGTTCATCTGCAACGATCTGACGAAGTTTGGACAATAGTTACTTTATGTAAAAAACCATAGCTTAAAGTCAAATATCAAGAGCATGAGGAATCAAAAAACGATCATGACCTTACTTAAGTATAGCACGATACAATTTCTCTATTACACAACTGTCAAGAAATCATTACGAGTAAATTAACATCACAATAAGAACGTCGTAATGCACGCCTCTTATAAATTAACATAATCATAACCAATTAACATTTTTCAATTGTTAACAAAGTATGATTTTGTTTTGACAAATTCCCATTCACAACGCGAATACCATTTCTGAGGTCAATTCATTTATAATTACTAAATAAACAGGCTATTATGGCCTTTACAAGAAGCAAAATAAGACTTATTAAGTCTACTTATTTCACAATATCAGAGTTCGAAGGAATTTCAACCTTATTTCTGGTCCGTAAGAATTTCAATGGCACGGTTTCATATAATACTTTCAAAGCTCTGTTCGCCAAATTAGTTTATCAAGTGATTTCTTTAATTTCAACCCTATGAGTCAATAAATAAGGTAGAAGAAGATGCAAATTTAGATTGTTAGGTTAAAATATAAGTTTCCGTTGGAAACAATACTGAAGGTTGATATATTGAACGCATTTAACGGCACTTCGGAAGTAGTTATGAGCTAAGGACAAATATATATACGAAATTCCACGTGAAGTATTCTGTTGAGTTCCATTATACAAACGGATAAAGGATAGTACAAACTGTAAGGTCTTAGAAAGCAGAACAGTTAATAGAAGAGAAGCGTATTTAAATTGAGGATAGGAGTTTTGAAAATGATGAATGAGATGAATGCTTCTAAAAAATGGAACTAAAAAATGTCTTTTAATTTGATTTTGAATCAAGAGCTTTTGCATTGTTCAAAACAACGTCAATTTTGATGAAGTAAGATAATAATAACTAATAATAAGATTTACGATTAAGTCAAATGTAAGCCCCTTTATATTCCTTAGCTAGACAAGGGAATTTTTCAGTAAAGTGACAAAATTCTACTGCTTTAAGACCAGACACATATTTATGTTCTACACCCTGAGATCCAAAAAGTTCTACAGCATATAGATTGAAGTAAAAGATAATCTACATTCCACAGACGTAGTCATTATCATTCCCTTATAATATTTCTTCATTTTCCACTCCTCTATCATTCATCAACTCTGGTAGCAATCCTTTTATATCTACATGTACATTATATATATTTTATCTACAGAGGCAGTGTAGACTCAGCTTAATATCAATATTAGCTCGCCTTAACAATGATGTTACAATACAATGCAGGAGATTTCGAGCTGGTACATGTAACATACCAGCTTTAATATGAATATAATGTTCCGACTTGTATCAAAAGCGACATGAGGATCTGAATTATTTAATGTGTTGGTGAATGTAGTGATATAGTTTTGGAACTATAAGGCCTCAGATCTTCTATGCTGTGGAATTGGCAAGTATTTTACGACCGGCCACCTGCCTGACGTCAACCATGTTTGGGAATACTTTTGGCCTAATTCGTTAATTATATTCGAAGTGAAAGTTGTGCATATTATAGAAAGGAAGAGGAGTGCAAGATTAAAATGGTATGGATATATAAAGAGAAAGAATAAAAATCTTGTGACCAAAGAATTAAATTTTAATGTGGGTGGATATTTGACTAGAGGGAGGCCTAAAAAGAGATGGTTGGATTGTATGAAGTGTGATAATACAAAAGGAGTAGCGTCAGAGTTGACGAATGATAGAAGATGGCAGAGAAAAACATGTTGTGCGACCCTATTTTTGTATTTATACTTAGAGTAATATAAAAGCAGGACATTGATGAAGATCTAAGATAACAAATTCTACTTCTGCCTAGTAGGGTCCGTTTTAGAGCTATGTTGCTTCAACTTTGCACGGCCTAATACATGCTTTCTTTGAGAGAGGCCCCGACCCAGAGATAGCGCTCTCCAGAATAAAGACTTGCTGGCAGGAATGGGAGCGATGTTTACAATGCTACTCTGTCCCGTCACCACAGCAATTTTGCGATTTTGTCATGGAGTCTATCTCCTGACGATGCTTCGGTTACGGGGCGAAACGAAATGTGAGATTGTGGTGGTGAATGTGTGCATTGCTTGTGTAGTGTTGTGTTATCGGTGTCGGGTAGTGCATGAGTTTTTACAAATTCTGCATGTATCAGCTATGAGAACGAATAGTACACTCTACATTTACCATTACATATATTTTCTTTTATCGCGAATTATAGCAAAATAATATTCTCATTAGTTTTGTATTATGGGTTTTCCTGATAAAAATTCTTTCTTTGTAGCCCGTTGGAATGCATGCGTTTGCAACCATGTTTGAGTCCGCAATATCACCTTCCCTAATCTAAGTATAATAAATTTAAATAATTTATAGAATTAGGCGTTACTTTGCGGAGGTCCATAATACAAAAGTAATGAGAATATTATTTTGCTATAATCCGCGATAAAATTTTTAATTTTTTTTTATCGCGGATTATAGCAAAATAATATTCTCATTACTTTTGAATAATAAAATTATTTTGCTATGATATGCGATCAATCCGCGATTTTTTTTATAATAAATTAAGGCTACAAAACACATTTAGTGACTCTAAGCTGACTCATTTCTTTCTTATGACCTATCATTAAAATTGATTTATAGTCTCAAGATTAAAACGAGTCTTTGCTTGATTGATATATCCTTTTTCGAATAGTTTGTGGGTTGAATGTTACATCATGCTCATAAGTCCTAATAATTTTTTACATAAATATCTATACTCTTGTATTTATAAACTGTATCCTCTTGCCCTTATCCCACTCTAAGCGGGGTCTGAGGGGGAACGTATACTGAGGATATAGTTAACTCAGCTAAGAAACTATTTTTCAGTCTACACCTTATGACTAAGACTGATGCCAACACAAATTGTACAAGTGTGAAGTTATAACAGTTCTTTTTTAATTTGTCCCGTCAATTACGACGACAATATGTCAATTAAACATGAAATAGTTTATAAATACAAGAACCCCCTAGTGGTATCCGTCTGAATAAGATAGTGCCACCTTCATTTCTTACCGAAGCGTCGTAAAATACGACTAAGGTAAGTTGATGTCAGACGGCCGGTCGTATAAACGCAGCCAAATCATGTGACAGCATGTTTATAACATGTTGTGCCGACCCCAATTAGAGTGGGATAAGGGCAGGAGGATGATGACATCAGCCTGATACCACACAGCGTATGAAAAAGATACCTTATTTTAAATAAATATATGGCACACTGGGGATCGTGTGTAAGTGTCCCATATATTAATTTTTTTATTACATATTTATTTATTTTCCGAAAAATCTTACAAATATATATAAAAAGCTTAACAAAATAGCGGTCTGACACTATTACGTATTCAAGAAACGCGCGCGTCTTACGTTAAACACTTCCATAGTAATTTTGGTGAGTGCAGATCCAATAAAAGAACGTAATCACATGAAATGTCAATGGAAACGGGTCAGTGTTAACTTACAAGGGTCTTTGCACTGGACACCTTAATAAAGTCTCATATTAAGGGATTGGACTAGATGAGCACTTCAGTCTTCACGACACGACACGACCTTGACTTGTGTAAGGAACTCTTTGAACCCAATAACGAAATGAAAGTCACACTTTACTTTTTTATCTGTATTTGATTTCAATATTTTCTTGTACATCTCATTCGTACTTCAGATAGATTGAATTGAAAAAAACGGTTGCCTCTAAAGTCGGTTTTACGGGCAAAGATTTTACGTGGCAATGTCTTTTTAAATGTGATGAATTGGAGTGGGAGAGAGACGCAAGGCATTCGCCAGTCCGGCGGACCTCTCTTTCGTTCGGTGACTCATCGTAACAGAGGTGAGCGGGCGTTACACTTTTTCATGAGTGACTCCAAGCCGCAACCTAATTTAAGACGTTGTCACGTCAAAATTAGGAGGTTTTAGACTTGTCTAAATTCTAAAACTATCGACTAGCAGTTGCAATCCTTATGAATGCATAATCCAAACTCCCGGTAATGCTGGTATGTTTAAGGTAAGGTAAAGGTATCTGTTACTGCGTTAGGTAACTACAATTATCATCGTCATCCTCATCCTCCGATCCTTATCCCACTCTAAGTGGGGTACGGCACAGCATGCTCTAAACATGCTGTCACATGATCAGGCTAGGTATTTTACGTCCTGCCGCCTGCCAGATATCAACTTACTTTTGTCATCTTTTATGAAACCTCAGTAAGGAATGTGGGTGGTCTATTCTACTCAGCTGAATACCACAAGGCAGGTCAACTTACCTTAGTTGCATTGCAACATCTCGGTAAGAAAGAGGGTGATCTATTCTATTCACCCGAATACCACACGGCGTAATAACTTATCTATTCAATAACTTATTCATTACTTAAACATTAATAAAATCGTATCGATCTCGTAACGTGTGTAAGAAATCGTTTTTACGGACATGTGTCAGATGTTTTAGTTTTATTTTACGCAAGAAAAAAAGGGATACACTGGCATCCTGTTATTCCATATCATTGAATACGAAATGAAATTCTGAGCCAGTCTGTCTATGTGATATTGTTTTGGGCCGAATAAATATAGAAAAGCTTATTAAAGTACGCGTATGCTTCGGTTGCGGGGCGAAACGATTGTTGAGTTTGTGATAGTGAACGTGGGTAGTGCTTGTGTATTGTGGTGGCTGTGATGGAGGTTCGTGTATGTGTTTTTATTCTTCATGTATCAGATATAAAAACGGATTGTTCACTCTACATTTAGCATTATATATATTTTCTATTATACTTCATCGCGGATTAAGTAGTAAGTAAGTAGCGGCCTGTTACTATCCCACTGCTGAGAAAAGGTCTCTTCTCTCGATTTTTATTTGTAGAGAACAGTTAGAGCTAAGACCTATCAAGCTGCTCAAATGCGGATTGATAGGTTACACATATCTCCAGAATTCTCTAGAGATATGCAGGTTTCCTCACGATGTTTTCCTTCACTGAAAAGCGTGATATAAATTACAATTATCAATTATTAACTTATGTGTCTACATAAGTTTTAACAGAAAAATTCATTGGTGTCTGCCCGGGTTTGAACCCGTGACCTCCTCGAAAGAGTCACACGGTATTACCGCTGGGCTACCATAGTCTATTATTATCCATCGCGGATTATAACAAAATAATTTTATTATTACTTTATAGAAAAGTTTGTTAGATGATGAAAATCTCGGCTGTGCAGCGTAAATATACGAAGCATTATGTTATTAAATACATAAAGCATGTTATAAGACGTATCTTATCTTCCCGTAGGAAGCACTGTGTTGATGCATATTTTTTATAGCTATACTGCTTCGCATTGTGTTATTATATGAAGCGATGCTTCGGTATGTTACTCAGTCACGAACGAAGTGTAGTAATTTTTAACATTTTTATTCGAATTACAAGTTAATAAATATCACTATATTTTATTTATAGAAGTAGACGTTACTTTGCTGAATTCCATTGTAAAAAAAGTTATGATTGCTAGTTAGAAATATGTTCGATAAACGGGGCAATGAGATATGCTATCGGAAAAAATCATGCCTGATCCTAAGTTATTGTTTCCCACCGCACAAGTCTTCATAGATTTTATTGAGTTAACCTCTCTTACTGTAATATTCCCTAGTTCAAAAAGAGGAATATCAAGAATAGTTTTAGTCCGCAATTTATTTAAAACTAGCAAAGTAATATAGAACAATTTTGTAATACATGATTTTTTAATAACTTTCAACGTTTACTCAGCGCCCGCAAGGTAAGCTTTAAATTTTGCCGTTTTCGTAATATTTTTTATTGCAGCTCCTCTCCTATTTATCTTAGCGTGATGTTATGTAACCTATGTTTTTTTCGATAAATAGACTATCTTATAGTCAAAGAATTTTTCAAATCGGTCCAGTAGTTCCTAAGATTAGCTCGATCAAACAATCAAACAAACAGCTCTGCTTTATATATTAGTATAGATATGAGCTTTTTATTTTATGTTTTTTATTTGAGTTTATAGAGTTAAAGTTAATACTTAAGAAACTTAAATAATTGGTTTTAAGAAAGAGAATTTTCCCCATGTAGGGCGAGGGCCACACGATTTTTAAAATACTGGTCTAGGTAGAGCTATGTCAAATAGATATTTTTATTTTTATATTTTTAACATAAAGTATTCATCATAAAGATCTTTTACTGATTCTTTTAAAGATATTCTTTATGAATTCATAAACACATTGATATGTATGGGTTTAATTTTATCAATAGACAAAGGTATTCATAAATGATCGAACAAAAAATTTACAAAGATGTTCTTTATAAAAGGTACCTTGGTGTGGCCACATTTTCTTTTAGGTTCATTTTTGTCTGGGTCGATGATGTCATTTATTTTGGAATCCATAATGATAGTTTTGATGCGAACATCACCAGTCTTGGCCTGACCTTCAGATTCTGCTAAATTTTGATGCGTATTAAAATTTAAGCGACAAAATAATATTCAATATTCAATTTCAAATGTAAAATATTCTTTATTCTATAAACTTGTATTCAAGTGGTTTTGAATCGTCAATTCTACTGCTGATTCGGAAAGCTGTTCCTACAGAGAAGAGCAAGTAAGAAACTCGGCGGCTGCTCTTTTAAGAATATAAATGCTATAAGTATTTACAGTTACCCATTACTATCTTATACAGGGTCGAAGAGTAGTTATATCCACGCATTCTTATCATCTATATAATCCTCAATATAGCTTTCTGTATCAGCCTACTTATAACAGTGTTTTAAAACTGCTGTAATGGCAAAGCTAAAAAAAATAATATTAGTTCTTGAATAAATTTGAAATAATAATAATTGAAAAAAATGAAATAATAGTATTAAATCTTGATGATTAAAAAATGATTCTTATAACTAGTAAGATTTTTTCATACATCTCACATAAGGTCCAAGAGAAGCTATTATAAGATCCATGGGTGAAATAAGATTTTTAGAATGAAACAAGCATTTGGACATGCAAGAATTGGTGAAAAGAACTCTCCATAAAATTGCCCATAAGAAACTAATGGGATTTTAGGATTAATTGTGATATAAGTGCATTTTCAACATAATTCTATTATCATTTAAAATTTCTCTTTTTGTAACTCATGTAATGGATGTTTCTCATCCTTGGATGAGAAACATCGACGCCGAAGAAGATCTTGATCTTCTTCGGCGTCTTCAAGGGTTTTCTTATCTATAGAAACTTATGGCAATTGGCCATAAAATAAATCAGTGGTTTACTCCAACCTTTTGATTGGAAATTTAGTTATTTTACTTCACTATAATTTGACAATTGAACAGTACTAGTAAAAGCCAATTTAGATAAACAATATTCTGAATTCGAAATTGAATTTATCATCAATAAAACACGTCTCATGGAGCAACAAACGTTTGTTCGTGTTGTGTTTGTAATTGACTTTCTTAGCCAACTCTTGAATTGACACAAAGAACATCTGCTCACTCGATTGGAAACTGGGAAAAATACACTCAAGTTAGCATGCATTGGAAAATGCACTCTATATTTTAACATATTGAATTGAATTTTGAACGTTTTATCTCGTTTTTACGTCCTTGAAATCATCTCGAACTAGCTAGGTATCGTGTTAGTAGGTCGGTGGGTATACCGAGGTCATTGACATCGACATGTACCTACATGTCTGGCCGATGGTCAAAAGGAAAATGCAAAACTCGCGAACATATTTTCTGTAAGCTATTTAGTGACTACAAAACTTGTATCCAATTACCTAATATAGTTTTTTTATGAATCTATATAATTCCTACATCTACAGATATCTACAGAAAAGTAAAAGTGTACGGACTATGTTTATACGTAAAGCATTTAGCACTTTAGTCATTTAATGGATAAAAATGTCTGGATTTAAAAATCCTTTCAGCTTCAAACAAGACAAAGAAGAATGTAAATTGTTTTTAAATAATTTATTTTTAATATTTTTTTTATACATTTTTTACGGGGCGAAAAAATCGTTGAGATTGTGGTCGTGAATGTGTGGGTATTGTTGTGTTATTAGTGGCAGGAATTGGAATATTATACTATTCCTGTATCAGGTATGAGAACTAATATTACACTCTACATTTAGCATTACATATATCTTTTTATCGCAAATTATAGCAAAATTAAATTTTCATTTGTTTTGTAATGTAAATTAAAAATGTATGTAAAAAGTTAAAGATTGACCGCCGAGTTACTTTCTGGTTCTTCGCAGTAAGAGCAACATTCCGAACCAGTTGTAGCTTTATTAATCATATTGACTCTCGACGATTCAAAAGCGCTTGTAAAAAGCTTATTTGAATAAATATTATGTTTGTATTGATTTGATTTAATATATAGATGGCCCGTTGGAGCAGTGGGTAGTGACCCTGCCTTCAGCTCCGCGGGTCGTGGGTTCGATTCCCGCCGAGGGCCAACATTTTCTATAAATGAATTTGTTGGTCTTTGAGCCTGGGTGTATATTTGTATTTAAGTATGTATTTAAAAAATATATATATAAGTATATATTCACCAGTTGTCTGTCACCCATAACACAAGTATTAAGTTACTTACTTTGGGGACGGACGACCGTGTGTGTGTAAGTGTCCCATATAGTTATTTATTTATATTTATAGATAGTAGATTTCAAAATCATTAACATTAGATAGAAAAGATTCAACATCATCTTCCTGCCCTTATCCCACTATAAGTGGCGTCGGCACAACAACATGTTGTGCCGACGTAACAAACTGTCACATGATTTGGCTGCGTTTTTACGACCGGCCGCCTGCCTGACGTCAACTTACCTCTGTCGTATTTTACGACACCTCGGTAAGAAAGAGGGTGGTCTATTCTACTAAATCGGATACCACACGGTGGGTCAACTTACCTTAGTCCCTTTTTACGACACCTCGGTAAGAAATGAGGTTAGTCTATTCTATTCAGCCGGATACCTCACGGCGTCATTATTAAGATTGAACATGATTTCTAAATGATTGGTTTGAAAATATAAAATTTCTCCGCGTGAATACAGGAAAGTGAAAGCAGGACATTTGAGCGATGTTTAAAATTGATATTTATTTTGCGATTTGGTTTCTCTGCGTTATAAAAATTAAAACCCGTTTCTTTAAAACTGCATCTGTGTTAAATAAACACTAACACTACACTAACACTAAATAAGTCGAACGAGCTTAGGACATTAATTTTTATTTGCTGAAGTAAATAACCTCCATGTTGTTTTGATAGACCCGTATACAAAACTAATGAGAATATTATTTTGCTATAATCCGCGATAATAAGTGCGAATTTATGGCGAATTATAGCAAAATAATATTCTCATTAGTTTTGTATTATGGACCTCCGCAAAGTAACGCCTAACTCTATAAACAAAATAGGTCCGTATATTAATGTCGTATAAATTTTCAAGAATGCTGAAGTAAATCTTAATATACATGTATAATATATAATACTAGGTGCCAGCCACACATTGCTGTGGCTCAAGTGAGTTTCGAATTTCCTTCGAAAAAGAAATTACATTTAATGCTTCGATCGCCAATAAAGTTTACAAAATCATCTGCTAGGTCATTCTAAAGATTGTTTGAAAATTTCATTAAAATCGGACCAGCCGTTTCGGAGTCTATAAATGACATACAGACAAACATTTATTTTTTTATATTAGAATATAGATTGAAATATAACATAGTAAAGAAGTTGAAGTATCTAATGACGCCCGAATTTTGTTAAATGCTTTTTTTAAAGCATTTTGACTTGACTTGTTTAAGTATGGACACTTAGCTATTCCAATATCTACAGTTTAAAAGAGCTGGTAGGTACAATCTACACTAATATATAAGGCTGAGGAGTTTGTTTGTTTGATTGTTTGAACGCGCTAATCTCAGTAACTACTGTTACCGATTTGAAATATTCTTTTTATGTAAGATGGACCATTTATCAAGGAAGGCTAAGGCTATATAACATCATGCTAAGATGAATAGGAGAGGAGCAGCAATAAAAAATAGTACGAAAACGGCAAAATTTAAAGCTTTCCTTGCGTGCGCTGAATAAGCGGTAATAGTTATTCAAAAATCATGTATTACAAAATTGTTCCCTTCTAAAAGTTCAAAATAAAAGTCCGCGACAGCATATGTCTAGCTTTTAAGGTTAACCCACTCTAACCATTTTTATCGTTATCAATACACTATATTACGGTTTAAGTATCGACCTAAATCCATACTTAAGTTAGCTTTTTCAATATCTACAATTTGAAAGAGCTAGCACAATATAAAACATAATAAAGCTTCGATATTAAATGGATCTCAATTCAAGGTCTGTTATATTGGAATAAATAATACATGTTCTTGCTTAACAGAGGCTTATGTTGAAGGATATCTGTTATAGACAGCAATATCTGTCGCAACGTCTTTATAATTTGTGGTCTTGTCTAGCTGATCATGTTACATGAACCTAGTTTCTATTGGCAATTTATATGCATACTCGTCATATAAGTCGTTTATGTTGTACAAACAATTCATAAACTAAGGGCCTGTTTCACAAATTACCAATAAACTATCAGTTAGCTTATTTGGAACATATCTTTGAAAATATATCCAAAAAACCGACAGGCCAAATTTGGTATGGATCTAGAAATATCCTGAAGAGATAAAATATGTACGTAATAATCTGATTATATTAAATAAATAACAGAAAATAACAACAAAAGAGAACTCAATATTGGTGGTAATACTCCTGAAATAAATACCATAAATTAGTCAATAAATGCTTTATTAAAACTCGACCTCTTAGCAGCTAATATTGTATGGTTTATTCAGAGGTTATATTTCGATCTCTTAGGTGAACATACTGATTTAATTAACTGTCCACCGGAAATATATATGTCTGGCGTTAATTTCAATTTTATGGATGCTCGATATAATTTAGTCGTTTAAGATCGACAACATTTCGCTAAACTGGTCCATTATAAAGTTTCTCACGTCTCTGGCAAGCGTTCAGCATACGCAGTTTGTTATATATGTTTTGAATAAGAATACTTATCAAAATAATTAAAGCTACATTATTTTTTTTGCTTTTGAAATCTTTCTTTATATCATCATTCTACTGCCCTTAATCCACTCTAAGTGGGTTCGGCACAGCATGTTTTAAATACGTTTTGGCTAGTTATTTTATGACCTGTCTGACTTCAACTTACCTTAGTCACCTTTTACGACACCTGCGTAAGAAATGAGGATAATCTAATAATACTTAGCCGGATACCATACGTCGGGTCAACTTACCCAAGTCGCCTTTTACGTACATATCGGTAAGAAATGAGGGTGGTCTTGTATACTTAGCCAGATACCACACGACGTTGAAATCTTTCTTTATTATCTGTTAGTATTTTGAGAATTAATTTTCTATTTACATATATTTTATTGATTTTTTTTTTAATACCATCTGAATATTTTGCAAATACGCCAATCCCTAATAGGCAAGGAAAATTTACTCTTTCATGAAATACTTCTAAAACTACTGAAATACTAAAAGATAGGTATCAATCAACTTTTTACAAATACTTTCGAAAGATCAAGAGTAATTCTTAAAGCTAAATATTTTGAAAAATCGTTCCAACTGAGAAAAATCGGCAAAAATACTGAAAGATACTGTTTCTAGCAAACAAATAGAAATTGTTATAATTATGGTTCAATTTCAACTTACTTGACCTGAGTTCTTTTACATAACAAACGTTACAAACCAATCCAGTTAGTTTCTTTACAAATCCACAAATAAATATTTTGAAAATGTTACACGGTCAGAGTACTTCTATTTGGCTACAATATGTGAATAATTTGATATTTGTTATATCATATGCGCTTACATAATATTACGGAATGTTTCAGTATATTGCACCGTAGGTTCTTAAAGACGTTTAGATTTTAACATCTTAGACGCAAACTTATAGAAAGTGTTAGCGCACACTTCCTACAATAACACGATATAATAGAATACCACTATTCCCGCTGCGAGATACACTTCTCTTGAATAACAAGAGCAAAGACTTAATCTTCTTAATAATTCTTTAATCCTCTAATCCCAATATATCTTAAAGAGCGATTCAACTTCTTGTCGGATGTAGGATGTGGCCGCCTAACATCTATAAATACCTTAGATCTTCCTTTCCCTTAATGCTCCTCACCGACTTACTCGAGATCATTTAGCTTTTAAGGTGTTAAGCTGTGGAATGATTTACCAGTATCAATCCGTAAATCTCCTTCCCTTTCAGTATTTAAGTTACAGATTAGTAAATATTTATCTTAAGTAATTATTCATTATTAACATCTTCTCATCTATTTATTTTAATAAAATTATTTAATAGATTAAATAGTTCAATTCATATAAACTTTTTCTTTTTATCTATATGACCCGTACTCTCTTTCTACTTTAATTCTTGTCTTTTTCCTTCTATTACTCAAAGGTTGACTGCAAGAGATCCCTTTCAGGTATAAGTCCGCCTTTATACATGTGTTTTTTTTTAATTTTTCTTTCTGTTTTCTATGTACCTATGTATAAAAAGAATAAAATAAATAAATAAAGACTAACTGTCACTGAAACGTTTTATCAATAGGAAGACTCTACCGGAAACAACAACGTCACAGGCTTGCCGCCACTTTAATCAATAAGGGTGCAAAACTCTTGTTTCATGACTGTGTTGCTATAAAATACAAAGCGGAAGTCATTGGCGACAACATAAGATGGTAGAATATCAAAGTCGTACTGGCAATCGCAGTATAGGCAGAGCCGCACGAGGTAGACAGAAGATTTCAAAAATTGCGGGTAGCCGCTACAAGCGGAACAAGATTGTATTGTGTGAAAGATCTATTGAAGACTATATCCAATAGTGCAGATATATTGGTTGAAGAGAGAGAAAGCTATATCTATCGATTACACGTAGAGTACCACAGGTCTCATATTAAACTGTCAAAAAGATTTCAATGTCAGTATACCAATTGAACGAGATCGAGTAGTGAGTTCATGATTCTTCAATGAAATTTTCCAATACAAGATTATTTATAGTTAAACCCAAAATACATCATGGATACAGAACGAAATTTACTCAAAGATAATGAAGTTTGTAAAGATGGTCTCTTTGCTGTAAGCCATCTAGAAAAATTTACGTGTTGGATTAACCAAAAAGTTGTAAATGAAAAGAATTATTTTAGCAGTGTTAGCAACTTATTTCTAATTTTTTAATAATATTCAGAACACGAATGAAGATTTGTATTAAATTTAAAAGAAAGCAATTTTTTTCAAAAAACGGAGACGGTTGCTAAGAACCAAATAAAGTATGTGATGATTTTGGCATTAATAATATGGCGTTCACGGTAAAGAGCAAAGGTTATCTGAAGGCTAAGGCTGTATTTTTGTTAAGTTTATGTCGTTCTTGTAAAAAAAAATTGTTGTTCTATAACCAGTTTTTAGCAATGACTTCGATGCTTACTACTTTTTTATAAGTTTTTTTAAGAGTTGTCTTGCCATAGTTAAAGTGCTGTTGGTTTAAATCACATACTTATAGCTGAAGAGTTTGATTGTTATAACGCGTTAATCTCAGGCACAACTGGACTTATTTGAAAAATACTTTCAGTGTAAGATAGTCCATTTATCGAGGAAGGGTATAGGCTATATAACATCACGCTAAGATGAATAGGAGAGGAGAAGCAAAAAAGAATATTACAATAACGGCAGAATTTGAAGCTTTCCTTGCGTGGGCTAAGTAAACGGTGAGAATTACTCAAAAATCATATTTAAAAAAATTCCTCTCTAAAAGTTCTAAATACAAACACAAAAATTATACAAGGAAAATAATAAATACCTAAGTATGTAAAAAAGAACAAAAAAGCTGAATAAATGAATAAAATTAATTTAGTAGTAAAACAAATACAAAAATATAAATAAAAAGAGTCTACTTTACAAAGTGCATAATAAAAGAGTCTAGACAACATATTAAACGAAACTAATAAAATGAAAAAAGCTATAAATACTACTTAAAGAATAGGTACAACTCGCAAAATCGACAACAACTTCGTAAATGCAGATGCAGAGAATATAATAAAAGTAAGCAATAAAATAAACAGATAACATTGCGAAATTAAGTAAACAAAATCCAATACTTAAGAACATTATCTGGATGGATCTAGTATTAATATGAGCGTTGCTTAATTAACACTGCCTTGCAATTTCGCCTGATAGACTGGTGATAAGCTTTTTATGAAAACATTATAACCTATTTCATTGTATGCTACTAAATTCAACCTTGCTTTAAATAATAAACATTTTCCTTTTCATTCAAAATGTATAAATATGAACTGAATTACTTTTTTGTTCGTTGGTAAGACTTGTGTTGTAATCGAAACTGCAGCTAAATTGATATAGATTTTTAAAAGCTGTTTCGAATCAATTACTGCATTCATCATTGCTGTTTCTTTTGGAAAAAGGACTTTAAAAGTAAAAGGATTTGGAATTGGAGTTGTTCACTGCCTTGTCAAATAATAATAAATCTTGACTGATAAACGCCTTATTTATAATTGAGGAACTACATTTTTTTTTAGATTTTTCACTAGCATTACTAGCTAGCCCTGTATCACGTCCACAAGCGAGTGTATCGTGATATTATCGTAATGCCAAATATTTGTACAAATAAACTATGTACATATATTTAGACGTCCATATTATGGTAAAGTGATGAGTGTCATTAAGTGCCACATAAGTGACTCGCTGCGTGTCCACTGCGATACTTGTAAGACATGCCACACGCTCACTACGTTATGCGCCGGACTCGCCGCGCGCACACTGCGTGATGCAACAGACTCGCCGTGTGTCCACTGCGTCATACGACAGACTCGCCGCTAGCCCACTGTGTCAAGCGACGGACTGGCCACCCGCCCACTATGTCATAGGACGGACTCGCCACGCGCCCATTGCGTCATGCAACGGACTCGCCGCGCGCCCACTGCGTGATGCAACAGACTCGCCGCGCGCCCACTGTGTGATACAACAGACTCGCCGCGCGTCCACTGCGTCATACGACAGACTCGCCGTGCGCCCACTATGTCATGCGTCGTACTCACAGTGCGCCCATTGTGTTATACCATGGACTCACCGCGCGCCCACTATAATATGTGACGGACTCGCCGTGCACCCATTTCGTCATGCGAAGGATTTGCCGCGAGCCTACAACGTCATGCGACGGATTCACCGTGCGCCCACTCTACAAAGACTGCAGTGTACAAGTTTCCACTGGGACCGAAAGAGAATCCATCACGATATTTTGACGGAATAATCGTCATACTTTGGAAACTCCTGATAATATTACAGCTTTTTACGATACAATCGCACGTGGAGCACGCCTTATTCAAGAAAAGGTTGTATTTTTTTCCACTTTCGGTTTCAACGTGTGTCATTAGTGATTCAATATGTATGTTATTGTATGCGGAACACAAAAATCAACCGGATCCGTGAAGCGTCGCATACTTTCGTATACTTTCTTTTCATGGTACACTTTTGTCAGTATATTGTGAACCGTAACACGTACGTAGGGACAGAATATATTACACTTTTGTTATAGACACGTGTTGTTATTGTTACTAAAATCTGATCGGGATTTTTGTTTAAACAAAAATCTCAAATGAAATGCCAGAAGGTATCGCAGTATTTTATGAGTTATTTTTTTATTATAAAGAATGCCTCTACATATCCTACTTCATTAATACATACATAGACGTGAAATTTTATTTAAAGTGTATTCTTATTGAGTGATGTAAAAATCCTTTAGGATGACGTTGTCAATAATTACGATTTATCATGGTATAGTTCTATAATATTAATATGGGATCTGGATCATTTACCATAGACTCGTTCTTTTTCTTTTTCTGATATTAAACTGAATATTGATGTAGTCAGCAAATGTATTTTATTTTTTACATTTTTTTTGTATTTTTGTAAATATTACTACATAGTATAAAACAAAGTCACATTCTGTGTTTGTCCCTATAATCCTATGTATGCCTAAATCTTTAAAACTATGCAACAGATTTTGATGCAGTTTTTTTAAGGGATAGAGTTATTCAAGAGGAAGGTTTATATGTATTATATCATTCAATACAGAGTAGAAATACCGTAATTTTTGAGGTTTCTGATGTGACGTCGAAAATAATTACATTTTTTCCACTTACATTGCAAACGCAGGCTTAACCCTACGATATTTATCAAAATGATGTACTAAGTATTTGTACACCTTAAAAAGGTCTACAGAAAAGTCCGCGATGGTATATATCTATCTCTTATGGATAACCCACAATAGCATTTTTTGTCATTTACTTTTTACAAAAAATAGTGCCTGATGTTCAAAACAATTTTTATATAATACAGCAATAATCCTTTTCAAATTAAGTACCTTAAATAAATTGTTGGTTTAATATAGATCAATATAGCCGTGTGTTTACTGCATGTAATTTAAGTGAACATTTTCGGAGATATTACACATTTAAAATCCTGCGAGGAGGCCGCGCTTCGCCCTATAGCACTTTGAATTTAGCAGCTATATGTCGCTCTTTCAAGAGTTTGTTTAATGACAAAGAAGCTGTGAATGTTGTATATAAAGACATTCTGTAATTAATTTTAAAAATAAAATTCATAGGGAAAAATGTAAAAATAAATATGTAGTATATGAATTTAAATATTCCAAAAATAGCATGAAATCTTCTTAGTATAGGGAGAGGGGAATTGTGTTTCTCCAAATTTAACGCGTGCGGGCCGCGGGCATTAATGAATAAATCAAAACTACTGGATCGATTTTAATAATTTTTTTCGCTGAGTGATATGGGCTATATATTTTATACCCGTGCGAAGCAGGGGCAGGCCGCTAGTATATAACAAAACAAGCTATACCTACAACGTCCCATCAATTTGAGGTTTACAATATACTTTTTACACTGTAATATAGCATTTTTTATGCTATATGTTGGTTTGATATAATAGAAGCTTTAATTATACCGAATGTTTTACAATTTTAATTCAAAGGATTAGAAAATCTATCTCGTGCAAACTTAACAGGCAAACAGAAAGAGAGGTTTTCGCATTTATAATATTGATATGGCATCAAGCATCAAGAATCAAGTCAATCAAAGAATCAAGTCAAGCATTGAGAATTAAAGATAAAAATTAGTATTACCTTTTTTACGTGTATTTTTATCACTTAACCGAACTTAATTAATCCGTATGTTTATCAGCAATTAATAAGCCCCGGTTAATTGCCTCTTCAGACGACAATAGGCTCTGGCTCCTTTTTCGCACAAAGATCAGCTTAGATATTCAGCGCGGAAACGCTGCCAGCATTCTTGGGACCATTCCACGCGGGCATGATCTGTATAGTCCTAACGTGTAAGTAATTTAAGATAGATATAACTTGTACATTTTTGTGTCAATAATTTTAAAGTATCAGTAATAAGTTTACTCTAATTTCAATAGTTTTTTAGAATTGTGAGACGAACATTTAATCTACGATGTTTGCATTCCTGCATGTTGCTGCATAATTGTTATTCAGAGCCTAGCATGGTGCCTTTAAGGAATTTATTGCAAGCACAAAACATTTAACAAAATAGAAGACTTTAAAGTAATGCAATTATTTTTCTATGCCGCGATCACTATCGGTGATAATTACTTTGAAATTAAAAAGAGCCTAGCTACCTTATGTAATGGGTCCTACGTACAACAAAAAATGTCATGACCAGACCCAAGGGTATATAAAATTAACTGCAACTGTGATAACGCCTACATCGGCCATATCTAATCAAATCAAAATAATCTTTATTCAAATAAGCTCTTTTTCAAGCACTTTTGAATCGTTAAGTATCAATATGATTAATGAAGCTACAACTGGTTCGGAATGTTGCTCTTACCGAGGAGAACCAGAAAGAAACTCGGCGGTCAATCTTTTAAACATTTTCAATTTTACATTATTAAACCCGAGTCTTCTATTAAGCTGAAAGGATTTTCAAATCTAGGCTTTTTATCATCCAAATAATCCTCAATTTTGTAATATGCTTTACGCACAAATACATCTCTTATACTTAACTTAAACCTTTCTGTAGACTGGTCTAGTATTGATTGCGGAATTTTATTGTAGAAGCGAATACCGAGACCATCAAAAGAGTTGCTAACTCTGCTGAGTCGCGACCTCTCGTAGGTCTATTATATACATCCAGGCCAAACAAAACATACCATTGCTAAGCGGTTCAAAGAGCACATAGCTGCAGTTAAAAATAACCAGCCAACGAATTCAGGGAGCAAACACTGGATTGAGCTTCATGATTCCATAGTCCTGTCACTGAGGCCCACTATTGTGGAGCGCGAAGCAGTTGAGATCAAAAAGCAACGCACGTTCAACAGAGAAGAGGGGTTAAATAAAATAATGGTTTAGGGAAATAACCATACTTTGCGGACATCCATAATACAAAAGTAATAATAAAATTATTTTGCTATAATCCGCGATGAAGTAAAAGAGAATATATATATAATGCTAAATGTAGAGTGGACAATCCGTTTTCATACCTGGTACATGCAGGATTTGTAAAAACACATGCACAAACCTCCACCACAACCACCACTAAGAGATAGACTTCGCACGACAAAATCAAAAAGCCTTTGCGATTTTGTCGTGGAGTCTATCTCCTGATGATGTCTCGGTTGCGGAGCGAAACCATTGTTGTGTTTGTGATAGTGAACGTATGTAGTGCTTGTGTATTGTGGTGGTTTAGATAAATTTAATATAATTTATAGTTTTAATTTAATATTATTATTATATAATTTACCTGCTTATTTTTATAAGCTTTAGTTGTATTGAATTTTATCAATATTTCTACGATTTTTCGGGCAAGTAGAATGCAGTAGAACACTAAGTAATTTTGACATTATTTCCTCTAAATATTTACAGTCGTGTCTACAAAGTGTAGAAAATTCTGTGAGTAAATTCGAAACGGCGTCCTTACAATCCGGCCGGCCTTGCGTACTTTCAACACCGCTTACTCAACACTCGTGAATATAATATAATATAATAAAACAACACAATGTCTATGGAGAATAATAAAAAAAATAATAAAATAAAAACTAAAAAAAAAATAAACCGTGTAGTATTCGGTTGAGTAGAATAGACTACCCTCATTTTTTACCGAGGTGTCGTAAAAGGCGACTAAGGTAAGTTGACCGATCGCGTGGTATCCGGCGTAGTAGAATAGACCACCCTCATTTCTTACCGATGTATCGTAAAAGGCGACTAAGGTAAGTTGATAGATCGTGTGGTATACGGTTGAGTAAAATAGACCACACTCTTTCTTTGCGAGGTAAAGTAAGTAAGTAAGTAACGGCCTGTTACTATCCCACTGCTGGGCATAGGCCTCTTCTCTCCGCTTTTGGAGAGAAGGATTGGAGCTGAGACCTACCACGCTGCTCCAATGCGGATTGGTAGGTTACACATATCCCTAGAATTCTCTAGAGATATGCAGGTTTCCTCACGATGTTACCGATCACCGATGATCACCGAAAAGCGTGTGATAAATTGCAATTATCAATTAGACACATAAGTTTTACTAGAAAACTCATTGGTGCCTGCCCCGGGTTTGAACCCTAGACCTCCTCGAAAGAGGCGCACGGTGCTACCGCTGGGCTACCACAGCTTTGCGAGGTGTCGTAAAATAATTTGACGTCAGACAGGTGGCCGGTCGTAAAATACATAAGTAGACAAATGTGACAAACTTATAAACATGTGATAACATGTTTATAAGTTTAGTTAGTTCTTTTTGGTGTACAATAAAAAATATTAAATAATATATAGATTTCCTTAAATAAAACTAATAAGAAAATATAAGATACTATCACAGTGTTACACAAAGGCTTCATTTATATTTTTCAAAGCAGCATTATTAAAATGGCTGTTCAAGTTAATATTATTTTAAACTAACCTTTATAGATGAATCGTCACTAACTTTCAAATTAGTATTTAATCATCTTTATTTGCATACATATCTCAGATGTAATTATTTGATAAAAAGAGAGAGTAAAAGTCAACAGCTTATTTGCACATATTTTTGCCACATCATTTCAACAAATAGTGATTTCCTGTCCAGGATTTAAACCTGAAAATCTTCTGTTAAAAGACAAATCATCCATTTGTATAATATCCATATGTACAAGACCAAATTTGATCATAGACATACGAGAGGTCACGAAAAGCTTGTGATACCTGTGTCGCGACTCAGCAGAGTTAGCAACTCATTCGATGGTCTCGGTATTCGCTACTACAATAAAATTCCGCAATCCATACTAGACCAGTCTACAGAAAGGTTTAAGTTAAGTATAAGAGATGTACTTGTGCGTAAAGCATATTACAAAATTGAAGATTTTTTGGATGATAAAAAATGCCTGGATTTGAAATCCTTTCAGCTTCATACAAGACTGCGGTTTAATAATGTAAAATTGAAAATGTTTAAAAGATTGAACGCCGAGTTTCTTTCTGGTTCTTCTCGGTAAGAGCAACATTCCGAACCAGTTGTAGCTTCATTAATCATATTGATCCTTGACAATTTAAAAGTGCTTGTATGAGCTTATTTGAATAAAGATTATTTTGATTTTATTTGATTTGATCACAAATAAGTTGCATTACCCATTTTGTAAAAACGCTCTCAGCTCTAAGAGTTGCTATCATATGATTTGTATTTATAGTAAATTGCCGAAATCCTTAAAATATATGCCTTTGACTCAATTTCAAAATCAAATACATTACTGGTTAACAGATAAATATTTATATTCCGTGGAAGATTTTTTTTAAATTTAATATATGTGGTATCCGGCTGAATAGAATAGTACCACCCTCATTTATTACCGAGGTGTCGTAAAAGGCGATTAAGGTAAGTCGACCCGCCGTATGGTATCCGGCTGAGTAGAATAGACCACCCTCATTGCTTACCGAGGTGTCGTAAAAAGCGACTAAGGTAAGTCAACCCGCCGTGTGGTATCCGGCTGAGTAGAATAGACCACCCTCATTGCTTACCGAGATGTCGTAAAAAGCAACAAAGGTAAGTTGACCCACCGTGTGGTATTCGGTTGAGTAGAATAGACCGCATTCTTTCTTACCGATGTGTCGTAAAAGGCGACTAAGGTAAGTCGACACGCCGTGTGGTATCCGGTTGAGTAGAATAGACCACCCTCTTTCTTACCGAGGTGTCGTAAAATTCGTCGACGTCGAAGTCGACTTAGGTAAGTTGACGTCAGGTCGTAGAAACGCAGCCAAATCATGTGACAGCATGTTTATAACATGTTGTGCCGACCCCACTTAGAGTGGGCAGGAGGATATATAAATATTAAAGGTATAACCATTAAAATGACATAACCGGTTCCAACCGCAAAATATTTTTGTTATATCGTTTATATTCCGCTATGATTTAGAATATTTCGTAACCAGTGGAGATTTATTTTTAATGGGAACTTGTGTTGATTGAACTGGTTTCGTTAATTAGGTTGGATACAATTTGTAAAACTTATATATAAGTTTTTGTCTTTAAAGTTGTATATCTAATTGAAAGATTTTGGTCTTTTTCTTGGACACACACGCACACACATTAAGACATACACACACCCACACATTAAGACACACACACACATACAGACACACATACACACACACACACTAGCACAAATACACATGCGTACTCACTAATAAACAACTTTACTCACTACACATTGTCTTGCATTCAACAGACACGAACGGAAATGCATTGTTATAATGGAAGGAACTACCTTCTGTGGGTTTGCCTAGTGCAGAAGGTAGTGTAAATCTGTAAACTGTTATTAAATTAAGGTGTCTAATAAAGGATTATTATTATTATTATTATTTTTTGTCCAAATTTTTTTTACCTGGTATCCACATTTTGATGGGATTGAGAAAAAGGCATACCTATGTGTTATGACTGAGTAGAATAGATGAATCTCATTTCTTACCAAGGTGTCGTAAAAGGCGACTAAGGTAAGTTGATGGTGGTATCTGGTTGAGTAGAATAGACTACCCTCTTTCTTACCGAGGTGTCGTAAACATGACTAAGATAAGTTGATGTCAGGCAGGCGGCCGGTCGTAAAATACGTAGTCAAATCAAGTGACAACACGTTTATAAAACGTTGTGCCGACCCCACTTAGAGTGGGATAAGGGTATTAAGTTACTTTGGGCACAAAAGACCGTGTGTGTTATTTTTTCTATATATGATTATTAGCAATTGTTAGCGTTGAACGATAGAAGCCGTAATATAGTATTTTGATAACCATGAAATTGGTTAAAGTGGATTTACCTTAAAAGCTAGATATATACTATCGCGAACTTTTATTTAGAACTTTTAGAGAGATACAATTTTGTAATAAAAGATTTTTGAATTACTTTTACCATTTACTTAGCGCACTTAAGGAAAGCTTTAAATTTTGCCGTTTTCGTAATTTTTTTTATGGCTCCTCTCCTATTTATCTAAGCGTGATGTCATATAGCCTATAACCTTTCTCGATGAATGGACTGACTAACACTCAAAGAATTTTTCAAATCGGTCCAGTAGTTCCTGAGTTTAGACGCGCTAACCAACAAATTCTTCAATGAAACAAACAAACTCTTCAGATTTATATATAGGTATACATATAACTGTCAAAATATCACCTTTCCTTGACAGGTCTTATGTAGATATATTGCAACTATATCAACTAAAGAGCTGAAACATAACAAAAATCCCCATTCAAATGCGTAATCTTTACGCAACTAACAAGTGCCTTAACAAATCTCGCAATATCGACAAGCAAAAACTGTGTGAAACCCGGCCAGATATACGGAACCGTGCACTTATGTATTTCACCATCGATTATCATAGTTTTATGGAGCGAAACGTAATGCGGAAGTCATAAGAACAATATTGTAACACAGCGCCGTATGCCAAGCAAGCAAAGCCATCCTAGCCTGCGAAACAAGCCAAGACACTTAAGTGCAACTGTCAGCCAAACCGAGTCAAGGTGGTAGCGACTTGCCTAAGCCCATCATCTGCCGCCCTGTCTGGAACTTTGGACGTTCTGAACGGGGTATATCGGACGTCTGGCTTACAGATCCCCGAGGCGGTCGGTGCATCTGGTGCTCCCGATGCACCGGTTAGCGGAAGGGGGCTTCTCTTTCGAGGGGTCCCTACCCAGAGGTGTTTTCTGGGATCAGAGCTGTAGGTGGGGATGGGGGCGATGTGTACAACGATACCCTGTCTTGCCATCGGCAGCGTGGTGTACACAGGTCGTTTAAGTCAGTGCGAGTCTGACATAACCGCCGCCTGGCCCCGTCGGGCTGCGGTACCCATAAGGAGTTTTTTCCTGTATTTAAAAAAAATGTCAGCCAAAGCCGCAGCAATGCCTCAGTAATATTTTCGAACCACTAAAATTAAATGGAACTTTGTGTAGTGTTGTTGGTGGCTGTTTTGAAACACGTGCGATAACTAATCCTGCATGTAAAAGATATGAGAACGGTTTTCCTTCTTATCATTACATAGATTCTCTTAACAAACTCGGATTATAGCAAAATAATTGTATCATAACTTTTGTACTATGTAATTTCGCAAGTAACACCTACTTCTGTAAATTATTTTTAAACTATATATATATATATATATATATATATATATATATATATATATATATATATATATATATATATATATATATATATATATATATATATATATATATATATATATATATATATACTTTTTTTCGAATTTCAGAAACGGCTCCAATGATTTTCATGAAACTTTACTATCATTTGGATAGTTGTAACAGCTTAATTGCGAACGGGCGGGCTAAAAAAGTAGCAATACTTAGGATGAAGTCCCATATATCACTAACCTTTTCTCTCTTTTCTTAAATTTTTTATTGCAAATTTTATTATTTAAAAAAATTCTAAGCAAGTACCAAGTCACCTGGTTACTTATATCTTTTTAGATGCATATATATGCGTCTAACAATTCGTATTTATGTCAGAACCTAATCAAAGCAGTTGGTAATACATATACAATCAGAAAGCGTAAAAATACAACACCTTTTTTAACGAAATACTAAGAAATATGATTATATAAACCGAATTATTCCAGCCGACGCGTTGCAATCGAATGATTTGATTATATTTAGTACAGGTAAATAAAATTATAAGAGAAATATCTCTATTCTTTATTTTTATATACTTTATTTACAGCTAAAATATACAAGTTATATATCTTAAATTACTTACACGCTAGGACTATACAAATCATGCCCACGTGGAATGGTCCCAAGAACGCTGGCAGCGTTTCCGCGTTGAATCGCTGAGCTAATTCTTTGTGCGAAAAAGGAGCCAGCCCTCTTGTCACCTGAAGAGGCAATTAACCGTGGTGTTAAAACGGATAATTTTTTTTTGCACTTTCACTCCATGGCCCTAAGGTCTCAACTGCAAACGGCACGAATATATAACTCTCAATGAGAGATGCATACTTCCGTTTGCCGGATTCGGCCATTTCCGCCGCAGCTCCAGGTCTTGACGCTGTTCCCCTGATATAGGACGACGCTAACGTATCAACTTATTTACTTCGTTACTTACATTACGTCATACGGAATAATGTTGTGGGGTAAAGCGTCTGATATACTATGACTAGGATATGTATACTAAACAGATTTTGATGTGGATAGTCTATCTACTGGTGATGCTCCGGTTACTAGGCGAAACGATTTTTTATATTGTAGTAGTAAATGTGTGCAGTGCTAGTGTTGTGTGGTGTTGGCGGTTTTTACCTATCAATATTAGCAACTCAATTGTAATTTAAGTTTATATCTATACTAATATTAAAGAGGGAAAATTTGTATGTATATTTGTAACGTTTTCACACAAAAACTACTGGACAGATTTCAAAACTTCTTACACCATTGGAGAGCTGCATCTTTATTGAGCAAATAGGCTATTACATTAAAAAGAATAGAGATGCTTTATAAAAATGTAATAAGGTGTAAAAAAATAAAAATTACGCGGATGAAACCGCGGGATATTACTAGTATGCTATAAGTATATAAGGATAATTTAGGTACAATACTAAAATATTCAGTGTTTAAAATAATAAATTTAAATCAATTTTTGCTATTTCAAGTACAATTCAATAAAACAAGGTATTCGTACGAAAATTTAACATTTCTGTTTAATTTGCATTCAATTAACAAATATTTCAATAATAATAAATGCATCTAATCATAATAATTAAATTTAACCGCATTGCAAATGGAGTTAATTATAGCATAGTTAATACTAAATCAAAAATTAATTTACCTCGATTCAAATTATTTTCATCTATATAAATATTGAACGAAGAGAGGAGGCTAATGCCCACCGGTGGGATTGTTTTTGGTGGGCCGTTAATTTTTTAAATTTAAATTCAAACCATTATTATATTTTTATTACAGGTCCCTTTTAAAAAAAATGTTATATAGCTTATGTTGCTCAGTAAAGATGCAGCTTTCCAATGGTGAATGAATTTTTGAAATCGGTCCAGTAGTTTTTGTGTGAAAACATTACAAACATACATACAAATTTTTCCTCTTTACAATATTAGTATAGATGAGTATCCGGCCGAGTAGAATAGACCACCCACATTTCTTACTAAAGTGTCTTAAAAAGAGACTAAAATAAGTTGACGTCATGCAGGCGGCCGGTCGTAAAATACTTAACCGAATCATGTAAAAACATGTTTAAAGCGTGATATAAGGACCCCACGTAGAGTGGGATAAGGGCAGGAGGATGATGATAATTTATACACTCAAATTGCCGCGAACTGAGTAACGTGAGTTAGTTTAAATAATACTAGCAATCGCCAAGTTCTCCGCCCGAGTGGAAAGATTAAAACATTACAGTCTTTTGATAACCATAACAATGATTAAAGTGGGTCAACTTTAAAAGCTAGACATGTGCTGTCGCGGACTTTTATTTTGAACTTTTAGAGGGGAACAATTTCGTAATAGATGATTTTTGAATAACTGTCACCGTTTACTCAGAAAGGAATGGTTTATTTTTTATTGCTGCTCCTCTCCTATTCATCTTAGCGTGATGTTATATAGCCTATAGCCTTCCTAGATAAATGGACTATCATACACGGAAAGAATTTTTGAAGTCGGTGCGGTAGTTCCTGAGATTAACAAACAATTAAACAAACAAACAAACAAACAAACAAACAACAAACAAACAACAATCAATCAATCAAACAAACAAACAAACAAACAAACAATTAATCAATCAATCAATCAATCAATCAATCAATCAATCAATCAATCAATCAATCAAACAAACAAACAAACAAACAAACAAACAAACAAACAAACAAACAAACTCTTCAGCCTTATATATTAGAATATTTTGAATTGGAATTTGAATAGCCTGTGACTAGATTGCAACAATTCCCAATACACTTTCGAATTCTGCATCGTACTAGTCTGGTTGAGTAATCGATCTATAATGGATTGATAATTAGCACCAGACAAAGTTTTATCATTTAAATATAATTATCATTAATTATATGAAACAGGTATGTTCATCGTTAATCGATTCATTTCGATGTTTCCAACGGAACTAGTATAAACAAGTTGTTAACAGGTTTTGCATCGATTTTGCGTTTTAGACGAAACTTTTTTAATGTTGATTTTATAATTACGGTGACGGAGTCTTGCTTGGAAATTATTTTTTATCTTTTTTTCATATTTTATGTAAACTGGAATATTAATCTATGTATATAGTTTTTCGTTACGCCGTATGGTATCCGGCTGAATGGAATAGTACCACCCTCATTTCTTACCGAGGTGTCGTTAAAGGCGTCTAAGGCAAGTTGACCCACCGTGTGGTATCCGGTTGAGTAAAATAGACCACCCTCTTTCTTACCGAGGAGTCGCGAAATACGAGTAAGGTAAGTTGGCGTCAGGCAGGCGGCCGGTCGTAAAAACGCAGCCAAATCATGTGACAGCATGTTTGTAACATGTTGTGCCGACCCCACTTACAGTGGGGTAAGGTTAGGAAGATGATGATGTATATAGTTTTTCGTTATTTTTTCTTTCTTTATATTTTTTTGTTCCTTATTTATCCATCATATTTTCATTTTTTTATTAAAGTTTGCACATGTTATAAACATGTTGTCACATGTATTCTAAACCACACTCGAGTTTTGTTCGTATTATCCTTAAACGCGAGAACTCTTTCACTTTGTTTTGCCATACCGAGCCGTAAAGGTTAGCAATTTTTAAATTTAAACTATCGTGAGTAGTATTCATAGTTAATGTATAGAACCGGCTATACTCACGTGTTATTCTATCGGGTTGGCCCGACTAGTTTCGAACCCATCCGGGGCACTTATTCATGAGCTCTTTACACGACGTAATCGCGGCGGGAACTATTCGGGCTAACCCGATAGAATAACACGTGAGTATAGCCGGTTCTATACAATAACTATGTTGTCACATGATTTGGCTACGTATTTTACGACAGCCGCCTGCCTGACGTCAACTTACCTTAGTCGCCTTTTACGTCACCTCGGTAAGTAATGAGGATGGTCTATTCTACTGAACCGATACCACACGGTTGATCAAATTACCTTATTCGCGTTTTGCGACACTTCGGAAAGGAATGAGGGTGGCTAATCAAATCAAATCAAAATTATCTTTATTCAAATAAGCTCTTTCAAGCACTTTTGAATCGTCAAGGATCGATATGATTAATGAAGCTACAACTGGTTCGGAATGTTGCTCTTACCGAGAAGAACCAGAATGAAATTTTGCGGTCTATTCTACTCAGACGGATACCGCAAATCGAGTTAACTTACCTTAGTGGCCTTTTATGACACCTCAGTACGAAATGAGGGTGGTCTATTCTACTCAACCGATACTACACGGCGGGTCCACTTTCTTTACTTACCTTAGTCGCCTTTTACGACATCTCAATAAGAAATGAGGGTTGTCTATTCTACTCAGCCGAATACCACACGGCTATATGTATGTACAATAAAGAAAGAAATAAAATAAATAAAGTTCCTTTATCAATAACTAGCGGCCTGCCCCTGCTTCGCACGAGTATAAAATATATATCCTATGTCAGTCAGTGTAAAATAATGATTAAAATCGATCCAGTAGTTTTGATTTATTCATTACTGCCCGTGGCCCGCGAGCATTAAATTTGGAGAAAAACAATTTCCTTTCCCTATACCAAGAAGATTTCCTGCTATATCTAATATCTAAATTCATATACTACATATTTACATTTTTCCCTATGTATTTTACTTTTAAAATTAATTACAGAATGTCCTTATAGCTCATAGCTTTCTTTTCATTAAACAAACTCTTAAAACAACGACATATAGCTGTTAAATGCAAAGTGCAATAGGGCGAAGCGCGGCCTCCTCACGGCATTTTAAATCCGAAAATATCTCCGAAAATGTTCACTTAAATTACATGCTTTAAACGGCCATATTGATCTATATTAAATCAACTATTTCTTTAAGGTACTTAATTGGATAAGGATTAATGCTGTATTGTATAAAAATTGCTTTGAACATAAGGCATCATTTTTCGTAAAAAGTAAATGACAAAAAATGTTATTTCGGGTTATCCATAAGAGAGAGACATATACCATCGCGGACTTTTTTGTATACCTTTTCAAGGTATACAAATCTAGAGTGAATTTACAAAATTTACTAACGCTATCTTTCTTGTTACTTTGTCAAACTAGATTTAGTACACAACCATTACATAACTGTATATGTAACAATATTCATTGTTCAAATTATCTCATGGCAACTGCCACTATCTCGTTACATCTACGTTAAATAATAGGAAGTGTCTAATTTGCCTATACTACATGGGAAAAGAGGTTTTTAGATCAATTGGATTGATATGTTTTCTTGCCTTCATCGTTACAGGTGAGGTTTTCTTAGTTAATGAATAGTACCAGGTTGACCGAGTCTTGCTCAGTAATTATTTACAAAAAAAACTTTAAAAAATAAATAAAAAAATAATAAGGTGGGTGGCATTCGATCCTAGGTATTTTAATTTCGCGCGACCACCCGTTTCCCGAATAAGCTACGCTGACTTCACATTTCATGGCCAATGTGTTGTATATATTCAATAAATTAAAAGTTAACTTTTGTTTTTTTATGCCCAAAAACAGGGATAAAACGAATTTAAAAAAAAAACCTAGCTAGATCGATTTTTCTCCCGTAAAACCTCCTGCATACTGAATTTAAGAAAAATAATTAATATATATATATATATATATATATATATATATATATATATATATATATATATATATATATATATATATATATATATATTTTTATTGTGTATAGACGAGTGCTTGACTGTAATCATGCCTGATGATAAGCAATGATACAGTCTAAGATGGAACGCGCTTGCCTAGAAGATGCCTGTTCACTTTTGTTTTAAAAATACCCATATTGTATTCATTGGGAAAAACAGATGCCGGGAGAGCATTCCATTCCCGTGCTGTGCGCAACAGAAAAGAGGAATCGAAACGCTTCGTGCGTCTTCGCGGGATATCTACAGTGTAGGGGTGGAATCTCTCTCGGTGCCTAGCGGTGCGATAGTAAAACGGCGATGCCGGAATAAGTTCATGAAGTACCTGGGCACACTCTCCGAAATATATCCTGTAGAAGACCGATAGACAGGCAACCCTGCACCGGTGTTGCAAGCTATGCAATTTAGCATTAGTTAGGGTTTCATCGCCAATGAGTCTTCTGGCACGTTTATCCACCGAGTCCAAAGCATCCAGTTGATATTTGGCAGATCCATCCCACAAATGACTACAGTACTCCATACACGATCGTACCTGAGCTTGGTACAAAGTTAAAAGTTGTTTTGGTGTGAAGTACTGTTTGACTTTGTTCAGGATGCCAAGTTTCTTGGCGGCCGTTTTTGCTTTGGACTCGATGCATTTACCAAAGTTGAGCTTGGAAGTTAATTTTATACCCAGAAGCTCAGTGCTATCGGAAATCGGTATGGATATATCTCGAAAAGTAGGAGTTAGGGGGAAGGAACTCCGTTTAGCGCTGAATAGGCACGCTTGTGTTTTTGTAGCATTAAACTTGACTAGATTGGCTTCACCCCAGTCAGAAACCTCTTTCAGCGTCAAGTTAATGCGCTCGACCATGGCCTCTCTGTGTTGAAGAATCTCAGCACTACTAGCTCTAGAACTGGACATATATCTCTCCGTGACAGTGCTGTCATCTGCGTACCCAAAAACACCGGGACTTAGCAGATCATTAATATGCAGCAAGAAAAGTGTCGCGGAAAGAACTGATCCCTGAGGAACGCCGGCATTCGTGGTCATTAGCTCTGAAGAGCAGCCGTTAATGACCACTCTAAATGATCGTTCATTCAGAAAATCAGATATCCAGTTACAGAGTATAGTAGGCAGCCCGTAAGCAGAAAGCTTGCCAAGAAGACCATCGTGCCAGACACGGTCAAAAGCCTTCGAGATGTCAAGGGACACGGCAAGCGCCTCGCCATGTCTCTCAATGGCTTCGCCCCAGATGTGAGTGGCATACATTAGAAGATCTCCTGTAGAACGATTTCGTCGAAAACCAAACTGGTAATCTGACAGGAGATCATTTTCTTCCAAGTATGCCAGGAGCTTTTTATTCAATACACGTTCCATGATTTTGCAAAGTATGGACGTGATTGCAATCGGTCTATAATTGGCTGGATCAGCACGGGTACCCTTTTTTGGTACTGGCTGTATATTGGCAATCTTCCATGCTTTCGGGACATGAGCCGTTTTTAAAGAGAGGCGATACAAGCGAGTTAAGACAGGAGACAACTCAGGTGCACAATTCCGCAGGACGATTGCAGGTATGCCATCGGGACCACTGGCCTTATTCACATTTAAGTTGCGAAGGGCTCTCAGAACCTCTTTTTGGCGAATTCGAACCTCTGTCATGACCGAATCGCAAGGTTGTAGGTGGGGTGGAGAGGCTCCTCCTGCATCGAGTTGTGAATTTTCCGCAAACAACCGAGCTAATAAATTTGCTTTGTCATTTGCGGAAAAAACCAGTGTCCCATCTGGCTTAAGCAATGGCGGCAGCGTTGGACAGCAGAAGTTCGACTCAACCGACCTCGCAAGCGACCAAAAAGCTTTGCTACCACTCGGATAGGATGCTAATTTGATCCCAATACGATTAGTACGGTTAAATCGAGCCTTCTTAAGAACCCTCTTGTAGGATTTGGCAGCAATATTATATGCTCTCTTCTTAGCTGTAATGTCCGGAGCTTTTTGAGATCGAGATTCAAACCAGGCTACAAACGCTGAATTCTTAATGGCCTCTGCAGCGGCGCATTCACCGTTGTACCATCGGGGAGTCTTACTATTCAGAGGTACATCCGCGTAAGTTATGAAGTATTCCATAGCTTGTCGAATGACCTTCGATATAGCATTCTCACAGCTCGACGGATCATTAGAAGAGAAGCATAATCTCCGCCAAGGATAAGATGCAAAGAAGTGCCGCATCTCATCCCAGTCTGCCGACTTATATCGCCATACGCGCCTGGTCCCAGTGAAACTATGATCAGGCGGATTGTGCTGCGAAACCGACTTTACCACACAGTGATCAGAAGTACCTAAGGGGGCTGCAACTGAGACTGAGAACCGGTCAGGGTCGGTAGTCAGCAGAAGGTCCAAACAACTGGGTGTATGACCGTCAACATCCGGTATTCTTGTGGCTTCTTTGACCAGCTGGGTAAGGTCTAGAGAGAGAGATATATATATATATATATATATATATATATATATATATATATATATATATATATATATATATATATATATATATATATATATATATATATATATATATATATATATATATATATATATATATATATATAAGATTCATTTAAATATTAAAGATATAATATATTTCACAGTGGGATAATCAGAGGCACTTTTTTACTTACAATTCTCTTATTTCTATTATTTTAGACCAGAGAAGTAATTTGGGAAAACAAATTGCATATTATACAACGCATCGGGTCAACTGCATCGTGAATTTTGTATAATATTTATATAATTATACGCCAATTAACGAAACGCATATTTACGCCTGACCTGAGAAACCGAGTAGATATTACACAATGTTAACCTGATTAATGCACTGACCTTGTTTTTGAAAGCTGAGTTCTTAATGGAATTACTCGTAAGCCATAATGTTAAATGCCTGCAATAAATGTACTTGCGTTTACACTCCTTTCATAATTTATTTCTTTATTTTATTTTATTTACCTTTATTTTTATTATTATTTATTATATTTTTATTTATTTTCAGAAAGGCTTGATTTATGTCCAGGATTTAATTGTTGATATAATTAAAATTGAATAATAAAAACTAACAAAAAATAAAAACAATGCTGAATACGCCTCTAAAAGATAATTATAATTGATCTAGAATTAGTATAATTTTATTGTTAATGTATATATAATATATCGTTGGTGTATAAATAAATAATAAATAAAAAAGACATTTTAAAGGAATTTTAAAACAAAAGCAATAATAAAATTACCTTGCTATAATTCACGATAAAGTAAATAAAAATATAACGGTAAATGTAGAGTGGACTATCCATTTATACCTACATACAGAGTTCGTTAAAACACATGCTCTACAAACTGCCACATCACCGCAATACACAGGCACTACACAATTTCATTATTACAAACTCAACACTCGTTTCGATCCACAAACGAAGCATAATCAGGAGATGATGTGGCACTCAACTTTCTTAGTATACAGTTGTTTTTAATTATATTCTTGTTATCATCATCATTCTCCTGCTCTAATCCCACTCTAAGTGGAGTCTGCACAACATGTTTCAGACATGTTGACTGTTTGGCTAGCAAAATCATGTAATGCCGTTGAGTAGAACAAACCCCCTTCATTTCTAACCGAGGAATTGTAAAAGGCAACTAAGGTAAGTCCCGCTGTGTGATATCCGGCTGATAGACCACCATCTTTCTTATCGAGGTGTCGTTAAAGTTTAGTTTAGTAAATAGTATATATTATATAGGGTTAATAAATAATTAATATAATTACAAAAAAAATATACTACATAACAATAAAACCTTGTAGCTTTTTCGAATTATCTATTCCAGAGATCGGCAACTTGTAAATATTTATATATAAATAAAATTTTATAAATGTCAACTTAAACAATTTAATTATTAGGTAAATAAAATGGTCCGATTAAGTGTGTGACGTCCCTTCGCACAGTAACTAAGCTTCACCGTTAGTTCACAATCAGCTGAATGCACCTCCCCGAGACCAATAACGGGTTCTCTCGACTGCATTGAGATTGAATCATTAATACGCGACACAGTTGTTACGGTAAAGCTTTGGCTACTATATAATTACACCATTCATCACTGACAAGCCTAAAATAAATACAAGTACCCAACACAACAGTAAGATCGAGTCTTTTAGATTACTTATCCGCCTATCATCGTGATTATTCCCATAATAGACGTGCGAAATTTTACATATAGGTTCATTGGACGCTCTATGTCTATTCAAAACACTAAGCCGGCAAAAACATTCTCTCACATACAATTTTCGCCGAAATATATGCCCCTTGTCTATATTAATTGTTAATGCGTAGATATCGCATTTAAATATTTAATACATAAGCAAAAATACAAATTTTTCTTCATTAAATGTTTTCTTCAATTAATTTCTTAATAATGTATAAACTCATTTGAAGTCTTTCTTCATTAAATAAATAAAATGTTTTTTTTTTAATAAAAATTGAATCTTTTAATGAATGAGAGACGTTTATAGACAGTTATTTTTTAACAAATTAAATAAATTTCTTAATAATTTATAAACACATATTTAAAATCTTTTTTCATTCTATAAATAAAATGTTTTAATTAATAAAAATTAAATCTTTTAATGCATAAGAGATGATTGTAGACCGTTATTTTTTAAGAAATTAAATTAATTTCTTAATAATTTATAAACACATATTTAAAATCTTTTTTATTTATAAATAAAATGTTAATTAATAAAAATATAATTTTTCAATGAATATGGGGCGATTATAGACCGTTTATTTTTTTAATTATTTTTGCTATATTAATTTATTAATTATTAATTTTATTTTTAAAAGCTTTTAAGATTAAAATTAATTATTGATTAAATTACTTTACGGTCAAAGATCTTCGGATATAAAAATGATTATCTTTAAAGATCGCAATCTCTATTTTTGTAAAACTTTTAAATAAATAGAATAATATGAAGATAAAATTAAGTTATTTTCATTTATGTTGAACCCTGGGAAAACAATTTTGGACACAAAGAGTCTTTTAGATGGGTTTTTAAATAAATACTTAAATATATATTTTTTTGTTAAAGTAGTAACAATATTAAGTGATCATACGATTGTTTACTTTTTCACGCATTAGGGACTTAATGTCATTTATAATTTTACATCCACGAAATTAGTGGCTGTAGGATTTAGTGTCTTTTACCATTTGATCAATAGTGGTGTACTGAATAACAATCATTGAAAATACAAATATGACAATAATTTGACTTAACGTTCTCTAGCTTTCACCTACAGATATATACACCTAGAATAAAAAAATCCAACAATTTTTTTTGGAAAATATTGGCTCTCGGCGGGAATATAACCCGCGACCTGCAGAACTGAAGGGTATGCACAGCCACGGGTCAACAGGCCACTCAAGACAACATAAATTTAATTGCGTTTCATAGCAAAACACTTTTATCATTCCTTGAATATGTAGATAACGTAATGTAACTGGCAAGCAATTAATCTAATTATCAGAATTAATCGCCTTATAAAGCATTAATTTGGAGATTAATTCCAAATGAAGTATTTAAATCAGGCGTCGACCTTAACCGAGATACATTTGAAAATAAGGTTTAACTTTGTAACTATTACGAAATATCCGTCTACACGGACACTATAAACTTTTCCTGGCTGACTTTTAACTTCCTTGATAAAGTAAATAAAAAATAAAATAAAATAATGCTAAATGTAGAGTGGACTTTCTTACCGAGGTGTCGTAAAATACGACTAAGGTAAGTTGATGGCAGGAAGGCGGTCGGTCGTGAATTACATAGCCAAATCATTTGACAATATGTTTATAATATGTGCCGACCCCACTTAGAGTGGGATAAGGGCAGGAAGAAGAAGCTAAATGTAGAGCGGATTATCCGTATTCATACATGAAAATACCCGATACATGAAAAATTCGTAAAAACACATGCACAAACCTCCACCACCGCCACGACAATACACAAGCACTACACACGTTCACTATTACAAACTCAACAATTGTTTCGTACCGATACCGAAGCTTTATCAGGGAGGACTCCACCACAAAATCGCAAAGCTTTGCGATTTCATTTTTACTTTTGTATTATGGATCTCTGCAAAGTAACGCCAAATTCTATAAAATAATATAATTTTATTTTATTACTTTTGTTAGACATATGCTTATACGTAAAGCATATTATAAAATTGAAGATTATTTAGATGATAAAAATGGCTGGATTTGAAAATCCTTTCAGCTTCATACAAGACTTCGGTTAAATAATGTAAAATTGAAAATGTTTAAAAGAATGACCGAATTTCTTTCTGGTTCTTTTCGGTAAGAGCAACATTCCGAACCAGTTATAGCTTCATTAATCATATTGATCCCTCACGATTCAAAACTGCTTAAAAGAGCTTATTTGAATAAAGATTTTTTGATTTTATTTCATTTGATAAGATGATTTGATAGATGATTTGATTTCTCTAACAAAAGCAGCATTTTATTCAGCGATTTTTTCGCATTTCGTTTTACCTATACGATAAATTGTTTTGCATTATTACTATGGAATTAAAATTCTAGAATATAACTGCAAATAAATATTCAGTATTCCAACTTTATTTACATACTTCGCACATTATAGGCGTTTCTATGAACTTTTAACATTTGCAAAAAACCACGTAACCCAAGCGACGATGTTGAACAAAAAACTGCCAATAACAAAACTATTAAATGGTATTCACACGGCAAAGGTTTCCAGTGTATATTTATGGTAAAATGAATTTAAATTTAACCAGATAAGGTCTAAATTCATTTACCTCAGCCCGCGTATGTGCGCTCGCGATTTCTACGGGTCCGCTACTTTCTCTTAGTGAAACTGTGTTTTTATCCACTGTACACTAGATGTACGTCGGTAAAATTGATTTCGAATTTTGAATCTGTGTTTGGGACAAATGAAAAATATAAAAAAAATATATAAGATTAATAATCTTACTTCATAAGGGGCGACGAAGTAATTATTTACGAACTAATATAATCTTATGATTATTATTAAACTATCAATATAATTTGAAACCAAAAAAATCAATGTTCCATAAACTTCATAAAGTACAAATTACTAATTCTTAATTTAAAATTGATTAAATGTTTTGATAAAATACAATCATAATTTATTGTAATCATTATTTCGATTTTCCCAAAAATACAAATAATTTTATATAATGCTTAACAGGTTCTATTGAAAAATATGCACGACAAATTTTAATTAGATTTAAAATAGAGTTAGATATTAAAAACAAAAAATATTTATATTTAATTTCATAATTAACAGAGATTTTATTTTATTTTATGTTCTATGAAGCCCAATTTATAACAACGTATTTTAATATTTTTTATAACTTTTGCGTTATTAAATACATATTATTTTATTGTTATTTCTTTATTGATTATACATAAAATTTAATAGATTCCATAAATACGTTTATTGTAAATGGTTATTAAAAATGATTCATTGCTTCGATAAATAAATAGTTGTCTTGCATGTTTATTTATTTATGCGTGTATTGCTTTAAATACTTGCATGTTAATCTAGTTGCCAAGTCAACATAATTGGCTTACAATAATACATTATAAATTATATATAATTATTATTATAAACTTTAGAGAACTAGAAATAAAGAAACCTGCGGAACTAGAATCACTAATGCAGCTAAAGTGGCAATAGAAATCAAGTTTTAAGTAATTAAAATAAACAAGAATTAAAATAAATTAAGAAACTTAATATCATATATAAATATTTATGACTTAACTTTTCTTAGTTATCCTAATTTTAATATTTCAGACGCTTGTTCTTAATATAATTAATTAAATAATTTAACAATTCATTGGCAACCTTGTTACTAGCATAATTTACAATTCATTAGTACATTGCATTGATATTTTAACCTGTTCATTATAATTCATATAATTAATGTAATTGTTTATTGTTTTACAAGGCCGATTTGGCAATTGGTGAAAATTTGGAATATGTTGATACATTTAAACTATGTTGTCTATTCAAAGATTGTGGTTTGCTTGTGCGGAATCTAATATTTTGTTATGAAAGGTTTTTTTTTAATTTCAGACTTTTGTACTCACAAATCATTCAGATACTAATCAAGCTAACTTTGATTAGAGAAATGTCACTCTTACGGAGAAGAATGAATAAGAAATTTGACGCTTAATCATTTGAAAATGTATTTCAGTTACAACATAAAGTGAATCTGGTAGAAAGGTCTGAGTAAAGCTTTCATATCATATATATATTCTTAAACTGTTACTGTGTTTAAATATTCTTTACCCATATTTTAACCTGTGTGTAAGCAAGTTAATATAATAGGTAATTTTTGTTATTTAAGCCCAATTAAGTTATTTCTTATAACAAATTTTGTATATAACTTTTAAATATTTTGTGATACGGAAGCAGATGTAAAAAACATTTCTATAAAATTTATATAATTACGCGTCACTTCGCGTAGTTCCATACAATATATAATGAATTATATTGCTATAAACGGCGATTTACAGAGAGTACCGGATTGACCGTGCCTTGCTTGGTAATTTTTTACAAAATAAAAAAAGAAACTTAAAAAAAAAGAAAGAAATAGGTAATTTATTTCTCGCAACCATTTCCCGAATTAGCTACGCTGACTTGACAATTAACGTCATAAATAGTGTTTTATATATTCAATGTCAATTTTAGTCTTTTGTAATGCCAAAAAACAGGAACAACGATTTTTTTGTACATAAATCCTAGCTGGATCGATTTTTCTCCTCCAAAACCCTACATGCTGAATTTCAGGAAAATCGCTGAAGCCGTTTCCGAGATTTCGAAAATATACATATATTTATATACATATAAGATTGAACTCATTTAAATATTAAAGATTACTCTAAATAATAATAATAATAATAATAATAATCCTTTATTTGCAAGAATATGAGTTATATACAGAGATGTTGTCATTTTAATTAAAAGGCACAGACATATTCTACTGTTACACAGCATGCAAATTTTGATTTCAATTAAATTTAAGATTTTAGTTACATAATGGCAATAAAATAAAGCTCACAATAAAATTATCTAATTACAACATGTCAAAATTAAATTAAAAAATAGTAATGTCAATGATATAAAATGTATGTCCTGTGCTGGTTATAAAGAATAATAAATTTAAGAAATGATTTATAAGTAGCAATAGAATAAAATTCAGGTTGTGGTGGTTGTGATACGTCTTGTAATACTTGTGGCAACTTTATAATAATATTAAATTAGATATTCTTTAATATCATAATAGATTTTGTCCAACAGCCATACCTTAAGTTTTTTCTTTAAAACTTTAGAAGTTAGCTTTCGAAGGTCTGTTGGTAACTTATTATATATTTGTATGGCCATGTAATATGCATTTTTTTTGTATAAAGCACTACAACACTTGTTTATCAATATCTTATCAGGATAACGAATTGACCTATTAGTATCACACTTACGTTGAAAGTATTTAGGGTATGTTTTGACAAATATACATACGTCTCTTATGTACATGCATGGTAGGGGTAATATACCCAACTTTTTAAATAGTGGTTTGCAACTGTCTAAAGGTCCTACATTACAAATAGCCCGAATGCATTTCTTTTGAAGTCGGAAAGCTCTAATAGCGTCAACCGAATTACCCCAAAGAATTAAGCCATATGATAGCACAGACGATACGTATCCATGATATGCACTTAGTGCCGCATTTATAGAAACCGTCTGTACAAGACGTCTTAAAACATATATAAATCTATCCAGTCTCATACATATATGGTCAACGTGTGCCTTCCAATTGCAGTTTTTGTCATAAAATATACCTAAAAACTTATAATTATCCGGTTCATTTATTTCATTACTCCCGTATTCGATCCTAAGTGGATCTTTTTTTAAATAGTTTGAAGTGAACTGCATTAAGTTAGTTTTAGATAAATTGACCTGTAAATCATTCTGCTGTAGCCAATTCACTACACATTTCAAGGCGCTGCGTATGTCTTGTTTGTAAGTTGCGATATTATTTTGTTTGACTAATACTGTAGTATCATCTGCGAATAGGACACAGGGATGACTAATTGCCGATTTAATGTCATTAATGTACGTCAAAAAAAGATATGGTCCCAGTACACTACCTTGTGGCACACCCTTTTTATTGCATTTGTACTGGGATTTGTATTGTTTCCTAATATTATTTTCGATTTTGGAAATTTCTATGCATACCATTCTATCACTTAAGTAGGACTTTAGCCATTCATTAGCAATACCCCTGATACCGTATGAATCTAATTTATTTAGCAATATATTGTGATTGACTAAATCAAAGGCCTTAGTCATGTCTAGAAAAATAGCTGTTATTGGAATTTTGTCATTTAAAGAATCCATTATTAATTTGTTTAAATAGAAACAAGCCTCAGTAGTAGAACTATTATTGCGGAAACCAAACTGTTCACTTATCAGTATATTATTTTTGTCAAAAAAACTCTTTAAACGCTCTAACATAGTTTTTTCAAATATTTTCGCTAGAGTTGGTATTAACGTTATAGGACGGTAGTTATTCAAGTCCGTTTCTTCACCTTTTTTTAACAACGGCCTAATAATCGATATTTTTAGATTGTCAGGAAAAACTCCCTGTTCTAGTGACATGTTTATGATATATGCAAGTGGTTCACACAAGTAAATAGCACATTTTTTTAAAATATCAGTCCTTATGCTATCATAGCCCACAGCTTTAGTATCTTTTAATGACTTAATAATTCCTTTAATTTCATATGGGTCTGTAGGATGTATGAAAATTGAGTTTGAGTTAAATGGCGGATATATTATTAACGCCGTGTGATATCCGGCTGAATAGAATAGTACTACCCTTTTTTCTTACCGAGGTGTCGTAAAAGGCTACTAAGGTAAGTCAACCCGCCGTGTGGTATCCGGCTGAGTAGAATAGACCAACCTCATTTCTTACCGAGGTGTCGTAAAAGGCGACTTAGGTAAGTTGACCCACCGTGTGGTATCCGTATCAGTAAAATAGACCACGCTCTTTCTTACCGAGGTGTCATAAAATACGACTAAGGTAAGTTGACGTCAGGCAGGACGGTCGTAAAATACATAGCCAAATCATGTGACAACATGTTGTGCCGACCCCACTTAGAGTGGGATAAGGGCAGGAAGATGATGATAAGCGGATATATTATTAGAAAGTCTATTTTAAGTGACATTACGATTCTATCGGCATACTTTATATCAAATATTGACTGGCCCGTTGGAGCAGTGGGTAGTGACCCTGCCTTCAGCGCTGCAGGTCGCGGGTTCGATTCCCGCCGAGGGCTAACATATTCTATAAATGAATTTGTTGGCCTTTTGAGACTGGGTGTATATTTGTATTTAAGTATGTATTTAAAAATATATAAGTATATATTCACAAGTTGTCTGTCACCCATAACACAAGTATTCAGTTACTTACTTTGGGGACGGACGACCGTGTGTGTAAGTGTCCCATATATTTATCAATCTAGTCTAACATTCTAGGGATGATATATATATCTTTCGTATCAGATGTTCGAAGGGAATTCAAATAGGATATTCTCAAGGTACGATAAAGGGTGATAGAGCGTGGAAAAGTCGTGTATGAGATGGATCACATACGGGCTTCTAAGGGCGCATGCATCAGAAGGGCACCCGCTTTACTAAAGATGGATTATCGTGACGTCTCTACGTGATTGATTAATACACGTCCTTTATTAGGCTTTTTATAAATGGGGAAAATATTTAAAGAGACTATTTGCGACTAAGATTGCTTTACGATTTTATCGTGAAATCTATCTCCTGATCTCCTAAACCTTCTCTCCAAAAACGGGGAGAAGTCTAAGCAGTGGGATAGTAACAGGCCGCTACTTATATTTAAAGTTCTTTCAAAGAATTAACGAAATAATTTTCTTAATCATATACGAGGTTTGTTCATGTACTATATTCATTCGAACTTTATAATAATCGCTACTATTACTTTAGAATTATTACTATAGTAAGCTTTTTAATATTTATATATAATTTACTCTATAAAAAGCTTTCCGTATGAAGCGTATTCTTTATCGATAATTTTAATTGTGTAAATGAATAAGGCTTAAAATTAACGGCAAATTTAAAAAAGCTTTTCTGTGTAAACAAAAGAATTAGATATAAGTTTATTAGTTTCTTTTATGATAAATAATATGTTTATTTTTGGCAATAAAATTGAAAGGTCACATTTGAAATGTTAAATTATTGATTTTTAATAATTTATAATTTTACAGAATCAACAAATAAACTGGTATAATATAATTTGAAGTCTAGGTCCTTTGTTCATAAAAAGTCTGAATATGAAAATAAAATATGCCAAATTTATTTTAATAAATAAATGAATAATAAAAATTAGTCTGTATTTTATTTATTACTGTTCGAAATCTGGGCTTTGTAATAATAAAATTATAATATTAATAACACATAAACATAATATACCATTTTTACAGTTCACATTAAATAATATTCTAGGTATTAATATAATATAATTATTATAATTACAAAATATTTACTCTCTACATTAAAATAAAAAATAGATATTTTTATTGTATTAAAATGAAAGTTCAAACCAAGGCTATTTTAATGTAAAGCAAAAATTTCGTTCAAAATTTTTATTTCATCGAAAATAAATTATTAAATTAATCGTAAAATAATTTTACGATTTATAAAAGTGTGAAAAAAACTTACCATTATACTGATCCTACAAATGATCTACACGTAACAACAAAAAAAATCCACCACAACACTAAAGTATCGCAAGTACAGTCGGCCACAGATATCACGAAGTTACAAAAAAAACACCAACGAGACAACAGCTCACTTCGTACAGGAAAACTTATCTCTACATATAAAACATGACTGTCCTGTCGCCTGTCACTGTGGGGAGACGGTTGTGGACTGAATACGGGCCGAAAGTTTCGCCCCGGTTGTCGATTCTAGAGGTGTGCGTGTGCGCAGCGGAGCTAACTGTCTTGATACTTTGACTTGAATATTGATATAATAAAAATGAAAGTGATTTATTGGTAGCGGACCCCTTTCGAGTATTGATTGATGACTTAATCGTTACTTAAAACTTCGTTCGAGTAATAAAAAATTAATAACAACAGGAAAATTTTGGTGATTACGCTAGTATTAGAATTTGTATTGGTAATTAGGAAGATTCATAACGAGATATACAGATTTAGGGTAGTATTAACCCAACATGTTTTAAACATGTTGTAACCTTATTTGGTTTGGTATTTTACGACCCGTCTCCTGCCTGACGTCGACTTACCTCAGTCGCCTTTGCAACGCCTCGGTAAGAAAGAGGGTGGTCTATTTTACTGAGCCAGATATCACGCGACGAGTCAACTTACCTTGCTCGCCTTTTAAGACACCTCTGTAAGAAATGAGGGTAGTGTATTCTACTCAGCCGGATATCACACGGCGGATCAGCTTACTTTAGTCGCCTAATATGACATCTCAGTAAGAAATGAGGGTAGTCTATTTTACTCAGCCAGATATCACACGGCGGGTCAGCTTACCTTAGTCGCCTTTTACAACACCTTACTAAAAAAAGAGGGTAGTTTATTTAGCCGTGTGTTGTCCGGCTCAGTAGAATAATTTTAAGAAAGAAGCATTTACAGAGCGTAAATGCTTCTTTCTTAAAATTAAAACCTTTTGGATTTATGACTATATTATATATGCTGTAGAAAATTTAATATCAACTTTTAAACTTTTAAAGTGCTTAAAAGTTTTCAAGGGTTGAAATTAACTCTTACTCTGGAAAAAGTTTGGTCTTGAAACTGCAAAGTAGTTTAAATTTTTGATGAAGTTCGAAGAGTATTAATATTTGCAACTTTGTAGATTTTTGTGTAGATAATGTGGCGCCGCCAATTTTTTTTTTATAAATATACACATGTCGGCGGTCCAAAAAGTGTTAAATAGCAACTGTTAAATATATTCATAGGTATATCATTTTAAGTACATACTTAACATATATTCACCCACACTCGAAGAACCAACAAATTGTTTATATAAAATGTCTCTCCTTGGAAATCGAACCCGCGACCCACAGAGCTGAACACAGAATCAACTACGTCAAAGGCAAGTCATTAGTCAGCTCGCGTGTAGTAGTAAAAAAATATTTATTTGATTAAAACAACTGTCAAGTATCAAGACTGGTCGATCAACAGTTCACACAAAGTTTTTGTAAACTTAAAATTTTTACGCACGTTTCCTTTCACCCCATATGAATGTCGCAGCGTGTGTGCGAGCGTGACAACGATATAACTCCTTTCCAACTGGTCATAATAGTACTTGAGACTTCCTCATCAATATATTATCAAAAATAAAGAAAAAATAACAAATAAAAAATAAATTTACAGACAAGAAATTGTTAACTGCGACTTCAAACTTTTTAAACATAAATAATAAATAGAATTAATAAATTTATATTATACACTTTTATCGGATTTAAAAGTAAAGATAATTCTTAATATAAGTTGAATAACAAAATAATAAACTTTAAATTAATAAAATTATTTTGAAAATATAGATGTGCTCGATATATAACAAAGCACCCGATGCTTTTTATTTTATTGCTTTTATTTATTAAGTTATTTATTTATTTTATTGTCTTGTCGAATATTTTTATCTAAAGCACCTTTTTTATTCTTCGCGCAACATTTGCACTTTCATGATTTAGATTTATTTAGAATAAATAATATATAGACATTGGTAATATGTATTATTGTAAAATAATACCAGATGTACTAAAATTATCGTAAAAATATTAACACAAACAGTTTATAATATAAAACAAAAAAGTAGGAACCGATATTATAAGCTTATGGCATCAATTTGCGGCATCAAATTCATATACAATTCTACGGCTATCGTTATTGTTAGAAAATTCTACACATAATATTATGATAATATAAGCTATAAGATCCATTAAAACAGTTTTATTTATATGTGACAATTATCTAAAATTTGAATAATTTATTAATTTTTACAATATGACTCAGTTTTCCGTAATAATAAACAAATTATGTTGTTCTTAGATTATAGGCAAGTTGCTTCGACTTCATATCTCATTTATTTATTAATAAAACTTACTGGTAAATGACACAAGTTTTCTTTCTTTTCTTTTCAAGATGATTTCTTTACTTATCTTTCTAAAATAACTCAATGTCTTCGAGGAAAGTCAGTGCATATTACCACTTCAATTCTTTCTTTCAATTCGATTTCAAAAATATATCAATCTATTCGTCTCATAAAAACACAGAGGGTTTCAGCACGGACGAAAAGAGTTTTGGTAACTAGTTACGGAGTGTCTCTGCGTGATCAAATCATATATTGCGCGATCTTTCGTCAAAGGCGACAGATATAGCTCAATCAGTGCTAATGCTAAAGTGGACATACTTCAAAGCATCGACAATAAATCAATTTAATTCATCATGTACTTAGTATAGAAAAATCGCTAATCCAGTACTCAAGTGGATTAGGTGTGAAAACGTAACAGACGGACAAACATACAGATACTCTTTCGCATTTATAATATTAGTAAAAAAAAGTAACAACCTGTTCCTATCCCACTGCTGGGCATAGGCCTCCTCTCTCCTTTTTTGAAGAGAAGGGAATGTAAAATCTACCACGATGCTCCAATACGGATTGGTAGATTACACATATCCTTAAAATTCTCTAGAGATATACAGGTTGCCAAACGATGTTTACCGACGCCGAAAAGTGTGTGATAAATTGCAATTATTAAAACACACAAGTTTTAGTAGAAAAACTCATTAGTGCCTGCCGGGGTTTGAACCCATGACTCCTCGAAAGTGTCGAAACGTGTCACCGCATTTGCAGTCTTTTAGAAGTGGAATATTAAAGCCTTTACTGTACTCGTATTCTATACTTAAACAATTCAAATATACAGACAAAAATATATTGGTCCAGTTTTAAAGTATCTATAGATGTATTAAAACTGGTTTGAACTCGATTCATCAAGTTTATTCGACCATAGAATGCAGTAGCAAAAAATATCCTTTTTAATCAATCTCAACATTATTTTAAATATCAAGGCCGAGTTAATTATAATTTTAAAACTAGTGGGTGTTTAAGAGAACTTTAATTATATAGTTCTTCAATACCGGTTCGTGCTTGACTTTTTACTTAGAGATAAGTGTCTACTGATCTGTGTCTACTGTATCCCCTATGTTATTCAATATGACAATAATCACGACACGGGTTGGTAATCGCACTATTAAACATGTATTAAACACATATTGTACATAAAAATATAAAGAATTATAAAACGATAGGTGATGTATACAATAGACAAAGCAGCAACCAACATAAGCTTGCGGCTCCTGCTTTGCGCCTAGCACAAGTGCGTAACTCGTTTGTGGGTTTTGGTATTAGATTCTATAATAAAATTCAGCAATCAATGTAAGCTTTGCCATTACAGCAGTTTAAAAACACTGTTAAAAAGAGGCTTATACAGAAAGCCTACTATACTCTTGAAGATTATTTAGAAGATAAGAATGTGTGGATATAGCTCTCATTGAACCTGTACAAGACAGAAACGACTTAATGTAAATAATATAAAGAATTATATTTTTAAAAGAGCAACCACCGAGTTTCTTGCTGGCTCTTCTCGTTAGGAACAGCTTTCCGAACCAGCAGTATAGTTGACGATATAAAAGCACTTGTTTACAAGTTTATTTCAATAAAGAATATTTTGAATTTGAATTTGAATTAATAAATAATTTAAAATAAAACAATACAAAATTTCTTTATTCAGAAAAATGATGCGTAAATGAATTAAAATTAACTAATAAAATAAATTGTTGTTATTAATTTATTTCAAATTGTATAAATTAAATTATTTGAATAAAGAACACTTGTTATTAAATTTAAATATGTTCGATTTTAAATACTTTTAATATTTTGATGATATTGAAATAATATTGATTTTACGGTGACAATGACATTTAATAATTACCTAATATAAATTAACATTAAATTAATTATTTGTTATAATGAATTTAGAACGCTTCCTTAATTTGAATTTATAGTAATAAAATTAATTTAAGCTTTAACATTAAAACTTTATGCTTTGTTTCTGCTATACATAAATTTATATTAAAATTCAACATATTATTTATTTAAGTCGTGTTTTTTAACAAGAAACATAGTAGTGAAATCTTTTTAAAATCAAAATATAAGAGAAATAAAAAGCAGTAACTAAAAAGTGTTATGTGTAAGTTTTTTGTTATAAAATTCATTTAGATTTTTGGTGCAATAAAGAAAGTAAAATAACGAATTCAATATATCGGTATTTAATTACCTCACCGTATTACTTGAGGTGACATTGCGAAACACTCAATCACACGGCAGTTGAAAAGTGAAAGTTATGTAGACGTGTAACCTGTGTGTATCAGACGTAAATGGTAACAAAATTGCATACACGCATTAATCAAATTATTACTGTGGCCGCGGCTAACTGCGTGAAAATCACTGTCACAGTTTTTCCCGCTTAAATTCTGACCTTGCGGGAATTGTAGGGTAAATAGAAGCTTATATGTTGCTCCACAACATCCTTTATCCTCTGGTGAAAGCCCCATCAAAATCGGTTTTACCGTTCCGGAGAAAGTGCTGTTAATTTAAATCTTTCTTAAGAATTGCACTTATTATCCTCTTGCCCTTATCACACTCTAAGTGATGATGATTCATCATACAAATGATTCGGCTACGTATTTTGCGACCGGCCGCCTGCCTGACGTCAACTTACCTTAGTCGCCTTTCACTACAACTCGGTAGGAAAGAGGGTTCTGTATTCTACTCAGGCGGATATCACGGCGAGTCAACTTAACTTAGTCACCTTTTACGACAACTTGGCAAAAAAATTTTTCTTTAAAAATTCGCACTGATTAAAAGGCGCTCGGCGATTTAGAAGGCTATGAGTTCCACTTATTACTATCCCAGAGCTGGGCAAGCTTTTCCCTTTTGATAAAGAAAAATTAGAACTTAGACCTTTGAGCGGAAAGCGTGTGATAAATTGTAAATATAATAAATTTTCTTTACAGAAACTTCATAGGTCTCTGCGCGGTCTTATGTTTGTTTTTCATAAAAACCTCATAGAACATAGAATACCAACCAGAACCCATGAAACCGTTTGTAAAATCCCTTTGGAAGGCTTTCATTCAACAAAAATCTAAAATACAAAACTGAATTCGGTAAATGGGGTTCTTAAAGAGTTAAAAATGATATTCTTTAACCTATGAGCTTTCAAAACCTTTGTAAAGTTGCATGTAAACTTTTTGTTTGCCAATTCAAAAAAACAAATACATAACTTTTACTTACTTTCGTTTACATGACAAAGAGGTTCATTATAAAGTTAAGAAAACATTGGAACCTTTGTTAATAATTTTTACTTTCAAAAAAATTCTTTAAATGTATTAGTAAGTATGTATTTTAAAAAAGTTGTTTTTTCTCGTCACATTGTTGCTTTTGTCTTATTATTATTCTGTATTTGTTAATTTATATTTTTTGGTGATTAATTTAATTTTATGGTATATTATCAGACTGAGTAGAATAGAGCAACCTCATTTCTTGCCGAGGTGTCGTAAATGGTGATTAAGTTAAGTCGACGCGCCGCATGATGTCCAGCTGAGTAGAATAGACCACCCTCTTTCTTACCAAGGTATCGTAAAATACGGCTAAAGTAAGTTGACGTCAGGCAGGCGGTAGGTCGTAAACGTAGCCAAATATGTGATAAAATGAGGGTACTCATTTCTTATTAAGGTGTCTTAAAAGGTAACTAAGGTTAATTGACCCACCGTGTGTTATTCAGTTGAGTAGAATAGACCACCCCCATTTCTAACCGAGATGTTGTTAAAGGCGACTAATGTAAGTCGACCCGCCGTGTGGCGACCGGCTGAGTAGAATAGACTACCCTCATTTCTTATCGAGATGTTTAAAACGTTGACTAAGGTAAATTGACCCGACGTGTGGTATTATAGAAAAGACCACCCTCATTCTTACCGAGATGAGGAGATTTTATATTCTCTGACCTTGTTAAAAATAGTTATGATAAAATGTATCGATGTATGAAATCAAGTTCCTTGCTGGATCTTCTCGGTAGGCGCAAATACCCTGTATGAGAAATTGAATAATGAATCTATTGAAGGAAGATAAAGCGTAACTCACCTTTATTCCAGAGTTATCTTCCTCGGGGATCCCCTTTTTTATATGTATATATCCATAGGCCTTTAGTGATTTTAAGCTTTGTGCTGGATTGTCGAATATTGTTTTATGTAAAATGCGTGCGCGTCCGCCAAGATGCACTTCCTTTGAGAGATCGGAGGCAACTGGTGTTGCGCGCTAGATGGCGCTTGGTGATCGTAGGGAGCTACACTTTATCTATTATATTATATTATATTGAAAATGAAAAGAAAAGTAGTTTGTGCTAATTCTACGGAACATACCCTATTATTTTTTCTTTTTTTTTAATTTTTTTTTTTTTTGAAAAATTACCGAGCAAAGTTGAGTCAAGAAGGTACTTTACCATAAAGATTCCATTCAATTGACCCATATGTCTTAAAGGGACACACATTTTTCTAAATTTGCATGGCACGTTGACAATAAATACGCCAGCAAAAAAAGAGTTACAAACGCCGATTGATATTATGCAAAAGAATTAGAAACTGTTATAAAAAAAATATTGGTTAACACAAATTATACGGTAGAGGTTGCCCTAATTCTAACATTTAATTAAAAACCATGGGATTTGTTGAGCAAAGTTTGGAGAAATCACGTCATCTTAAATCTTTAACGCTTGGAAGATATTAAAGACTAGCAATGCTGCGGCTGCTCCCGCGTGGTTAGATTCAAATTCAAAATATTCTTTATTCAAATAAACTTGTAAACAAGTGCTTATGAATCGTCAACTCTACTGCTGGTTCGGAAAGCTGTTCCTACTGAGAAGAGCCATAAAGAAACTCGGCTGTTGCTCTTTTAAAAATATAATTCTTAATACTATTTACATTAAGTCGTTACTGTCTTGTACAGGTTCAAAGATAGCTATATCCACACATTCTTATCTTCTACATAATCTTCAAGAGTATAGTAGGCTTTCTGTATCAGCCTCTTTTTAACAGTAAAATTAAAACCGAATAAAACCGTAATATAGTCTTTCGATAACCATAAAAATTGTTAAAGTGGGTAAACCTTGAAAGCTAGACATATGCTGTCGCGGACTTTTATTTAGAACTCTTAGAGGGGAACAACTTTGTAATACATGATTTTCGAATAACTATTATCTACGACTAGTTTACTCAGCGCACGTAAGTAAAGCTTTAAATTATGCCGTTTTTGTAATATTTTTAATTTTGCTGCTTCTCTCCTATTCATCTGTGATGTTATATAGCCTATAGCCTTCCTCAATAAATGGAATATCCTTACACTAAAAGAATTTTTCAATCCGCCTTGGCTCCTGAGATTAGCGCGTTCAATCAAACAAACAAACAAACTCTTCAGCTCTACATATATTAGTATTGATTAGGCCTTTCTTTTTTTTATGTCAGGAGGACCCATTATGGGTTATCACTGCCCGATGAGAACGGGTTATGTCAGACTCACACCGACTAAAAACCTGACAGTGCTCCACCACGCTGCTGGTGGCGGGGACAGGGTACCGTTTTACACATTGCCCCCAATCCCGCCAGCAGCAACTCTGAACCCCACAATGCGCCGACTTCGGGTCCGGGCCTCTCTAAAAGTGGCTCCTCCCTCCGCTAATCGATGCATCGGGAGCACCAGATGCATCGACCGCCTAGGGGACATTTTCAGATGGGGGTCTGATAAACCCCGTTCGAGACACCCGGAGGTTCCGACTTCGGCGAGTCGTCTGCAGTATAGATTAGGCCTAACTTTACGGAGTTCCAAAATAAAAAGTGATATATTATGCCAATAAATATAGGGTGGGCTTTCCGATTTCATATTTTTTGTTACATATTGTACAGTACGATACATTTTTACCGATCCTGTATGGATGAAAACGTAGTGCACTCCTACACAAATCTTGCAGTATTAAACATAGGTCACTCTTGATTTATCATACCATATATTTTTCTTTTGTATTATGGAACTCATACTAAGGCCTAATTCTAAACATTATCGCAAAATGTAACTGTATCAACAGTTTAAGTTTAATTTCTCGATTGCCCGTATCTAATACAATTGTGGAGAGCAAGCATACCTTTACTTCGCAAAACCATTCAGGAACCTGTCCAAATTAGCCAGACCCTTCACCACAAGTACTCGTTCGTCTATTACATCAGTTCCACGTTTTACAGCGGAGGGGGGTGAAGGCCAAGCTGTTTGGTCGCTCAAAACTACTTTCACCAGACTTGGCTCATTTTGCAACTGACCTTAATATTCCGATGTTGTTGCAAACCGCATTGGAACAATTATTTTAAATCTCAATGCATTTTATACTTATTACTCGTGCTAATATCCTACTTGTGTCGTTATTGTGAATTGAGCTAAATTCTTTTGTAATTTTAGCACTTGAATACTGGTTTTAGATTGCGGTGCGGCATTATATCTTACGGAATATTGTTATGTGATTGATATATTACTATATAATTTATATAACAATTGGTTTATTAAATAATTCAATTCAAATTCAAATTATTATTTATTCACCTTGTAAACAAGCGCTTTTGAATCAACTCTACTGCTGGGTTGGAAAACTGTTCCTACTGAGAAGACCAGCAAATAACTAAAAGCAAGTCCACGTATTCTTATCATCTATGCAATCCTCATTAGAATATGCTTTCGTATAAGCCCCCTTTTAATAGTTTTATAAACTGCTGTAATGGCAAAGTTTAAATTGATCGCGGAATTTTATTGTAGAAACTTATAACCAAACCAGGAAACGATTTACGTACTTTTACGTACTAGGAGCATAAGCTTATATCAGTTCCTACTTTGTTTATTATATACTATAGCCTTTTTGAAATATTCAATATTCCAGAGGTTAGTTTTTGAGCCTAAGGAAAACTCGAAAGTTGTGGCTGAGTAGAAATAGACCCTTATTTCTTACCAAGATGACGTAAACGGCGACTAAGTAAGTCGACCCTATGTGTAGTATCCGGCTGAGTAGAATAGACCGCCAAATTTTTTCTGATTCTTATCGGTAAGAGCAACATTCCGAACCAGTTGTAGCTTTATTAATCAAATTGATCCTTGACGATTCAAAAGTGCTCGAAAGAACTTATTTGAAAAAAGATTATTTTGATTAGCCACCCTCATTTCTTACTGAGGTGTCATAAAAGGCGACTAAGGTAAGTTGACCCACCGTATGATATCGGTTGACAAGAATAGACCACCCTCATTTCTTACGGAGGTGTCGTAAAATGGGACTAAGATAAGTTGACCATCCATGTGGTAGGTATTGGTTTAGTTAAGTTTCTACTAATTTTTCGACTAATTTCTACTAATTTTGCTCGATTTTTTTTACTAAGAGTATTATAAAATATTACCAACAATTTTTAACGTCTAAAATTCTCATCTCGAAGGATAAGTCCGTTTTGGGACAAATTAGGAGCCGCGATTAACGACTCATTGAAAACAGCTTTAGTTAAGCTCTGTTTATCTATGTTAAGGGTTGTTGCGAACTCTCAATATATCCCTTTAATAAGGTTTTAGTTTAAATAGCTTCTACAGTACTTTGTGTAGAAACAAGCTGTACTCAGCTTTTAAGCTCAATTAACGCCCAGATAAATGTTTCTAGTTTTAACTTGTTGCACGAGTTCAGAGGCGTAATAAATGGTGGGGGTTAAACTAACTACTATATGACTATTTTTTGACTTTTTAAATTTTGACGTGGATTCTGTCTTTCGATGGTACTTTGGTTACGGAGTGAAACGATTGTTGAGTTGTATAGTAATATTATCTTGCTATAATCTACAATAGAAAATATACGTAATGCTAAACATAGTGTACCATTTTCATACCTGACATGTGCAGCATTTGACTGGCCCGTTGGAGCAGTGGGTAGTGACCCTGACTTCAGCTCCGCGGGTCGCGGGTTCGATTCCCGCCGAGGGCCAACATTTTCTATAAATGAATCTGTCGGTCTTTGAGCCTGGGTGTATATTTGTATTTAAGTATGTATTTAAAAAATATATAAGTATATATTGTTATAAAAATATATAAGTATATATTCACCAGTTGTCTGTCTACCATAACACAAGTATTAAGTTACTTAGTTTGGCGACGGACGACCGTGTGTGTAAGTGTCCCATATATTTATTTATATTTATTTATTTATTCGAAAAATCACATGCACTGCAAATTTCCACTATTACCACATTACATTGATATTGCACACATTCACTATCACAATGTTAACAATCGTTTTTAAGATAATATTATCATTACATTTTTAACCGTGTGGTATCCGGCTGAGTAAAATAGACCAACCTCATTTCTTATTTAGGTGTCGTAGAAGGCGACTAAGGTAAGTTGACCCACGTGGTATCCGGTTTAGTAGAATAGACCGCCCTCTTTCTTACCGAGGTGTCATAAAATACGACTAAGGTAAGTTGACGTCAGGCAGGCGGCCGGTCGTAAAAACGCAGGCAAATCATGTGACAGCATGTTTATAACATGTTTTGGCGACCCCACTTAGAGCCCACATGGGATAAGGGCAGGAAGATGATGAGATTTATCATTACTTTTGCGTTATGGGTAACTGCATAGTAACGCCTAGTAATTTTTCACTATAGCGTAGAAATAAAAATGTTATGGTGGTGTGTTTATACGTCACTTTGTCCATGGATAGACATTCCAACAGATTAGCTGTGGTATTAATATTATATATCGCATGAACAGCTCAGAATCCCACGGATGATTCGAGGGGATCATCCAAATTTAAGCATCTAGATCAGCGATTCTCAAACTGTAGTACGCTTACCCTCGGGGTCCAATTTATGGTACCTTTAAATTAAAATATGGATTTAAATAAATACATATGGGAAAATTACAGACGCACTAGATTATATTGTAATTTTTTTATTTTTGTTCTTAATTAATTAAGCCATTATTGTAATACTTAATTTTGAAAAGAGTAGCCGCCGAATTTCTTACTGGTTCTTCACGGTAAGCACCTTTCAGAACCAGTCGTAGCTTCATTGTAATTTGACGATTCGAAAGTGCTTGTATAAGTTAAATTATAGGTGATTATGTTAAATAATTACATATATAATTTTAAATAAATACTTTATTAATATACACGCCCAAACCTGAAGAACAAATTGTTTCTTAGAAAATACTATTCCTAGATGAAGGCAGGGTTAGTGTTACCTGTGCCAGCAGACCAGTCAAACGGGGAAAATACTGAGGTGTTAAAACAGTTAACTTATATAAGCATTACATAAAGTACCCGCGAAAACATTCCCGTCTCTTCAATGTTAACATACCCACAATAATGCACTTAATATTCTGATTTTGGAAGAAACATTGAGGTTAGTATATATTATGTGTTAGCCAGATATATAAACTTCAATATTATCAAATTTACAACAATATTTCTTCAGCAAATTACCTTTAAAAGCGTAAGATACAGACAGATTCGTATTTATTATATTTGTAATAACATTGTCTCTTTTGATGACAAGAGGGCCGACTCTTTGTTCACAAAAAGGATCAGGTTCAAACCCCACGCAGGTAATAATGAGTTTGCCTATTAAAACTTATGTGTCTAATTTATAATTGTAATTTATTGCACGCTTTTCAGTGAAGGTATATATCGTTAGGAAACCTGCAATATATCTAGAGAAATCTAGGGATATGTTTAACCTACCAATCCACATTGAAACAGCGTGGTAGATCTTCCTTCCAACTCTTTTCTCCAAAAACGGAAAGAAGAGTTATCCAGCAGTGGGACAGTAAGTAAGTAGTGGCCTGTTACTGTCCCACTGCTATGAATAGGCCTCTTTTCTCCATTTTTGGTTGAAGGTTTGGAGCTAAGAACTACCACGCTGCTCGAATTCGAATTGGTAGGTTACACATATCTCCAGAATTCTCTAGAGATATGCAGGTTTCCTTCACCTAAAGAGCGTGTTAAATTGCAATATTATCAATTAGACACATAAGTTTTTTATGAGGAAAACTCATTTGTGTCTGCCCGGGTTTGAACCCGTGACTCTACGAAAGAGTCGCACGGTGATACAACTGGGCTACCACAGCTTGTGGGATAGTAACAGGCCGTTATTTTCTTACTTTTATGGAATCGCAAAGGTTGAGAAGCAGTGATCTACATAGAACGTGTGGTGCTTAGATTATGTAGAAATAGGCTGCTTAAAGCAATATTACATATATGAAACTGGTTTATGAACTTCGGTTGGCCAATTTGGGTCGACATTTGCAGGGCAGGAAGTGACTCGTGTACCGGTTTACCGTGAAAGCCTCCGAGCGGTCAATGAGAAAAATCAATACTTATTGATTTATTTCGTATTCAATATGACTCAAAGTTGTCTGTATGTCATGCACATCGTCAGTGTTTCGATTTTACTCGAGTATCCATAAATATTATATTTATCCTTTCAGCTTCATACAAGACTGCGGTTTAATAATGTAAAATTGAAAATGTATAAAAGATTGACCGTCGAGTTTCGTTCTGGTTCTTCTCGGTAAGAGCAACATTCCGAACCGGTTGTAGCTTCGTTAATCATATTGATACTTGACGATTCAAAAGTGCTTGAAAGAGCTTATTTGAATAAAGATATTATGATTAGATTTGATTTGATATGAATGTGAAAGTCAAATTTATATTCAAATTGAAAATTTCCTTTAATCAAGTAAATTTGTAATGAAGTGCTTCTGAATCGTCAACTCTAGCGCTGGTTCGGAAAGCTGTTCCTACCGGGAAGAGCCAGCAAGAAATCGGCGGTTGCTCTTTTTAAATAATACTTATAACTAGTTACATTAAGTCAATACTATCTTTTACAGGGACTGTAGCTATATTCACGCATTGTTATCATCTATATAATCCTCAACAGTATACCCAACAGCTTTTTGTATCGGCCTACCTTTATCTTTTATTTTTTAAACTGCTGTAATCGGAAACCTAAAGTCTGTCTCTCTGTCATGCTCACGGCTAATACGCTGGATCAAAGTAAATTAAATATTTGGTGCAATTGACATTTATACACTCAGTTGACATGGTAAAAATATTGTTTCATCATCCACCTGCCCTTATCTAAGTGGGGTCGGCAAAACATGTTGTCATGATTTAGCTACGTATTTTACGACCGGCCTGCCTGACGTCAACTTACCATAGTCGTATTTTATGACTCCTCGGTAAGAAGAGGGTGGTCTATTTTATTCAACCGGATACCACACGGTGGGTCAACTTACCTTAGTCGCCTTTTACGACACCTCGGTAAGAAATGAGGGTGGTCTATTCTATTGAGCCGGATTACCACACGTAAAAGGGCTTTCAAGGACATCAAAGTATTTAAGTTTGTTTTATGAATACGATGTTACTCAGGAAATACTTGCATTCTCTACCTATAATGTAAGAAATGAGGGTGATCTATTCTATTCAGCAAGATACCACACGACGGATCATAAATTAACATTAAAACTATTTCAACTAATTACCACAAAGTTTATTAACGGATAAGGTTTGAAGGGAAGCAATAAAAACTATTGCATTATTATACGTCAACGCCATTTTGTGATTGCGATAAATACCGCGTGATTGCGTCAAACTAGCTATTCAGGTTTAAAATAATTTATAAGTTGAACATTAAAATGTCTAAGAAAAGTGATTTGGGTAGGCAAAGCATGATGACGTATCAAATAGACCCGACCGAGTGTCCTTTTCGGGAATTCAGGGATAATGAACTGGCGCCTGAGTTTTGGGGAATGGTTAGCATCAATCGTTATGTATCATCATCCTCCTACCCTTACCCACTCTAAGTGGGGTCGGCATAACATGTTACAAACATGTTGTCATATGATTTGGCTACGTATTTTACTACCGGCCGTCTGCCTGACGTCAACTTACCTTAGTCGTATACATATTTTATTGAACCGGATACCACACGGTGGGTCAACTCACCTTAGTCGCCTTTTACGACACCTCGGTAAGAAATGAGGGTGCTACTATTCTATTCAGCCGAATACCACACGGCTTTACATCAACCGTTATGTATCAGTTAAATAGAAATAATTTGATGCATCTGTTAAATATTCTAATACTAGCTTTTAACCGCAACTTCGTTCGCGTGGACTGATGTCATTGTGTGACTGTTGGCGTAGTCGGTTGATAACAGATGGCGCTTTTCCATTTCATCTTATTCCTGTTGAATTAGCAGGATTTTTAAAGCATGTATGTACCCCAATGTATAAGGAATAATTGTGCCAAATTTCATCTATATTGATTCAGCGGATTCGCCGTGAAAGAGTATCAAACACATCCATAGTCACAACCTTTCGGATTTATAATTTATTTATTTATTTATTTATCCCTCGAATAAAATGAAGGAGTTTCTCATCTTTACTCTGTGTTTTTAGGGTCCAGCAGCGTTTAGGGCCAGTCATTATATCAGCAAGACATCAGCTAAACCCTCAGCAGACTACGTATGGGTCGATGAGCAAACTCAGCCATTACCTAGATCTGCTAGACAGTACCTTCATGGATGGATGAGAGCAGAAGATCTTGCTTTGAGCCGTTGGGAAGCAGAAGTTGTAGTTTTTGAGGTACATTTTTCTAAGCAAGCCAATTGTGCGACAAGAAATAAAGTGAATTTCGAGGTTTTGTAATTTTTGCATCTTATTCCTAAACCCTCAAACGAATTACGTGCTTTTTGAAGGCGCAAAGTAGGAGCCGCAAGCTTACGTCGGTTTCTAATTTGTACATAATGTGTATAATAAAAACTGTTTCTTTCCTTTTTTTTTGGGGAACCAGCCTCTATTATTACTATTGTAGATTGGGACCAATACTGAATCTATGATTAATAGAAGCAGGCGTTACTTAGCAGGATTCTAAAGTACAGAAGTTAGAGTAGAGCAATCTTGCTATAATCCGCGTTTATGGACTGACGACCTCAAAAAGGTCGCGGGGAGCCGCTGGATACAAGCGGTACAAAATCGTGTGTTGTGGAGATCCCATGAAGAGACGTATGTCCAGCAGTGGACGCCCAACGATTGAAGAAGAATCCGCGTTTGTTAAGAGAACGTATGTTATGCAAAGTGTATGAAGCAGGCAACATTAACATACCTTGCACATGCAGGACAAGTCACCACAATCACTACGATCGTTTCGCCTCGAAACCGAAGCATCATCAGGAGGATAGGCTCCACGACATAATCGCAATAATAGTGAGTGTGTATAGTGCTTGTGTCGAGTGTGGGTGGTTTCGGCGTTTTGTGATACGTATGGTTGCTCCTCCTGCATGTATAAGGTATGTGACTGTTGCCTGCTTCATACACTTAGCATTACATAGATCTTAACAAACGCAGATTATACCAATATATAATTCAATTATATAATATAATTCAATAATAATTGAGAATTCATTAAATTGATAATTCAATAGTAGCTGCTGTACTATTTATGGTGACCTTGTGGTTGCAAAAGTCTTGAAAACTCTTGGGTACAGTGGTCTTAGAGTGATGATTAATGGGACGGGCTCAGGTTAGGTTAAATGTTGTTTAATCGGACGCCCACCCTATAAGGTCCCCGAGGCGGTCGATGTATCTGGTGCTCCCGATGCATCGTCCAGCGGAGTAAGGGGCCACTTTTAGAGAGGCCGCGACCCAGAGGTTGCGCACTCTGGGGTACAGAGTTGCTGCTGGCGGGGATAGGGGCAATGTCTTCACAGGTACCCTATCCCCGCCAGCAGCGTGGTGGAGCCTACAGGTTGTTTAAGTCGGTGCGAGTCTGACATAACCATCGCCTGTCCCCGTCGGGCGGCGGTACCCATATGGGGTTTTTCTTGTTTAAAAAAGATGAAATCTATCCCATTGGAATTTGTAAATGTTTCATTGATTTTTAATGTACAGGATAATGGCGGTGGCAAGATGTCGATACCAGACATTCAGTTGAGTCATACTCAAGTATTGTTGAGGTCCTCATTCTGCAGGCGTGTACTTTCCATATGTTACATATTGGAAAGAGTTGACAGCTTAGTGGTGAGTGCGATTTATGTATAAACAGTTTTATCCTTATAGCTTAATGTCTGATTTTCTTATCCTGCCATGAGTGTATAACGGAATGAACCTCACCATCTGTTGTTCCTCTACCCTTATCCCACTCTATGTGCGGCCGGCACAACGTGTTTTAAGATGTTGTCACATGATTTGTCTTTGTATTTTACGAGTGGCCGTCTGCTTGATGTCAACTTACCGTAGCTTACGACACCTCGGTAAGAAAGAGGGTGGTCTATTCTACTCAGCCGGATACCACATGGTAGGGCAAATTACCTTAGTCGCCTTTTATGTAACAAATGAGAATGGTCTATTCTACTCACCTCGGATCTCGGCTTATCTTAGTCGCCTTTTACGACACTTCGGTTAAAAATGAGGGTGATCTAATCTACTCAGCCGTATACCACACGGAGGGTCAACTTACTCTAGTCGCTTTTTACGACACTTCGGTAAGAAATGAGGATAGTACCATTCGATTCAGCCGGATACCACACAGCGTCTGCAAATAGATCATCCAGTTTTAAAAAACTCGAAGACTATATTTTCAGCTTAGTTTAGGAATTCCAACTGAAGTATTTCATTATGAAATATAGAAGAAAGGCTAGGCTTTAAAATAATGGTGGCAAGAATTTAAGCGCGCGTTTAGCAAAACGGAAGGATGAAAGAAATCGATGTTACTTTTTTTACTTTTTCCCGCCATTTCCGCTTAGTTACGTTCAGCTAGCTTTAATTAAAGATTCTTCTGGAACAAAAAATAACAGACTCGCTCGGGTAATTGATTTTTATAGCCAATTAAATCAATGCTGAGAGAATTGTTAAGACTAGCTTTGCTTGTAATGTTGCTTGTAAAATATATAGGTTTCTTTAATAATTTTTAACAAGTGTTATTATAAGGCTCATCCTCTTGTAACCGAGGTGTCGTAAAGATGACTAAAGTAAGTTGACACGCCGTGTGGTACGCGACTGAATAGAATATTTGCCTTGTTTCTTACTGTCAGGCAGGCGGCCAGTTGTAAAAGATCTAGCTAATTCATCTACCCACATGTTTGAAACATGTTTTGCATACCCCACTTAGAGTGGGATAAGGGCCGGAAAATGTTAGTTTAATAATAAGAGAGGTGGACTTGCAAAATCTAGGTAACATCGCCTTGGTGCCTTCTATGACTTAACCTTGGCTTGAGACAAAGCTGGCATGAAAAAAGATGTGCTGGCACCATATTGTGGAGCGTCGCTTTAGGGTTGTCTTTCGTCTGTAAGACAAAATCTCTGCCTTCAATAACCCAAGTATGATGGTAGGATTTACTGGTAGGTACCATACTGTGAAGCGTATCTAGTCTTAAGGATGTCGTCTGTGAGATAAATTCAAATTCAAATTCAAATAAACTTAAAAACAAGTCCTTTTGAATTGTCAACGCTACTGCTGGTTCTGGTGTTCCTACCGAGAAGAGCCAGCAAGAAACTCGGCGGTTGCTCTTTTCAATATAATACTTAGTACCTGGTTGACCAAGCCTTGCTAGGTAATTTTTTACAGAATAAAAAGAGAAACTTCAAAAAAAAGAAAAAAATATTACGTAGGTGGGGCTAATTCCTAGGTATTTTCATTTCTCGGGAGCGCCCGTTCCCCGAATAAGCTACTGACTTGATAGTTCATAAAATTCAATTCAATATAAATTTTAGTATATTTTTAATCCCCAAAAACAGGGATGAAACGATTTTTTTTAAATAAAACCTAGCTAGACCGATTTTTCTCCCTCAAAACCCCCTACATGCTGAGTTTCAGGAAAAATCCTTGGAGCCGTTTCCGAGATTCCAAAAATATTATATATACATACAAGATTAACTCATTTAAATATAAAAGATAACTACAAAACCTTTCGTTCCGGTAACGCGAGTATTATAGGCTGGTGGTGTCTGCTTCATATCATGAGCTAATATGTTTACTTAAAGACCGAACATCAATGGGAGAACATGGTCTTCACCATGGGACCTGAAGGATGGAGGGCGAGGTACCACATTTATTCACCAGGGTTGAAACCGGGCGGTGGAGTCCAGCATCGACCGACTCTGTCTAAGAATGGTATATTGTAATGTTCAAATTCAAAATATTCTTTATTCAAGTAAACTTGTAAGCAAGTGCTTTTGAATCGTCAACTCTATTGCTGGTTCGGAAAGCTGTATACCACTCGATGAGTCAACTTCCCTTAGTCCCCTTTTACGACACCTTGGTAAGAATTAAGGGCGGTCTATTCTACTCAGCTGGATACCACACTGCTAATAAGAAAAAAAAATATTTTTAATTCTCTGGGTTTTTTTGTGAGGTATAGTGCATGATTTTGTTCGCAGGTTGTTATCTAGTCCGTTTATTTTATCTCGGGGCGTGGAGATGTGTGTGGGTCAGTGACCAAGTACCAGTGGATGCTACAGACTCCCCTCTCCTGCCGTTCTCACCCCTGATGAGCCAAGCACCAACGAAACCAGGAACTAAGCAAGCAGCTACTGTCACCTCAAATATTGTCCATCTATGGCCGTTGCTACTTTGCAAGGTAATCTTAAATTATCAAATCAAGTTTAATCAGTCCAATCGATGATACTCGTGCCCTTATCCCACCCTAAGCGGGGTCTAACATGTTATAATCATGTTGTCACATGTTTTGGGTACGTATTTTATGAGCAGCCGTCTATCAGATATATATGAAATTCTATTCTAAATTAATTCTAAATTTCTATTCTAAAATAGAAAAAATTCTAAAAACTACTTAAGTATGCAATTTGGTTCTAAAATTGGCTTTTAGCATTTTGGCATACTTAGTTCGAATTTTAATTTTTAGGTACTTAGTGCCTTATTTACTTCAAGTGTTCATATATTTTCTGAATATTAGAAACGGCTGTAACGATTTTCATGAAACTTAGTATGTAAGGGGCAATAAATCGATCCAGCTAGGTTTCCTTTTAAAATATTTCGTGTAATCTCTGTTTTCAGGCACTGGAAAACTAGTAAAATATAAAATAGAATGCAATTGTTAATTTTTCTGTCATTTGTAAAGTTGTAATAGCTCTGTTGGAAACGGTGCCAGATATTTCCAGCCTTTTCTTTTTTTATATCTTTCAATAAAGATACCGAGCAAAACTCGGTCGACTAGGTAAATGAAATACATATTTGTGACATATTGATTTCCACACGGATAAAGTCGCGGGAACAGCTAGATTTATATAAAAAACGGATAATACACTCTATATTTAACATTTCATACATTTCCTTATTTAAAGTAACGAAAGTGGTATTCCAAATCGTTATTCAACAGTAACCATTACGAGTTATGACTATTGCAACATTTAAAACACTGACAACAGTTTTTTTACGCTCCGCTTAACGTTTCGCTTATTAGTTTTAGATATTAACAACTTTTTTTTGCTTTTAAATTCTATTACTTCATTATAATTTCACAATGTCCAAATTTACTTCTATAAAATTATTTTATTATAAATATTTTATTTATGAATTAAAAAATAACTATCAAGTGATAAATCTAAATAATTTAAAAAATTAAGATCCATAATACAAAAGTAATAAAATTCTTTTGATATAAATAAATTTTATCGCGGATTAAGGCAACGTAATTTTATTATTACTCTCCATATGTCTAATTTAGGTTCTAGAAAAAAAAGAATCCTGCTTTACTTTAAAATAGATAAATATCAGCTTCTGATTAAAGAAGTCTATGTTACTTTCAAACCTTTCAATCATCCAGCGGATTTCCTGTTAAAACGTTACATACTAACTGACAGATAAACAGACAAACAGGTTAACAGGTACACAGACGGGCTGGCAGACGTAAACATTAATAAAACTAGGTCACGCAGGTAGTTTTTTTTATAAGATATATATTAAATGAAAGAACGCGACAGGTGACATGTGGGATCGATCCCAGGCTTTGAACTTTTTTGGGTTTACCCGTTACCATTAGGCTATCACAGCTTTGCGTTTGACAGCTCAAATATCATTTGCATCTAATTCTACATTTTAACATTTTTTTAATGCACGAAAACGAGTATAAAAGACTTTTTTTACTTTTTCTGAGCACTTGCTAAGCTAAAGCGAAGCTAGCAAGATTAATTTTTTCCCCTCCAAAACCCTCTGTATGCTGAATATCAGCAAAACCGTTGAAATATAAAAAATTACATCAATCATGTATTACACAATTGTTCTCTATTGTCCTCTAAAAGTTATATATACATATATAAATAATATATATATATATATATATATATATATATATATATATATATATATATATATATATATATATACACACATATATATATATATATATATATATATATATATATATATATATATATATATATATATATTCAATAATATTCAATAATATATTCAAGTAATAGTCGACATGTATAGATGTGTCACGACTAGTGTACGATGCCCTGCTGGAATAGGCGACGAGTTCCCCGTAGAAGTAGGCGTTCACCAGGGATCGGCACTGAGTCCCCTATTGTTTAATCTCGTGATGGACTACCTGACATCCGAAGTCCAGCAACCTGTACCCTGGAACATTCTATACGCTGATGACATTGTGCTGATCGACTCTGATCCAGAGGCCCTCCAAACAAATTTAGAAACCTGGCGTGTGGCACTGGAAACAGCAGGACTAAAAATCAGCAGAGACAAAACACAACACATGCACTGCAAGTTCGCGAATTCCAGCGGTCGCCACACTATCTTCCTCCAATCTTTTGCCCTTAAGACTGTCCCAAGCTTTAAATACCTAGGCAGCGTGCTATCCAACGATGGTAACATCGATGTGGATATAGAACACCGCAGGAACGTAGGTTGGCAAAAATGGAGAGAGCTCAGCGGGGTTCTTTGCGATGCGAGAATGCCTATACGCACTAAGGGAAAGGTCTACAAAACAGCCGTAAGACCCGCAATAATGTACGGTTCGGAATGCTGGCCCCTCAAACAGAAACAGGCCGACAAATTACACGTCACAGAAATGAGAATGCTGAGATGGTCTGCGGGCGTCACACTTCTAGACAAGGTCCCCAACCTTTACATAAGGGGAACTTTTAAAGTGACACCCATCGTGGACAAGCTCAGGGAATCACGACTGCGATGGTACGGCCACGTCATGAGGAGACCAGTAGACCATATGACTAGACAAATTCTGGAACTTGAAGCCGCACCAAAAAGACGTGGGAGACCCCGTACTACATGGATAAAGAATATAATTGACGACCTTAAAAGGGAAAACATAGATCCTCAGACGATCCAGAACCGCCAGCTCTGGAGAAATTTAGTTAGGAGAGCCGACCCCAATTAAAAATGGGAAGAAAGCCAGAACATGATGATGATATATATAACTTTTATAAATATAATATATATATGTATGTATAATATGTATGTATATATGTATGTATAATATGTGTTATGTATATGTTTATGTATATTATATAAACTAATCACAAAGTACCTTAATTGTTATTATAGTCTACAATAGAATTAGAAAACTAAATTTGAATGTCCTTGTATTGAATTTCTTAGCTTTATATGATTTGGTCTTTCCTTTATGTTTTTTTTTTTATATTTATACTTTGTCAACTGTAATGCTCATGTCGTCACCATCTGTAATTGACGATACATTTACCTAAAAACTGTTTATATTAATAATGAGTTTATTTAATGTGTATGATGTATTTGTCGTTGATGGTCTTACAAAATAAATAAATAAATAAATAAATATATATAAATAAAAGTTCGCGACAGCATATATCCAGCCTATAAGGTGATTAACCTTTAACAGTTTAGCCATTTTTATGGTTATCAAAAGACAATATTCTTCTACGGTTCTAATCCACGTGGGCGGAGCCGCTGGCGATTGCTAGTATATATATACATCTATTTATTTCGTCTGATCCTTAATATCTCGACATCACGAAACGATATAACCACAAAATTGTGGTTCAAATTTGCGCAAATTTGACTTAACAATGGTATTTCTTGCAATACGAATACCTAAACACTTTAAGCAGCCAGTTACACAGATTTATTGCTGGTAACGAACTGAGGGCAATTTATTTAATTATAAACAGAGATCGACGGCATTTCTTGTACCGCCGATGTTGAGTTTATGGAAGAGTCTAGAGCGCACTCTAAATTATACGAATATTAGCTGTGCCTTCAAACCAAATCAAATCAAAATATCTTTATTCAAATAAGCTCTTTTGAATCGTCAAGGATCAATATGATTAATGAAGCTACAACTGGTTCAGAATGTTGCTCTTACCGAGAAGAACCAGAAAGAAACTCGGCGGTCAATATTTTTAACATTTTAAATTTTACATTATTAAACCGTTGTCTCGAATGAAGCTGAAAGGATTTTCAAATCCAGTCTTTTTTATCATCCTAATAATCTTTAATTTTGTAATATGCTTTACGTATAAGCATATCTCTTATACTTAATTTAAACCTTCCTGTAGACTGGTCTAGTATGGATTGCGGGATTTTATTGTAAAAGCGAATACCGAGACCATCGAATGAGTTGCCTATTCTGCTGAATCGCGACAAGCGAGGTCACAAAAGGCTTGTGATAACTGTATCACAAGCTTTTTGTGACTTCTCGTATGTCTATGATTATACATCGAATTTCGTCTTATACATATGGATATATTTTTTTCTTCGCCCACGTGAATATCTTTTTCCCGCGTAAATTCCGATCCCGGGGGAATTCTAATGAAACCTAATCCTTCCTCAAAAATTACACTATGTTGTAGTGAAAATCGTACAAAAATTCGTCCAGTAGATTTTGAGAAAATCGATCACATATATACAGGCTTTGGGGCTTTGTGTTAAGTATTACATTAATGGTAACAGATTAAAGAAAAGTGCATGCAAATCAGATGAGAATGCTACGGTCGATGGTGTGATAAGATTTGATAGAATACGAAATGTGTGTAGTAGAGTTGTTGTTATGAGAGTGAAAGTTGCCCCCATTTAATAAAGATGAGAAGTGCTAGATTTAGTTGTTATGTACATAAAATGAGGAGGGATGAATATCATGAGACCAACAGAGTTTAAAATATGAATGCGGATGGGAAAACGGGAATTTTTAGTCCTATAGAAACAGAGACGAATACTAGAAACAGACATAAACTAATGACGCATAGGGTACGCCTCCAAAAATTCCGATCATTTGTCGGTCTCATCATCTAGACTAACCTTTACTGAAGTTCAGAAATCATCTTAAAACAATGTTGCTACATAAAGCTTACAATTGAGGATTATTTGAGTGATAGTAGCATATCTGTCAGCGCACACTATATACAATAACACGATATAACGGGAATACCACTATTCCCGTTCCGAGATGCACTTCTCTTGAATGACGAACAAAGACTGAATGTCACTGAAACGTTTTATCAATAGAAAGACTCAACCGGAAACAACACGTCACAGCGTTGGTACCATTTTAATCAGAAGGGCGCGATACTCTTGTTTCATGACTGTGTTGCTATAAAATACAAAGCGGAAGTCAATGGCGACAACATATCTTAGCTGTAGTCAGCTACGCACCAAGCAACAATTAACTTGTAACCATCAATCAAATTGTTGTTGTAATTATTTTTTTCAAAAGATTAGCCGCCGAGATTCTTAATGTTCTTCTCGGTAGGAGTAAACTTTCGAATCAGTGGTAGCTTCTTTAAAACATTTGACGATTCAAATACTGTAAACAGTCGACTTGAATAAAAAGAATAATTTGAATTTTTGTTACACCGCTGCATAAATCTTATTGTACTAAATTTTATCAATATTGATGCAGCGATTATACGTGAAAGCAGACATACAGATAGACAGAAAGACCTTTTTTATATTACCTAGTTTAGATACAAAATCTTAAACACTTGTACATGTATATTAATAATTGGAAGGAATAGTTATATTTTTATCAATAAAAATAAATGGTCATAGCAAATACGAATAAAGAGTTTTATCACCATAATATATTGTGCAACAAAGTATAGAATTACGTACAGTGAAGACCCGTTATTTATTCAGTGAATATCTTTGAGATATATAAAGAGGCTCATATACCATTGTGCAGAATGTTATATGGGGTTATTATAATAGGAAATATTGCCCATTCTTGGCATCTTTATTTATCGTACATTCCACGCAAAAGAGTATTTTATACTAAGTTTTCTTTGCTAGTTTTCCTCAAAGTATTGGCACAAACTTGCAGAACCGCCACCACAAGACACAAGCAGTACATACGTTCACTATTACAAACACGACAACCTGTTCGCCCCGCAACCGAAGCATTATCAGGAGATAGACTCTTCGACAAAATCGCAAACCGACTTTGTCGTGTTACTTGCCGTTTTTGTCGTGGAGTCTATCTCATCTTTGATTTCTGCAAGTACTTTTACGAATCTTGCATATATCAGGGATGAAAACGGATAGTTCACTCTACATTTAGCATCTTCTTCCTTCCTGCTTTTATCCTAATCTAAGTGGGGCCGGCACAACATATTGCCAACATGTTGTCACATGATTTGGCTACGTGTTTTACGACCGGCCGCCTGCCTGACTTCAACTTTTTTTTTGTCAGGAAAACCCATTATGGGTCATCACCGCCCGACGGGGACGCGCGGTGGGTATGTCGGACTCGCACCGACTGAAAACCTGACAGTGCTCCACGGCGCTGCTTGTAGCGGGAACAGGGTACCGTTGTACACATTGCCCCCATCCCCACCAGCAGCAACTCTGAACCCCAGAGTGCGCAACCTCTGGGTCGGGACCTCTCTAAAAGTGGCCCCTCCCTCCGCTAATAACCGCCTCGGGGACCTTTTCAGATGGGCGTCCGATAAACCCCGTTCGAAAAGCCCAGAGGTCCCGGCGTTAAGGCGGCATCTGACGGGCTTTGGCGAGTCGTCTGCGCCCCGCTCGACTGCGGCGGATCGGGTCCAAGGACTTGATTTCCCGGATCCGCCCCGCCGCCTTCTTCCGCGAGATTAGGTCCTCGCAGAAGGAGGCCATCGCTGCCCACGATCTCTCCCTGTCCACCATGGCACGAACCACGGTGGGCAAGGAGAGATCGTGTCCCACCTGTGCCACGAACTCTGCCCGCTGAACCGCCCAAGCTGGGCAGTCTACGAGCATATGCAGCACCATGTCCTGACTTCAACTTACCTTAGTCGTATTTTACGACACGTTGGTAAGAAATGAGGATGGTCTATTCTATATTCTACAGCCGGATACCACACGGCAGGTCGACTTACCTTAGTCGCCTTTTATGACAACTCGGTAAGAAATGAGAGTAGTAAAATTCTAATCAGCCGGATACCACACGGCGTCTGCAAATAGATCATCGATAGTTTAAAAAAACCAAGACTACATTACGTTACGAGCCACTTCTTGGAACTTTAACTCTATATCCTGAACTCATAAAACATTCAAGACGTATTACTGTTTAATTGCTAATCAAAATTGAACAGGAGCTTCTAAAGTCGGTTGTGTTCTATTTAAATAGGCTCTTGTATAAATATTTATGTATCTTTGACATTTAAACAAAGACAGATTAAAGAAGAGTGGATACAAATGAGGTGAGAATGTTTGGGTGGATGTGTGCTGTAACAAGACTAGATAATGTACAGAACCGGCTATACTCACGTCTTATTCTATCGGGTCAGCCCGACTAGTTTCATAGAGCTCATGAATAAATGCCCCGGATGGGTTCGAAACTAGTCGGACTAACCCGATAGCATAAGACGTGAGTATAGCCGGTTCTATACAATTACTATGAATACTACTCACGATAGTTTAAATTAAAGAAACTAGATAACATACGAAATGAGTATATAATGGAAAGTCTGAAATCTGCGTCCATTATAGAAAACACCAATTTCAAAATTAAGATGGTATAGCCATGTAATAAGGCATGAAAATCATGTGACCAAACGAGTGTTAAATACAAAGTACCTGATTGACCTAAACTGGCTCGGTAATTTTTTGACAAAATAAAGTAGTAGTAGTAGCGACCTGTTACTATCCCACTGCTGAGAACAGGCCTCTTCTCTCCGTGTTTGGAGAGAAGGTTTGGAGCTAATACCTACCACGCGGCTCCAATGCGGATTGGTAGGTTACACATATCTCCAGAATTCTCTAGAGATATGCAGGTTTCCTCACGATGTTTTCCTTCACCGAAAAGCGTGTGATACATTGCAATTATAAATAAGACACATAAGTTTTATCAGAAAAATTCATTGGTGTCTGCCCGGGTTCGAACCCGTGCCCTCCTCGAAAGAATCGCACGGTGTTACCGCTGGGCTACCACAGCTTCCTGACAAAATAAAAAAAAGAATAAAATAATAGGGTGGGTGGGGCTCGATCCTACGAGTAGGCATTTCCATTTCTCGCGACCACCCGTTTCCCGAATAAGCTGACTTGACATTTAGCAGCGAAAATAGTGCTATATATTCAATAAATTAAAAGTAAATTTTAGTAATTTTTAATGCTCAAAAATAGGGATAAAACGTTTTTTCCGTGGTATTCGGTTGGGCGCAATAGACCACCCTCATTTCTTACCGAGTTGTTGTAAAATATGACTAAGGTTAGTACACGTCAAGTAGGCGGCCGGTGATAAAATACGAAATCCAAAATCATGTGTGTTTATAACATGTTGTGCAGTCCCCACTTAGAGTGGGATAAGGGCAGGAGGAAAGAAAAACAATAGTAGTCATATATGTCTTTGCTATTAATATAATTACAGGCGCTGCTCAAGCTGGCCGCACCCGATATGAATTCAGATGAAAACTCTAATATGGAAGACGAAGCTATGTCGGACTTTGACATACTGCATGCTTTGACTGGGGCTGTGAATTTGACCTATAATTTCAAGGGTATTGGTGTTAATATTTGTTGTTTCGTACTTTCAAACATTATGTTAATTCTACTATATCGAAAAGAAAAAATTATTTTGCTATAATCCGCGATAAAAACATACAAGATTCTCTCTTCTCTTCTTCGTCGTTCCCTCACTGCTGAGGATCGTGACTCCATCCAAATCTGGCCACCAGCTGCCTCCATTGGTTACGCTCCTCTGCCTGGTGAAATGCGTAACTGATACAACATATAACATACAATATATAACATACAAGATTAAATCATTCTTTTATCAAATTTTTATCGCGGATTATAGTAAAATAATATTCTCATTACTTTTGTATTATGGACCTCCGCAAAGTAACGCCTAATTCTATAAATTATCTACTATATCGATTAGGGGTTTAATAAACAACACAAGCCTCATCTGTGTTAGCTGTGATAGCCCAGCGAAAATGCTGTGATAGGCCAGCGAAAAAGATGTGATAGCCCAGCGAAAAAGTTGTGATAGACCAGCGATAAAGCTGTGATATCCCAGTAAAAAAGCTGTGATAGACCAGCGAAATAGATGTGATAGCCCAGCGAAAAAGATGTGATTTCCCAGTGCAAAAGCTGTGATTGCCCAGCGATACAGCTGTAATAGACCAGTGAAAAAGCTGTGATAGAACAGCGAAAAAGTTGCGATAGACCAGCGAAAAAGTTGTGGTAGACCAGCGGTGGAACACTGCGACTCTTTCGAGAAAGTCACGGGTTCAAACCCAAAGCAGGCACCAATGAGTTTTTCTGTAAAAACTTATGTGTCTAATTGATCATTGCAATTTATCACACGCTTTTTGGTGAAGGAAAACCGCATATTTATAACATGTTGTGCCGACCCCACTAAGAGTGGGATAATGGCAGGAAGATGATGAGTAAGAAAACGTAACTTCTAGATTCAGAAGAGTTATGGAATATTGTGACGTCAGAGGTGCCAGTGTTCACGTGGGATGACGATGACGACACCCTCACCAGCACGGTCAAGTCGAGGAGCACGAAAAAACCTACCACTAAAGAGACAACAGTTATAAGGGTTCTTGTCTTTTAATTGTGTAATGTCTTTTAATTTTGACTGGCCCGTTGGAGCAGTGGGTAGTAGTGACCCTGCCTTCAGCTCCGCAGGTCGCGGGTTCGATTCCCGCCGAGGGCTAACATTTTCTATAAATGAATTTGTTGGTCTTTGAGCCTGGGTGTATATTTGTATTTAAGTATGTATTTAAAAAATATATAAGTATATATTCACCAGTTGTCTGTCACCCATAACACAAGTATTAAGTTACTTACTTTGGGGACGGACGACCGTGTGTGTAAGTGTCCCATATATCCCATATAATTATCCACAACTGCGGCGATCTTTCCTCTAATTAATATATCTATCTATATTATAAATGTGAAAGTTTGTGAGTATGAATGTATGTTGTTGAGTATGAATGTTCGCAGGCAAAATAAAATAAAGGGTGGGGTTGAACCGATTAGTATATAACTAAACTTATTTGGGTATTGCTTCGCTTTGCGATTTTGGACGTGGAGTCTATCTCCTGACGATGCTTCGGTTGCGGGGCGAAACGATTGTTGAGTTTGTGATAGTGAACGTATATAGTGCTTGTGTATTGTGGTGGCGGTGGTGGAGGTTTGTGTTGTGAACGCAGCCACAACAAACCTTTTATATCTGTCATCAATCCATAAATTCAAATTTGACAACTACCTTTGTAACGGACTTACTTACCGCCTTATTACTACTACTACACAGACTTGCTACCTTAACCAAAACTGACTATTAAAACTGAGAAAAGAAGACTTCATTGTATCATTACCAGCGCCTAAATATCTTCTTCATAACATCTAAGAAGAAACAGTTTGTGCATGTGTTTTTTACGACTCCTGCATGTATCAGGTATGATAACCGATTGTCCACTCTACATTTAGCATTATATATATTTTCTATTTTACTTCATCGCGGATTATAGCAAAATAATTTTATTATTACTATTGTATTATGGATCTCCGCAAAGTAACGCCTAATTCTATAAATTATGTATGTTTATTATCCTCTCACTGCGAATGGGCTGAACCGATATCGACGAAATTTGGCACAATTAATCCTTATACACTGGGGTAACATATAGGGTATAGAAATCCTGTCAATCACTACATAGTATAAACCAAAGTTGCATTCTTTGTTTGTCCCTATATCCCTATGTATGCTTAAATCTTTAAATCTACGCAACAGATTTTGATTCGGTTTTTTTAATAGATACAGTAATGAAAGAGGAAAATTTATATGTATAATAACATTCAATACGGAGTAGAAAAATACTGTAATTTTTGAGGTTTCTGTAAATAATTACATTTTTTTCCGCTTACATTGCAAACGCAGGCTAAACCCTACGAGATTTATCAAAATAATGTACTACGTATTTGTACACCTTAAAAAGTGTTCGGGTTTGCACTATTGAACTGGGAGGATGCTATAGGGGTATAAATAAAACCACCGTATGCACCTTGATCTTGAGTACCACCGTACTAATATGTGGAACCGACTCAAAATATTTTATTGTTGAACCTATATAATTTACAAAGGCAACTCGATAGCGCAAGATAAAACGGAACAGCGCCATCTAGTTTCGTTTCACGAACTAATAATTTAAATATAAGAAACATTATTGAATACCTATATGAGTTACAAAGGCAACTCAATAGCGCGAGACAAACTGGAACAGCGCCATCTAGTTTAGTTTTGCGAACTAATAATTTAAATATAAGAAACATTATTGAATACCTATATGAGTTACAAAGGCAACTCAATAGCGCGAGACAAACTGGAACAGCGCCATCTAGTTTAGTTTTGCGAAGTAATATAAAATTATAAGAAACATCATTGAACAAAAAGGTCTACTGAAAACTCCGCGATGATAAAATCTATCTCTTATGCATAATGGGTTATGCAATAGCATTATTTGTCATTTACTTTTAACGAAAAATAATGTCCTATTTTCGGAGCAATTTTGTACAATATAGCATGAATCCAAAAGTAATAATAAAATTATTTTGCTATAATCCGCGAAGAAGTAAAATAGAAAATATATATAATGCTAAATGTAAGTGGACAATCGGTTATCATACCTGATACATGCAGGATTCGTAAAAACACACGTGGCGGTGATGCACAAACCTCCACCATCGCCACCACAATACACAAGCACTATATACGTTCACTATCACAAACTCAACAATCGTTTCGCCCCGCAACCGAAGCATCATCAGGAGATATACTCCACGACCAAAATCGCAAAGCGAAGCAATACCCAAATAAGTTTAGTCATATACTAAACGGTTCAACCCCGCCCTTTATTTTATTTTAAGCTTGAACTAGAAACATTTATCTGATCGTTAATGAGGGTGCCATTGTTATGTTTAATAATCTCAAGGTTTTCCAATAGGCTCAGCTTAAGTCCTTTATTAGAACACGTGTGCAAAACTTTGAAACTATGGTCATTAGGAACTTTATGACCGCTTTCTATGAAATGTTTGGCGAAATGTGAATTTTGTGGTTTATTATTCGAAAGATCACAAACGTATGTTTGTTATGTTTAAACGTATCTTTCGCAAACCAACCTACACGGATACGATCATACCTGCTTCTTCTTTTCGCCTCTGGCAACACAAACTTATTAGCAAATTAACATAATTATAAGCAAATTAACGCCTAATTCTATAAATTATAGCATTAATCGTTATCCAATTAAGTACCTTAAATACATTGTTGATTTAATATAGATCAATATGGCCGTTTACAGCATGTAATTGAAGTGTACATTTTCGAAGACATTACAGATTTAAAGTGCTGTGAGGAGGCCAGTTGAACGCAGTTGCGGGTAAAGGCTAGACCATTTTAAAATATACTTCCTCCAGAGGGCTTCGATGACGTCGGTTCTCGTAGAGGACACTAAGCACCTGCCTCCGTACGCTCTCCCTGGTATAACACCAGGACACGAAATGAACATGTTGGTGACGATGGCAAGAGATCTGCCATTAAAGAAACCTTTGCCGGAACCTGGTATAATTCCATGTTTTTTTTATTAAATTCAAATTCACAATATTCTTCATTCAAATAACTTGTAAACAAGTGTTTTTGAATCGTCAACTCTACTGTTTGTTCGGCTGTTCCTACTGAGACGAGCTAGCAAGAAACTCGGCGGTTGCTCTTTTAAAAATATAATTGTTATTGCTAATTACATTTAATCTAAGTAACTAAGTAATCCTCAACAGCATAGTATGCTTTCTGTATCAGCCTCTCTTTAACAGTGTTTTTAAACTGTTGTAATGGCAAAGCTAAAATTGCGGAATTTTATTATAGAATCTTATACCCAGACCCACAAAGGACTTACGCACTTTTCTTAGGTGCAAAGCAGGAGCTCCACGTCAAAATCGTTAATTAGTTTAGCACGACTAAACTAATTAACCATTCTGAGTCTCTCTGAGTTATTAATTCTTTTACGAATTCTGCATGAGAACGAATACTCTACATTTAGCAATACATATATTTACTTTAATCGCGGCTTATAGCATAATAATATTTTTATTACCTTTGCATTCGTATTTACGTTAAACTTGCCGTGTGGTATCCGGCTTAGTAGATCACCCTCTTTCTGACCGAGGTGTCGTAAAACACGACTAAGGTAGGTGGTGTCGGCACAACAATTTATAAATATGTTGTCTCATGATTTGGCCGCCGTGTGGTATCCGGCTGAGTAGAATAGACCACCCTCATTTCTTACCGAGGTGTCGTAAAAGGCGACTAAGGTAAGTTGACCCACCGTGTGGTATCGGGTTGAGTAAAATAGACCACCCTCTTTCTTACCGAGGAGTCGTAAAATACGACTAAGGTAAGTTGACGTCAGGCAGGCGGCCGGTCGTAAAAACGCAGCCATATCATGTGACAGCATGTTTATAACATGTTGTGCCGACCCCACTTAGAGTGGGATAAAGGCAGGAGGATGATGTTGTCTCATGATTTGGCTAGGTATTTTACGACCGCCCTGCCTGTCATCAACTTTCCTTAGTCGCTTTTTACGACACCTCGGTAAGAAATGATTGTGGTTAATTCCATTCAGCCGGATTACACACGGCAATACCTGATATTCAATATTAACTCAATATTGAATATTATTTTAATTTTATCAAATTCTTTCAGAGGTACCGTTATGGAAGACCTATCGTTGGATAGACTGGGCACGGAGGCATGGTCTCTATGAAGCTTTTGATTGTCCACGGACAAGATTTCTGAAAGTGAACGGTCTACTAAAACTCTCCTATGCTCCTCATTTATTGGATGTACAGAGTACCGAATCGGTAATTATGTTTCAAAAAAATTAACTAACTACTGTTATTTATTAAAACTACAGTTATTTATTTTTTTAATTTTAATTTTATAAATAAATATATTACTGTAGTTATTTATTTTTTTAGAAAAAAATATATATTTTGCTATAATCCGCGATGAAGTAGAATAGAAAATATATATAATGCTAAATGTAGAGTGTAGTGCTTGTGTATCACGGTGGCGGTGGTGGAGGTTTGTGCATGTGTTTTTTACGACTCCTGCATGTATCAGATATGATAACCGATTGTCCACTCTACATTTAGCATTATATATCTTTTCTATTTTACTTCATCGCGGATTATAGCAAAATAATTTTATTATTACTTTTGTATTATGGATCTCCGCAAAGTAACGCCTAATTCGATTTTCTTAAAATCTAATCTATATTTTTGTACGGTTTTACTAAAAGATAGTGCAATTCTAAGAGAAAGTCGAAAGTTGTGGTATCCGGCTAAGTAGAATAGTACCACCCTCTTTTCTTACCGAGGTGTCGAAAAAGGCGACTAAGGTAAGTTAACCCACCGTGTGGTATCCGGCTGAGTAGAATAGACCACCCTCTTTTCTTACCGAGGTGTCGTAAAAGGCGACTAAGGTAAGTCGACGTCAGGCAGGCGGCCGGTCGTAAAAACGCAGCCAAATCGTGTTACAGCATGTTTATAACATGTTGTGCCGACCCCACTTAGAGTGGGATAAGGGCAGGAAGATGATGATTACAGTATTATGTAAATTGTGTTATAGAGGTCGCGAAGTTGTAAGAAAGGGAGTCTTCGTGTCAATCCAACAGAGATATACAAAAATAATGTACTAGAGACTTGTAAATTATACAAATACTACAAAAGGTTTAGGACAGCATATCCTTATCTTTTATGGTTAATTCACAATAACTTCTTTATTCTCAAAATTTCAATTCGGAAAAAATTAAGTGACACACTGACAGAAGTTACAATAAAGTGTTGGTGTTGGCGACGTGTGGTGACTTGTCCTGCATGTATAAGGTATGTGATTGTAATTGTTGCCTGCTTCATACACTAAGCATTACATATAGCCTTTAACAAGCGTGGAATACAGTAAAATGATTTTATTATTACTTCTGTACTATGGAATTCTGCAAAGTAACGCCTGCTTCTTATAAATAACAGTGACTTCAATGCGGGTAATGCTACTAAAACAGCTAGTATGTTTATATTATTTTGTGGTATGTTTGTTTGTTTATAATTTTGCAGATCACCTACCAATTCAGAGAAGAACACGATAGGACCAATCCTCCGGTAAGCACTGTATCATTCTATTATATATGTTAATCTAGTATCTTCCTGTCCTTTTCCCACTCTAAGTGGGGTCGGCACATGTTTTTCTCTTCCATTCTGTTCTATCATTCGTCAACTCTGGCTCTACTCCTTTTATATGCATGTCATACTTCACACAATCCAACCATCTCTTTTTAGGCCTCCCTCTAGGCACATATCCATCCACATTCAAATTTAACACTCGTTTGGTCACATGATTTTCATCCCTCCTCATTACATGTCCATACCATCTCAATCTTGCACTTCTCGTCTTTTCTATGATGGGTGCAACTTTTAGACTTCCCTTTATATACTCGTTAATGTATACTATCTAACCTAATATATAAAGCTAAAGAGTTTGTTTGTTTTTTGAACACGCTAATCTTAGAAACTACGGGACCGATTTCAAAAATTCTTTGAGTGTAAGATAGTCCATTTATCGAAGAAGGCTATAGGTTAGGTTAGAGGTTATAACAACACGCTAAGATGAATAGGAGAGGAGCAGCAATAAAAGAACGAAAACGGCTAAAATATAAAGCTTTCCTTGCGTGCGCTAAGTAAACGGTGAAATTTATTCAAAAATCATGTATTACAAAGTCGTTCTCCTCTAAGTCCGCGATAGCGTATGTCTAGCTTTGAAGATTAACCCACTCTAACCATTTTTATGGTTATCAAAATACTATATTACGGTATTAATCTTTCAACGCGGGCGAAGCTGCTGGAGACTGCTAGTAGTAGATAAAGTATACAGGCCTAAGTTTGCGGCTCCTGTTTTGCGCCTAACGAAAGTTCGTTAACCGTTTGTGGGTTTGGTATATCTATATTATAATTCCACTTGCAAATTTTACCTTTGCCATAACAGGTATTTAAAAAACTTCAAAAGCTAGCACAGAAAGCTTATATACTATTGAGGAGTACATGAATAATAAAAGCGTGAGGAATTAACATCTCTTCCACCTAGCACAAGATAGCAATGACGGAATGTAAATAGAAGTTTCGCTTGCTCTCCTCAGTAAAATAGCCGTCTTTTACTGTCCCAATGCTGGGAATAATCATTATCTCTCCACAGAATTCTCTACAGATATGCAGGTTTCCTCACGATGTTTTTCTTACCGAAAAGCGTGTGATAAATTGCAATTGATAAAAGACACATAAGTTTTAACAGAAAATTCATTTGTGTCTGCCCAGGGTTTGAACCCGTGACCTCCTTGAAAGATTTGCACGTTGTTACCGCTTGGCTATCACAGCTCTCCTCAGTAGGAGCTATTATTCGAACCAGCAGTAGAGTTGACGATTCAAAAGTGCTATATTTGAATAAAAAATATTTTGAATTGTAATGTATTTTAGCTAAAGAAAGGCGGGAAAGACTTGAACAGATCGACCACAGCCAACTCGACAACGGCGCAGCAAATGAAAGAAGAGCTCCGGGAATGGGTTCAATTTGCAGCGGTGAACGTTAAACTGTTTTTTTTTCTGTTTAGAATAATATTATTAATATGGGTAGTAAGTAAGTAGCGGCCTGTTACTTTCCCACTGCTAAACATATCTCCAGATTTGAAAGTTACGACTCGATGCTTTCCTTCACCGAAAAGCGTGTTAAAATTTCAATTATCAATTAGACACAAGTTTTAACAGAAACAATCATTACTGTCTGCCCGGATTTGAACCTGTTACCTCTTCGAAAAAGTCGCACGGTGTTACCATTGGGCTATTACAGCTTATTATATGGAATTATGGGTAATCATTTTAAAATACCTATTTTTTCAAAGTCATGAGCGTACGGTTTAGCCAGTTAGTTAAAAAATAGGAGAAACAGGTCATACGAAAAATCATGACTAGGCAGTTCGAGCAGTTACCGGAAATCATTTCTTGTTCATCACCATCTTCCTGCCCTTATCCCACACTAAGTGGGGTCGGCTTAACATGTTATAAGCATGTTGTCACATGATTCGGCTACGTATTTTACGACCGGCCGCCTGCCTGACGTCAACTTACCTTAGTCGCCTTTTACAACGCCTCGGTAAGATATGAGGGTGGTGCTATTCTACTGAGCCGGATACCACACGGCTGGTCGACTTACCTTAGTCGCCTTTTACGATACCTTGGTAAGAAAACAGACAGACAGAGTGGTCGTGGTTGATGACGTCTTTTAGTGTAAACTTCGCAATGCGCCTTCACTCCCATAGTTTTCTGCTCAAAACGCATTTACGCATATGAATGGTTCAGTTTTAAAAAATTATGCTTTCACATTACAGATTCAGGAATCGATAAAAAATATAAGCGTCCTCTACTATCCATCGATGTATCAATTCACATCAGTAGCAAGTAATCCACCGCTAAGAGTCACAAAGTTACCAAATAAAGCTATAGATATACCAGGATCAAAGTCGGCTCCTCTGTACCTTCAAATAGACGGACCTGATGAGAATGTGCTAAGAATCTCGTTAAATATGCTTCACCCTAGAGTGCTTTTTAACTGCGGGCTGCCAATATTTGATTACATCGAACCAGCGTATTTGATGCTGGAACTTTTTGAATGGTTTAAGGACTGTGAACTGCCAACGGCGAAGGCGTATATAGAAACTCGAGGATATAATTCTGTCGAAATCAAATTGCCGCCAGGAAGGCATTTTTGCAGGTTATTGCTTTTTATATTTTGAAACGTGTCGAAAATAAAGGAATGAATGATAAATAAAGATGACCTTAAGTAAAACCTATAAAATTTAAATTAGGGAGTTTTGGTGGAGAAAAATTGATCTAGCTAGGCTTTATTTAAAAAAAAGTCTTATCCTGTTTTTGGGCATTAAAGAAATACTTAAATCTACATTGAATATGAAACACTATTTTTGATATAAATAATCAGCGTACCTTGGTCGGAGAATGGGCGGCCTCGAGAAATGAAAAAAACCCAGGATCGAGCTACACATACCAAATTATTTTTTTCTTTTTTGAAGTTTCTTTTTTTTTCTTTTGCAAAAAATTACCGAGCAAGGCTCGGTTGCATATTATTGTTATTTTTTCGAAAACAATAGAAAAACACATTTTTCGCATTGACTCGAGTGAGTTATTTTATGTTTTTTAAGTTTGCTAGACTCCTATAACATGAGAGATATACGTATAAAGAAACATTGTTAGCACTTGGGCATTATGAATTTCATAACGGTATTATTCAATACAATAAAATAAAGGATAACATCTCTTATCCATCCAAATAGTTTTTAAAGCATAGTTTTAGTGTCAAAACTACTAAAATGACTAAATTTATACATCCTTTGTCTATCTTGATCAACATCTTCTTGAGCGTATAATTTTTAATTTATCTTTTTCACTGATAGCTATTTTAATTCACTTTAAATTTTGTAATATAATTTAAAACAGGCTTTGGATCCACTCTCGGATGAACTGGCACGCTATGCTGCTCTCCGAATCTTCATTATTACTTGGAACACGTGATATAGTTCAATGTGCAGCTGTCAAAGAGTGTTCCTGGGCGTCACGCTTCCTTTTGAACCTTGGCACCGCTTTTAATAATTGGATACGAATGAATAGATCAACAATTAGTATTACTGTGAATGATAGAGAATTCTATAAGTAAGTTTATATTATATATTATAAGTATCAGTTTCGTGATTCGAAAAAGTAATAAATCTCAAGCTCAAGCAAGCTCACCCAACCTAGTTCCCCGAATGCCAACTTCACATAAACTTAGAGACTCTGTTTTCTCATATAACAGTTTGTAATCTCATCCTACAACTCTTAATAATAGCAGCAACCAAAATACTGCATGGTCAATTACATGGTCAAGAATGGTAACTACTGGTTTAAACTAACGTTATTGCTAATCCTTCAATCGTACTCCTACTAAACCCCCATTGGTAGAAGAAAAAGAAATTAAAAAAATAATATGATTAACTTAAAACATTCACAATCATCTTGAAACACTAATTATACCCTCTGTTTACTCATTATAGATCATATCAACCAGACTTAGAATGGAAACCTGAAGTGATTGGTTACGACAAAGCCTTTCTTCATTGGATGTTTAGGCAGGCATTGCAATCATTATTAGTAAAAAAACTGTTACCTATAGACTTTCGCGCAGTATGCACGATCCTTAGACAATTTTTTTGCGATCCAGATTTTGGTATGCCCCCAAAGCCTTTACCTCCAAAATCCTTAAGAGAAATTGCAGATTTCGATCCGTGCGATTGTGTTATGCCTGAAATGGAAGAAACTGAGATTTATGAAGAAAAGATCGTGGAAGAACAACAGGTTACTAATTTCTGAATTAAATAATCAAATACAGTAGGTATACAAGTAGGTAATACAATCAATTTACGGGAATTTTGTTAAAGGCATCACGTACCGGCTTAGCGTTAAATCTGCACTTTAAATGAATCTGCTCTTACGCTTTGAAAGATTTGTAAATATGAGAACAGTCATATCTTCTCTTACCTAATTGACCTTCAGTGCTTTTCAAGGAATTTGCACACTACACTATCTTGTGGTGGTTTGATCCAGTGGCTCCCTAGTATATTTTCGAAACTGATTATCCACCTTAAGGAGGATTTGGAATCGTTGCGTTTACGCTGTGGAGTCGCAACTATCTACCTTACCACCCCATGCCTAGAAGTTCTTTTTACAATATGCTCCAACAACGTTATCAATAATCTTAGCACTTAATCATAAAAAATCTCCTTTCCTTGTACTAAATTCTTTAGTTTCAGAGGTTTTCCACTTTGAAGATTTTAAATTATTTAATTTTTCATAGCTGAGTGAAGAAAAACCTTTAGTAGATCAAAAAACTATGGATCAACTGCTCTTGTCTCCAAAACCACCTGTAACATCTAACGTATGTGAACTTGCCACAGAAGAGCTTCCTTGTGGTATTTTAAAGGAAGAAAGGGATAAAATGATCAGAAAACATGAAGCTGCGACATACATTCAGGCGCATTGGAGAGGCACTTGGGCTAGGAAATGTTTGAGCGGCCATCTTGTTTTCTCACCGGAAACCACAAAAGCTGTAAGTAACAAAACTTTTGGTTCTTTTGGACTAATGGTTCGACGCTATAAGTTAGACGTTATATAGTTAGTTAAGACGCTATAAGATCTTCAAACATGTAATTTATAATGATTTCAAATTTAAAGTTCAAATAATATGTTTCTCCGTCTAAATTCACTCTTTCGTTCAATTTCACCAGATTATGGAAAACGCCTTTGGTAATTTGGAAGCGTTATCGGCTCTGATGAATGAATTCTTTGGAATGTATCCCGGAGCGAGATACGCTTACTCGGTAGCGTCTGCTCTCAGTGGTGTGTATGGACTTCAGCAACATAGTGGCTCGTCCTCCGTCACCCCTAAATGCAAATGGATTCCATATTTTCAAGGAGTATTCAACTGTCACGCACCAGTCAAAGTTCATCTAGATGTTCAGAGTTCTTTACAATATAGTACTGTGGCTGTATATAACAATGATACAGGCGAACAAATGCCTCAAGCTTATAATGCTCAAATAACTTTCCATTTTCAGCCGAATGAACATGGGTAAGTTCATTATCGTCATTTTAGTTAAAAATTGCTTTTATGCTATTCGTATTTCGCCTAGTTTTCAGAGAAAGTAAATCGTAGAGTTTGTCGGTGCCTTGGCGTAATTGGAAATTGTTTATGATCCGTGCTAAAATGTAACCAGTTGTCCAGTAATATTTACGAGAGCTTCAAATTGATATTTGAAATATTTTTAATGCAGAGACAAAAGTAAGTATTTCTGAAGACTATTTATATTAATTTAAATATTTTTTGGAATTTTTACAGTTACACTATAATGGGCCATGGCACGCTCAATCAATCCTCCGGTATTAACTCAGAGGTTCACTGGCAACTGACAATTCTATCTTCCATCACAGATGTGTTCCACGTCTGTGATAATGATATAGATTCATGCAAAGAGTTTCCTCTGCCAGCAGCATCCAAATTGCATATTGATGAGATTTTCATTCCCAATAGAAGGAACATACTTGGTGGTATACAGATATCAGTGAATAAACACGAAGCTGTTTGTTTTAGAGCGGCTGCTACATCGCCTGAGGTAATTAATATTTGATTTAAACTATCATATTTATAAAATTACATTTCTCTATTTATAAAAAAATGATATATTTTTACATTAAATTAATCAAAAGAGAATGGCAAAAATTATATCAAAAAGGCATAAATCAATGGAAGAACTAAGCATACTCATAGCGTAAAGCTTGAAGTGGTGGTGGATAAAATTCCTAATTCCCTAGGCCACATGAGTCGAAGAGCAACCTGCTACAAAAACAAAGTGTGTTTAATTTGTCCACTGATAAGGCAGTCGACCTATAAAGGGATGCAGAGAGATTTAAAGGCTATACGGATTGATAAGACGGAAAGATTTTTAAGGATATCTATGACAATAGAACACGTTAAAATAAAGAGAACTAGATAGAACTATAACTGAATTCCGTAATATAATAAGCAGGACAAATTTATATGCAATAATTTTCCTTTTCCTCTTGCCACGCTATCACAGACGATATTATTTTTGCATTAATACGAGTACTAGGTTTGACTAAGTTAATACTTTTACTAACATTTATTTTCGTAGTTGGAAATAGAAGCCATCCTATATACTACATCCGATGGTACCGTGGAAGAATTGGGCAGGTGTTCGGGGACTGGCGAGCTTCAGTGGCCGTATATAAGACTCGAGCCGACAATTTTACCTCTAAGCTTGACGGGCAAGCCACAATCGATGTCTCATGCCAACTTAGCGTCGGTACGTCTTTAAAGTTTCAAAATCAAAATATTCTTTGTCAAATTTGTAAACAATTGTTTTTGAATCGTCAATTCTACTGCTGGTTCTGAAATTTGCTATTACTGAGGATAGCACACGTAGGATGGCAAGTCTGATTTCGCTTGCGGTGGTAGAGGTTTGTGCATGTGTTTTTGCTATTCCTGCATGTATCAGGTATGAGAACGGTAGTCCACTATCTAGTATTATATATATTTTCTATTTACTAAATCGCGGATTATAGCACAAAAATATTAATATTACTTTTGTATTATGCATTTCTGCAATGTAACAATTGTGTCACACAGCACTGTTTTTTAGTTATAGTGCTCAAATTGGAACCTTTCGTTGATTTTTTTTAAATGAAAGTAATAATTCATTCATACAGATTCCACGGGAGTCTGGTGTTTACAGCGCTCGTTCGTTGAAGACGCCTAAGCAGAAACAAGCTGGAGTTAAAGCTAAATCCAGCACAAAGGTTTTTACTATTAGTTCTTTATAGCTGTTTTTTATATCTAGAAATATCTTTTACAAGTATTGCCTTCTGGGGATTAAACATTTATTTCCACGGCGTCTCAAATAAATGGCCTTGAATCATTTTTAGTTTTAATAGCAAGCGGTCGTTGACCTGAACTTGAAGCGTGTCATGTGATTTTTACCATATTTCGTGTCAGAAGCGAACGTTTTAGAAATAATTGAGCTGCTCTGAATTTGAGATAAACCAAATAAGACGAAAGATATTTAAAGGCTATAGCATGCGGTTATGAAGGACATGTTCAATTTTCTTGCAGATTAAAGACCTTAAGCCACTGGACCCGAAGCAATATACAATTAAGTATGTGTTTTCGCTTACTCTTGCTTTTGTTTGTGTGTGCGTGTGTTGTTTTTATAATTTTAGATTGCAATAATTTTTACCTAGTGTAAAATACGACGTGTGGAATCCGGCTGAATAGAATAGTACTATCCTCATTTCTTACCGAGGTCTCGTAAAGTCGGTGGGTCAACTTACCTTAGTCGCTTAAGGTAAGTTGACCCACCGTGTGGTATCAAGTTGAGTAAAACAGACCACTCTCTTTCTTACCGAGGTGTCGTAAAATACGATTAAGGTAAGTTGACGTTAGACAGGCGGCCGGCCGTAAAATATGTAGCCAAATCATGTGACAATATGATTGTAACATGTTGTGCCGACCCCACTTAGAATGGGATAAGGGCTCGAGAATGATGATGATAATATTTAGTTTAAATTGCACCGCGTGGTATCCGGCTGAATAGAATAGTACTATAGTAAAATAGACCAACCGTAAGTTGACCCGCCGTGTGGCAACCGGTTGAGTAAAATAGACCATCCTCTTTCTTACCGAGGTGTCGTAAAATGCGACTAAGGTAAATGACGTTGGTACCCTGTCCCCGCCACCAGCAGCGTGGTGGTCAGTCGGTGCGAATCCGACATACCCGCCTTTCGTTCCCATCGGGAACCATAATGAGTTTCCTGATATCAGTTGATGTCAGGCAGGCGGCCAGTCGTAAAATATGTGGCCAAATCATGTGACTACCCCCGACCTCACCGATCCCACTTAGAGTGGAATAGGGGCAGAAGGATGATGAATATTTAGTGTAAAATAATATTATACAGTTTTAAAAACTATCAGGGTAATAGCACCAAATGGATGGCCCCTTACAGTGGCGCAGTGGAATCGAGTGGACGAGCTGCGTAATTCTAATGAACTCAACAAGTTCGAGACGCCTAAGAAGCCGCCTACGAAAGAAAAAGTATTAATTATTTATATACTAGCATTATCGGAACTTTAATTGCGTCAAATTTACTATTAAAATACTTTATTGTGTTTTTTTTTGTTCAGCAGGATTTTTTTATCGTATATGTTAGTCTGGAATTTAGGCTGAATTATTTATATTTTATCTTATATATATTGTAGTAAAAGCTTGAGAAATAAAATTAAGACTGTACTATAGAGCACCAAGAAATAATAAAAGACAACAAAAAAATATATAGTAATGGCCTATCATTATCCCACTGCTGGGCATAGGCTTCTCTCCGTTTTTGGAGAGAAGGGTTTGAGCTGAGACCTACTACGCTGCAATGCGGAATGGTAAGCTACACATATACCTAGAAAACTCTAGAGATAAACGGGTTTCCTAGCCATGTTTTCCTTGGCTGAAAAACGTGGTATAAATTGCAATTGTCAATTAGACAAATAAGTTTTAATAGAAAAACTCATTGGTGTCTGCCCGGTGTTTCAACCCACGATCGTTTTTGAAGAGTCGCTCGCTCACTCTCAACTTACGAAGACACAATTTTGGGGTTGTATCAAATGCTTGGATGATTTGTCCTTTTGTGTTTTTGATGTGGGCTTTTGGGCGTGGGTCTTCTGCCAAAAACGTGATGAGTCAAAAACAGAGTGAGTCTATATGTTATTATAAAATATCATAAAATAAAAGTAAGGTTGTTAAAATAACTGTAATAACATACCAGGTTGGTTTATCAAAGGACAAAGATAAAATGGTCCAAGAACCACTATACCAGCCTCAGCCGGGTGATGCGTATGTGGAACTAGAATGTTCGCTTGCTGTGGGTGGAGGTTCCACAGCCAGACGTGATGATGAGAGGGACGTGCAGTTCGCTGCAGAGAGAAGAGCCTGGGACGCCTCTGAACCAGGGAGGAATTTAAGAGGAGCTCATATAAGGTGAGACTAAAATTATACCGGGCTGAAAGTATAGATTTAAATTGCAACCAGCTACGCACTAGTTAGTTTGATTGTTATATTTTTGATTTATTGATTAATTTTATTTAAAGAATTATTTTTGAACTGATTTTCTTATTGGTTCTTTTCGAGAAACGCACCTTTCCGAACCAGCAGTACAGTCAATAATTCAATAGCACTTGCTTATGCCCAGTGATATCCGACTGAGTAGAATAGACCACCGTCATTTCTTACCAAGGTGTCGTAAAAGGCGACTAAAGTAAGTCGACCTACTGTGTGATATCTGGCTGAGTAGAATAGACCAACCTTTTTCTTACCAAGGTGTCGTAAAATACTACTAAGGTAAGTTGACTTCAGGCGGACGGCCGGTCTCAAAACACATAGCCAAATCAGGTGACAAAATGTTAATAGCGTAATGTGTCGACCCCACAGAGTGGGATAAGGATTTATTTATTTATTTATTTAACTCCATTCACAATTACGACACAAGTAGGATATTAGCACAAGCAATAAGTATAAATGCATTGAGATTTAAAATAAATGTTCCAATGCGCGGTTTCCAACAACATATTAGAAGGTGCTTGTAAAAGACAACTTGAATAAATATTAATTTGAGTTTGGGTTAACATGAATTTGAGAAAAGAATTTAATATTGAAACTGATCTATTCTTGGTTGCTTTTAGTTACAAAGCGGCCGACCATAATGCCAGTGTTATTACGTGCTCATGCCTTACATTTCATTTACCACTCTCAAAGGAGTATAAGTAATGTAGCTTAATGTATCTGTTTTTCTCGAGACGACAGTGTTTTTTACAAAAAAAGGGTTTTAACCATCTTCAAAGGGAGAATCCAATCTCTGCACCCCTGACTTTCTTATTTTTAAAGGAATGAAAACTGAAAATGGGTTTCAAACAATGTTTTCATAGTTAACGCGAGATTTGGATCTTATTTATTTATTGTATTTATGTACCATATTTTTTTGGAAAAAACCTTATTGGTAAAAAAAGTGTACGAAGGTCAGCTTATCCCTATGATAGAGATCTCTGCCTTTATGCTAAAATGGTTACATTTTTACAGGAAAGAATTTAGAGCAGAATTCTTGGAAGCTCTACCACCGCCGCCTTCAGAAAGCTCACAAACAATACAAGAGGTTAGAGCTTCGATTTTTACTACGATACTAGATGCTGTGCCCGTGGCTATGTTTCCTTCAAATTAAGTCATTAAATACCCTCAGTAATGTACTGTATTCGTAAAATTATCATTGTTTTCGCCTTTTCCCGAATGATGAAAACTAACTTTATACATGTGTATTTTTTTTCTTTCTCTTTTCTAAATATATGTGTAAAAAGAAAATAAATAAATAAATAAATGTTATTTGCATATACAGAGTGGTATTGACAACACAACGTTAAATGTATTTATTTACATTAATTATATTTTAAACAATTAAATTTTTGTACATAAAAATATTATAAAACGATAGCTGATGTATATAATAGACATATAAGCTTGCAGCTCCTGCTTTGCGCCTTGCAAAAGTACGTAAGTCCTTTGTGGGGTGGTATAAGATACTATAGTAAAATTCCGCAATCAATTTTAGCTTTGCCATTACAGCAGTTTAAAAACACTGTTAAAAGGAGGCTGATACAGAAAGCCTTCTATACTATTGAGGATTAAGGATTAAAATAAAAATGAGCAACTCTTCGACCCTGTACAAGACAGTAATGACTACATTTAACTATTAATAAGTATTATATTTTAAAAACAGCAACCACCGAGTTTCTTGCTGGCTATTCTCGGTAGGAACAGCTTTCCGAACCAGCAGTAGAGTTGACGATTTAAAAGTTTTCAAGTTCATTTGAATAAAAAATAGATTTAATTTGAATCTAAAGTTTTAATGTTTTTTGCAGGAAATGTATACAGAGTTGGAGGGGGAGGAAATAAGTAAGTCACAATTTTTTATATATCCACACTTCTAACCTACTAATATTATAAATGCAGAAGTTTGTGAGTATGTTTGTAACTCTTTCACGGCGAATTTGCTGAACCTATATCGATGAAATTTGCCACGATTATTCCTTATACACCAGGTTAACATATAGGCTATAGAAATCCTGTTGATTCTACAAGAATAGGATGACATTGAAAAGCGCCATCTATTTTCAACCTACCACTCGACAACAGTCTTCGAACGAAGTTGTGTGTAAAGCCTAGTACTTTATAAAAAATCAAAATGATTATTCAATTATAATGATTTCTGTGCTGTTTTTAGAAGACCAGCAATCTCCTGCTCATCAGGGTCCCACACCGGCATCTGAAAGTGGTGGTAAGTTTGATGATCAATCTGGTGTCTGATGATAAAATATTTTGAAAAAGACTGCTAATAACTCAGATAAAAAAGCAACTTTTAGATAGAATTTTATAGTATAAAATAAAGAAACCGTTTTCCGTCAAGAATATGAAAGTATTCTCATGATTTAACAGTTTTCAATCATTATATAAGGCTTTTAATTCTTAGTTCTAGAAATGTCTGTTGAAACGGAAGAAGAAGCAAAGTACTTAGCGATGCCTGAGCAGCTGAAGGATAAGTTTATACCTCTTTACTTTGTTCCGCTCTGTACCAAGGAAATTGAAGAAGAAGGAAGGTTAGATATGACTTTATCTACGAGCATGTATCTGAATAGAGAAGTGAAACAGAGCGGTCTTCATGAGCAAAGATGAGATCCCAGTACCACCAGCCCTCCACTATACGTTGCCCTAAACTGTGGTTCGGCCTCGTAGGAGGCACCCATAGAACGACGTTTCCCAATGCTTGTAGAACTTCTGCGCTCCTCTCCGTATTTCGCAACTTCTACAGTGCTTTTGTGCTCTCTCAAGGCAAGCAGCATACAAACAGTTCGAAAAAAACTATAGCTGTAGAGCGTTTCCAATGAGGGTTAATGGAGAACGGGAATTTTCAGACTGAGCTATAGGGAAGCGGGTTTAATAAGTCGATAAGAGATTTATCAATAAATATTTAGCCGATTGGTCAAAATAACACGGTTACAATCACAACATCTCCAACGATCTTACATCTTGAACCATTAAAGTTAGACTTAAATGTGCATTTATTATTCAAATTTCATATTTGATATTCTTTGATTATTTCAACTTTATCTACAAAATCAATGTTCCATTATTACATAAGTGCTCATATGGGGCTCTACTTTGCTCCGAATACCTCTCTTACATAACGCCCGCCGTGACGATCGGTCAATTAAACCAAAAATTTGACTATCCTGATTTTGAAGTTTTATATTAAGTGCATTAATGATACCGACTGAATTAATCTTTGCAGTATTATATTAACACCGGAAATGTCTGAGGCGGCTAAAAACGAACGCCATAATAGAATCGAAACAGCTCTAAAACGTATGAGAGAACTGCAAGATTATAACGAGATGCACGTGCTGGGAAGGCAGAGATATCGATGTCAGCTATTGGAGAGATTGTTTGTCGGTATGTTTGTCCTTGGTTCATAATTATACGGTTGTAAGGACCTAAATGGATTCCGCGCTCTTTTTTATTATTTAATATTATAAATATAATTAGACACTCAAAACTGTTTGCAATATAATAATGTATGTTATTCTATTTTGTTTTCACGGCTAGTATATAGTAATAGTGATAAAAAAAATTTACAACTGACGCTTATATACCGGGCATTTATAAAGAATACTAAAATCCGTTCAAAATTTAAGAGAAAATATCATTTCACAATATCCATATCTATTATAATATATGTCTGTATGTGATAGATTTTCTCTGAATGTACTAAATGGATTTGTGTACAGATTTTACTAAAAGATACTGCAATTCTTAAGGAAGGTTTAGATTAATAGTACATTTAATTAACATTCCCGCGGGGTGAGGATTTACGCGGAAAAAGTATTGCGACATACTGATGTCCATGTGAAGGAAGCCGCGGGCACAGCTTCTTCTATTATAAATGCGAAAGTTTGTTTCTATTTCTGTCTGGCTGTATTAAAAATTGAACAAATTTTGAACAGTCGAAACCTATATAATATTACATATAGAAAAAAACAATATTCCCTTCGTGAATAGGAAAATTGAATGTAGTTTGTTATTGAGGGTATTCTAATAATTTAATTGAAGGTAGAGGCTTTTTTCAAACAAAATTATTAAGCTAATCTTGTTAGTAATTGGTTAAGAATATCGAGCAGTTTTCAATCAAACGGAAGCTGGCACTAAGCTCTCTAAGCTCGACTAAAACCTAGCAAAACGTGACAACTTAATGATTTGCAAAACTACTGCTCTCAATTCAATCCACTTAAACCTCTTGACATCATCTTCACACGGTGTCATCTCAATCAAAGAGTGGCATTTGCAATGGAGTCCATTTTACTTTTGGGTTTATTTTGCAACGTCTGTTTGTTTTTAGTAAAGCGTGATAAAAAGTATAAAATGATCGGGGTGTCAAATTGGTCGGCCTACTCGTGGCGCACCCTGGGCAAGCTTAGTCTTGGCGAACGGACCACTGAGGGGTGGCCAATCCAGTTATCCCTCTGATTAGCAGAGGGCAATCTGGACGGGCCGGGGACTCCGGGGGGTTGGGGTGGAGTCCCTAATGAGCGACGGGTCCTCTAAGTCTAGCTGGACATGGTTACGGCCATCGTCGGCGAAACCCGGAAGCCCAGCAATGGGAACGGGGACCTTCGGGTTGCGAGGAAGAAAACTTCTATAAAAAATTACCCGGTGGGGGCGGAAACGCCCACCAAGGCGTTGGGGCCCCTACTTGGGGCGCGGTCTCTCCCTGTCGACCGTGATCAGATAACACGGTGGGCAGGGAGCGATCGTGGGCAGCGATGGCCTTCCTTTGCTCTGCAGAGGGGAGCGGAGGGAGGCGGCGGAGCGGTTTCATGAACTGTTGTTCTGGATCCAATCTGCTGCTGGTGAGTTCAGGTGTTAGTGATAAGAAATGAGGTCGGTCTATTCTACTCAGCTGGATATCACACAGTGAGTCAACTTATCTTAGTCGCGTTTAAGATACCTCGGTAAGAAATGAGGGTGGTCTATTCTACTCGGTCGGATACCAAACAGATTAGTATTTTAACACGTTAGTTGTGACGTAGAGTTTTATATAAGCCTAAATAATTGTAACAGATTCGCAATGGAATCCAGAACTAGTCCAAGTTCTAGAAGAAAGAGACGACGCGATCGCTTGTGAAGCTCTTAACCGCACTTTATCTGCTACTAAGAAGAAACTAGACGCAAAGAAGAAATAAAAGAGTTAAGAAGAATATGAAAGGGGGAGAATTATGTTTTTTTTGTAGATTGATATAAAATATATTTAACTTTAAGCGTATAAACCAGTATTACGTATGTTTTAAGTTATTTTATAGGAATAACGTTTCAGTTCTTTATGTGTTATATAATAAAAATGTTTTATTAGTTCTTCTTTGATTTCTTAAACGACAATGTTTCCTAAACCTCAAAACACAATTACAACAAACGACGATATTGCTCCTTTATACTTATTCAATATAAAAAGCAATTTTCCCGAAGTCAACTCATTTACTCTTTTTCAACAACTTAACACATAAAAATATGACAGCCACAATGCTTTTTCATATTAATGACCAATTCTATGAAGGAGGTTGTATTAAAAACATGTTGTAACACAATGTTTCCAAAAAAAAAAAAAACAAAATCCAAAATTAGGTAGGGACTAGATTGCTGATGAATTTTGTAGTTTTCTCCACATTTTATAACGGAACTCGATACAAACGTAACTCAATTTTATCGCGATGTTTTTATATAATAAATAACTGATGATGACTGATACAAACGTTGTATGCCATTGAAATTATTTCTAGGGAATTTCTAATGTACGTACATTAAAAACATACTTACATTTGAAAAAAAATTGACAAAAAAATATTAGGGGTAGACAACCCTCATTTAACAGCGGTGCACTTGTTTTAAAACAGAACAGAAAGACATCGTGTGGCGAGCAACATCTGCCACCCATAAAAATACTGAGTGTTAACCAGACCACTCTGTCAAGAGTGTTACGACGGAGAAGAAGAAGAAGACTTGTTTTAAAGTCTTTTTTTTCTTGTAAAAATCATAAAATTAAAGTACAAATGCACTTTACTAACGTTTATTAACAACTGACTTAGTTATCATGCATAAACTAAGTATTTGAATACATCAAACTTTAACAAGCGGGTAGTTAATAAAAGCTTTTAGAAACAACGTCAAGTTGTCAACAAGATGTCTCAAGATTCAAGCTGAATATAGTCACACTTGTGATGGAGAGCATTTTAAGCGGCGATGACGTCTCATCGAACGATGAATTTTGGAGTTAATAGCTTTTTGGCACTACAATTTTCGTCCTAAAATAAAATAGCTTAATATATATTTTGAAGCAATCACACTTATAACCAGTAAGTACCGGCCTGATACTATCCCACTGCTGGGCATAGGCCTCCTCTCTCCGTATTTGGAGAGAAGAGTTGGAGCTAAGACCTACCACGCTGCTCCAATGCGGATTGGTAGGTTACACATATCCCTAGGATTCTTTAGAGATATGCAGGTTTCCTCACGATGTTTTCCTTCACCGAAAAGCGTGTGATAAATTGCAATTATCAATTAGACACATAAGTTTTAATAGAAAAACTCATTGGTGTCTGCCCGGGTTTGAGCCCATGATCGTCTCTAGAGATTCACACGGTCGCACCGCTAGGCCATCACAGCTTCAGTTCAGCTTATAACCAGTGAAAGCTTTAAATTTAGTATAAGAGATATGCTAATACGTAAAGCATTTTACAAAATTGAAGATTATTTGGAATATAAAAAGCCTGGATTTGAAAATTCTTTCAGCTTCATACAATACGGTTTAATAATGTAAAATTGAAAATGTTTAAAAGATTGACCGCCGAGTTTCTTTCTGGTTCTTCTCGGTAAGAGCAACATTAAGAAACAGTTGTAGCTTCATTAATCATAGTGATCATTGACGATTTAAAAGTGCTTGTAAGAGCTTATTTGAATAAAGATATTTTGATTTGATTTGATTTGAATGATAGCCAAAGGGTACTCTTGTACCGTAAGGGCCTGTTACTATCCCACTGCTGGGAATAAGCCTCTTCTCTCCGTTTTTGGAGAGAAGGATTCTAGCTAAGACCTACCACACTGCTCCAATGCGGATTGGTAGGTTACACATATCCCTAAAATTCTCTAGAGATATGCAGGTTTACTCACGATATTTTCTTTCACCGAAAAGCGTGTGATAAATTATCAATTAGACACATAAGTTGTAATAGAAATCATTGGTGCCTGCCGGGATTTGAACCTGTAACCTCTTGAAAGAGTTGCACGGTCTCCACTGGGCTATCTCAGATATTCCTTAACTGTTACTTGCATATCCATAGATATTTTTAGGGATATATGTGACGCCGTGTGGTATCCGGCTGAATAGAATAGTACCACCCTCATTTCTCACCGAGGTGTCGTAAAAGGCGACTAAGGTAAGTCGACTCACCGTGTGGTATCCGGTTTAGTAGAATAGACCACCCTCCTTACGGAGGTGTCGTAAAATACGACTAAGGTAAGTTGATGTCAGGCAGGCGGCCGGTCGTAAATACGCAGCTAAATCGACCGAATCGGGTCGCAGCCGACCCCACTTAGAGTGGGATAAGGGCAGGAGGATATATATAAACAAAAATTGTTGGTTCTTTGAACATGGGTGTGTATTTGTGTTTAAGTATGTATTTAAAACTATATATGTATATATTCATCAGTTGTCTGTCACGCATAACACAAGTATTAAGTACTCGTGAGTGTCAACCCTATAGGTTTGGCAACCCATTTGGCAACCCTATAGGAACAATTGATGTGACAATAATTGTTCTACTGCGAACGCGACAAGGGTATAATACAATGGCGCTGTGACGTCACATGGAGCCGTGTCGCCGTTAGGTATTGATTTAATCATAGAGTTATTATACTTAAGCAGGGGGCCAACTTAAAAACCGCCGCTGCTGTATACCCCCCTCCCACCCCTAAACTATGTTCTCTTTCCCGATTTGATCACGTAAAGAGCTCCAGAGTGGACTCCCAAATATTGCTTTCCCAATTGCTTTCCAAATATTGCTCCCAAATATTATATATCTCTCTCTTCCTGCCCTTATCCCCCTCTAAGTGTGGTCAGAACAACATGTTATAAACATGCTGTCACATGATTTGGCTGCGTTTTCACGACCTTCCGCCTGCCTGGCGTCAACTTACCATAGTCGTATCTTACGACACCTCGGTAAGAGAGGGTGGTCTATTCTACTAAACCGAATACCAAACGGTGGGTCAACTTTCCTTAGTCACCTTTTACGACACCTCGGTAACAAATGAGGGTAGTACAATTCTATTCAACCGGATCTATCTATCTATCTAATTTCGGGGACGCCTGTCGGTGCAGGGCGGGTGGTCAGCTCCTATTCCGGACTATTCCACCCATTTCCCCATGTTGGGACAAGGGTTTCACTGCTGTCCCGACAGTGTCACCTGCTCTAATCTACCCGTGGCTTTTACGAACCTGATAATATCTCTGTAGGAGATATTTGTCAGATCCTCAACTTCAATTTCATCCTTACCTAGTATCTCCCATCTTACCAGCGAGTACATAGGGCACTCAGCCATAAGGTGAAGACTCGTTTCTTCATCTCCACACTCTGGGCACGCAGCATCTTCTGTTATTCCCATTATTGACAGGTGTCTGTTTAACAGGCAGTGCCCAGTTGTAATGCCTGTTACAATTGCTACATTTTCCCTGCTCTGAGACATCAGCTGTTTAGACTTCCTTGTATCAAACGATTTGAGAAACAGCTTTGCTTGTCTGAGCATTGTGTTTCTCCATCTTTTGTTCGATTCTGTTTCTATTCTTTTTTCTATCACACACTTTATTATCTTATGTGCAATTGGGAGAAAGGGTTCTGGTCCTACGAATGTTTGACTAGCTCCCTTTCTTGCCAATTCGTCAGCTTGTTCGTTCCCTGCATGGCCGCGATGCCCCGGAATCCATGCAATCGTTACTTCCCCCTTCTCAGCTAATTCGTTTAGTACACGTTTACATTCCTTCACGATAGCTGAGGTTGTTTCTATGCGGTCAAGTGCTTTTAAAGCTGCTTGACTGTCGCTATATATAACTATATTATGTTCTAATGCTATTTCAGTTTCTTTAAGTTTCCTGGCAAACCAACCAACCATTCAACCGGATACCACACGGTCTACATGTATCAGGTATGAAAACGGATTGTCTCTACATTTTGCATATATATATATATATATATATATATATATATATATATATATATATATATATATATATATATATATATATATATATATATATACTTTTGTATTTTTATCTAAAAAATGCAATAGTTTTGACGAAATTCGTAATATTATCCTTTTGCCCAGACAATTACATTAGGGGAATACCCGATTTGCCGCAAGCGTTTGAAATTAACGACATTTCTCTGAGTTAGATCAACATTACGTAGCTTTTGATGTTTGCGAATGCGTCACTAGACACCACTTAACGAAATAAAGTAACCTAAATGGCACCCCAGAGGTAGGATCGTAGATATTCTGTGTCTGACTCTACATTACTCCATTACTCCAAAGTAATGATAAAATAAAATACTAACATTATTCCAAAGTATGTTAACGCACACTATATACAAGAACACGATATAATAGGAATACCACAATTCCCGTTCCGAGATGCAATTCTCTTGAATGACGAACAAAGACTGAATGTTACTGAAACGTTTAATCAATAGAAAGACTCTACCGGAAACAATAACGGCACAATGTTGCCACCATTTCAGTCAAAAAGGGCGCGATACTCTTGTTTCATGACTGTGTTGCTATAAAATACAAAGCGGAAGTCAATGGCGACAACAAGTATGATAAAATAAAATACTCAATACATTAACTATGACACTCTCATCATTCTCCTGCCCTTATCCCACTCTAAGTGGGGTCGGCACAATATGTGACCACTTGAAGTAAATAAGGCACTAAGTATCTAAAAATTAAAATTCGAACTAAGTGTGCAATTTGGTTCTAAAACCAATTTTAGAACCAAATTGCCTGCCTGACGTCAACTTACCTTAGTCGTATTTATCGACTCCTCGGTAAGAAAGAGGGTGGTCTATTCTACTCAGCCGGATATCACACGGTGGGTCGACTTACCTTAGTCGCCATTAACGACACCTCGCTAAGGAAGAGGGTGGTCTATTCTACTCAGCCGGATACCACATGGCGTGTCGACTTACCTTAGTCGCCTTTTATGAGACCTCGATAAGAAAAGAGGGTGGTCTATTCTACACAGCAGGATAAAAAAAGCAAAATAAAAAAAAATAGTAATAGGTGGGGCTCGATCCTAGGTATTTCTCGCGACCACCCGTTCCCCGAATAAACTACGCTGACTTGACTGTTAATGGTAAAAACTCAATTCAATATAAATTTTAGTATTTTTTAATGCCCAAAAACAGGGATAAAATGATTTTTCACATTAAACCTAGCTAAATCAATTTTTCTCCCCCAAAACCCCCAACATGCTGAATTTCAGTAAAATCGTTGGAACCGTTTCCGAGATTGCGAAAATATATTTATATACATACAAGATTAACTCATTTAAATATTAAAGATATATAGTCTTCATTTTCTGTCAAAACTTCCTACCTTTTGCTTTAGACATCCAATGTTTCCAGTATATTCCAGACTATCTAATTCCCTCTGGAGCTTACAGCCAGTGACGAAATTGGTCCCTTAAGATAGGTTCCGTAATCGCACGTTTTCGCTTGCTCTGAATACCCTGGGAGTAGTTAAAAACATTAAAACTATTCGTGAGAGATGAAGTATCTCTGTCGAATAATTTTAAATGCTTTAAATTTTTTGAGGCTCAATCTAGCGCTGCTTATCGTAGGGTTTTTTTTTGAACGGGGTTTATCAGACGCCCATCTGAAAAGGTACCCGAGGCGGTCGATGCATCTGGTGCTCCCGATGCATCGATTAGCGGAGGGAGGGGCCACTGTTAGAAACGTCCCGACCCAGAGGTGGCGCACTCTGGGGTTTAGAGTTGCTGCTAGCGGGGATGGGGGTAATGTGTACAAAGGTACCCTGTCCCCGCCACCAGCAGCGTGGTGGAGCACTGTCAGGTTTTTAATCGCTGCGAGTCCGACATACCCGCCGCTCGTCCCCGTCGGGCGGTGACGAGCCATAATGGGTTTTCCTAACATAAAAATGGGTCTTAAGGTGTGCCATATTTTTAATATTTATAGAGAGATCCTTAGAATTTGATAGATACAGTCCATTTGATCCAAGGCTATATATAACTAGTACCGAATATACGTCATTAATATTATATTTCAGGTACTACACACCATAGCGGCCTACATAAAATATTTCAGTTAATTTAGTGAAGTAATTTAGTCACAGGAATTATTTGACGTTATTAATAAAAGATACATTATATATATAAGGGAGTATCACCGTACCGCATTCAATTTCATATGCAATGCATAACCTTGACCGAGAGAAGAATACAAGTGGAAAGGAGTCAAAACCATTGAATCGAATTGAATGATAGACTCAAAGACAGAGGTCTTATTCGTAATAGCAACAAAAAAATTTTTGATTCGCACGGCACGCGATTCGTAATAAATCTACAATCTTTTGTAGTATCAGGGGAATACCCGGATGGCCGAATGCGAATCAAATTAATGACATGTCATAGGAGATAAGCGTCAGTAGTACGGACTATGGAGTTTGTAATTTATCATCAAAAACACCAATAAAGTTACTTAAGCTTTTAGAAGTACTAATGATAGTGAACATTTACATTCTAATCATAAAAATCGTGTCATCTCAACAGGAAACCCCGCCTATTATCAATATATCAAGTTTCGAGAAGCGGAATATTTTCAGCAATTGATTAAATTGCTCCTAATCAAACTGATTATTTGATAGAAGTATTTGCAGGATTGGAGAGTGACAAAAGCTAATGTTTATCTTAGGACTAAGGTTCATGCTGATGAAGTTGCGGGTAAAATCTAGTAGTATTATATATTTGAACAAGACCAAAGTCTTCGACCAATGCGTCCTGCCTTTGATAACATATGGCGCCGAGACTGACGGCGGGACTAGTCCACAAGTTTAAAGTCTCTCAACGTGCTATGGAGCGAGCTATGCTCGGAGTGTCTCTCAAGGATAAAATCAGAAATGAGATTATCCGCGAGAGAACCAGGATAAACAACATAGCTAGCAGAATAAGTAGCAGTGGGCCGGTCACGTCTGTCGCAGGACTGATGGCCGTTGGAGCAAAAGAGTCCTAGAGTAGAGACCGCGTCTTTCCAAACCCAGCGTAGGACGTCCACCGTCTCGCTGGACCGACGACATCAGAAAGGTTGTTGGGGCCAAGTGGATGCGCATTGCGGAGAACAGGGATGTCTGGCCTATATCCAGCAGTGGAATGCGATAGGCTGATGGATGGATGGAAGAAGATTTTAAATGAAAGTCGATTCTTCGGACAAAAAACCACAAAAAGTTTTATTCATAGTTCAATTCATAAAACGTACCGTTAGAATAAACTGGCTCGAATGAATAGAGAGCATTAATCTTTGAAACCGCCCCCGGGGGTATCGGGGCCTAGTGATGCAAACGTGTGCTTTTACAGACAACTTTCAGAGGGCAATTTCGACACTAGCTGAATATATATCGCCTGTAAACCTGTACTAGCTTTTAAAAGTGGAAATCCGTGTGGTATCCGGCTGAGTAGAATAGACCAACCTCATTTCTAGCCAAGGCGTCATAAAAGGTGTCTAAGGCACTCGTAACTCGATCCGCCATGTGGTATCCGGTTGAGGAGAATAGACCACCATCTTTCTTACCGAGGTGTTGTAAAAGGTGACTAAGATAAGTTGACCCGCCATGTGGTATCCGGTTGAGGAGAATAGACCACCATCTTTCTTACCGAGGTGTTGTAAAAATTGACTAAGATAAGTTGACCCGCCATGTGGTATACGGCTTAGTAGAATATATAAATCTCATTTCTTACCGAAGTGTTGCAAAGGGTGACTATGTTAAGTTGACCCGCCGTATGCCATTCGGCGCGTAAAGTACGTACGCCAAATCATGTTACAACATGTTTATAACATGTTGTGCCGACTCTTAGATCAGGATAAGGGCAGTAGAATGATGATGAACAGTAATAATTATAATAACATTGAAATGAAATCGGAACGTGTACTAAGGTCACAGGTTACATCAACCAACGACGCCATTAAACTAAGATAAATATATTATTATTTACTTTCAAATTCCACGTTATATCCATCAATATATTATCAGTAATTATCTATAAATTAATCTACTATTTATTATATAAGCCGCATAAGTTTTATTAATTCAATACAATCTACAAAAGTAATAATAAAATTATTTTGTTATAATCCGAGATGTAAAAGTACGTAAGTCGTTTGTGGGTTTGGTTATAAGATTCTATAATAAAATTCCATAATCAATTTTAGCTTTGCCATTACAGCAGTTTAAAAACACTATTAAGGAGAGGCTGATATAGAAAGCCTACTATACTGTTAAGGATTATTAAGACGATAAGAATGCCTGGATATTCATATTGTTCGACCTTGTACAAGATAGAAACGATGAAATGTGAATAGTATTAAGAATTGTATTTTTAAAAGAGCAGCCGTCGAGTTTCTTGCTGGCTCTTCTCGGTAGGAACAGCTTTCCGAACCAGCAGTAGAGTTTACGATTCAAAAGCACTTGTATACAAGTTTACTTGAATAAAGAATATTTTGAATTTGAATTTGAATTTGATGAAGTAAAGTGGAAATTATATAGGTATAATACTAAATGTAGAGAGGTCTATCCGTTTTCAAACCTGATACATGCATTCCTAAAAACACATGCACAAACCTCCAATACATTTGGCATTATATATTTATATTACCTATTCGCGGATAATAGCAAAATAATTTCATTATTACGAAACATTTTTTTTTATAGTGCCAAGTTTCGAGGTGTCGTAACCGTGTGGTATCCGGTTAAGTAGAATAGAACACCCTCTTTCTTACCGAGGTCTCGTAAAATACGACTTATATAAGTTGACGTCAGGCAGGTCGTAAAATACGTGGCCAAATCATGTGATAACATGTTTATAACATGTTGTGCCGACCTCACTTAGAGTGGGATAAGAGCAGGAAGATGATGATGATTTTCTTTTAAAAGGATTGTTACAAATATTTGCTAACAGCCCGTCTATAAATAAATTGGCGTACTTCGCTCGCCATACATGGTTCGCGGACGGTGCATTTGTTTCTATTTATGGTGGCGAAATATAAGCTTTTGCATGTTTTAGTATGTATGAATACAAATATGAAAATAATTTGGGTTTAATATTCTATAAGAACATTCGGGAATAAATTTTAGTGTTCGCAATAAACTTTAAATTTTCATATTTTAAAGTTCGTTTAATACCTGTTTTTGGGTATTAAATATGCTAAATTTTATATTGAATATAAAACACTATTTTTGCCATAAACCCTCAATTTAGCGTGGCTTATTAAATACCTAGGATCCCCAACTACCTAATTGTTTTTCTTTTTTTTTAAGTTTCTTTTTTTTATTCTGTAAATAATACCAAGAAAGGCTCGGTCAACCATATACTAATTCTTATAACTGGTTACATTCACTCATTACTATCTTATATCAAAGAAGTAACAGGGTCACTAGTACATTTATGCAAGCACCACATTAGTAGCATATGATTGTATGTCAAGTTGGAACGCATGTCTCGATATAGAGCAGGTGGTATAATGGGAAATTTATACAATTCTGCACCTGTAAATAGTCTATAGAAATGTTAACACAAAGTATAAGTGTATATTGCACCGGCCACCGCTGTAGGATTCAGCGAGTTTCCATTGTTACACAAAATATTAATAACTAAGACTAAAACTCAACTTACCCAAGATATTTTGGCGCTTGTTAGTTTTAACCTGAAATGCTCAAATTAAATTAAATCTTTACTTGAATTAGTTTTTTCAGTTATTTTTGAACTTTCGCCTGGCGTTTTCGCGCAAGTGGCAGTGATCCTTTAGCTCCACGGGTCTCTATTCCCACCGAAAGCAAACAATTTGTTGGAGTTTTTTGTTTGTACAATTTGTTCTTCAAGTCTGGAAGTATGTGTATATAATGTATATAATGTATTTTTCACATTTCTGGACTTCAAATGTCGCGTTTTTAAATCTTTGATATTTAAATTAGTTATCCGTCTCTGTAGGAAACGGATCATACGATTTTCATAATATTCACCATGTAGGGGTTTCGGTGAAGAAAAATTAATTTAGGTAGGTTTTATTTAAAATAAGCTGTAATAACGTAATGGTAACGGGCGTACCACAAACTTTCAATTCCCATCTGCCCTATTATTATTTTTTTCAATTTTTTTGTTCCATTTTTATTTTTTTATATCTTATAAAAAATTACCTAGCAAAACTCGGTCACTCAGTAATAAATAGAATGTGGGAGAATTACATACATGATCGTTTATGCCCAAAGTATTAAAGAACTAGTATTGTGGGACAATTGATAAATATATACATATAACACCAAAAAAGTATCAAAAAATTGTTTTTAGAAAAAGTTGGTCCGTCCTTGGCCGGTATTGGCGACCTCCAGAGCTGAATGCAGGGACACTGCACCAACAGGCCAATCAAAGTCAGTTAATGATACACGATACGACATATCGTAATGACGTATCGTACGAGAATGGAGTTGGTCCGCGTTACCTTACTCATACTCATAGGCATTAAACGGTCAATATGCATTTATATGTGGACAGGTCTTTGTGTGCGCGCCTTGTTAGTGTGTAGGGCCCTTGTGTAAAGGGATGGCATTATGCACTATGTCTTATTTTATTAATAATTAAAAATGATAAAATATTTTTTGTCTTATACTAAAATAGGCTAGCCTAGGCTTCGCCCGCGTGTATGTTTTATAAATATAGGTATAGTAGCAGCATCATCATCTTCCTGCCCTTATCCCACTCTACGTGGGGTCGGCACAACGTTATAAACATGTTGTCATATGATTTGGCGGCTTTTTTACGACCGGCCGCCTGCCTGACGTTAACTTATCTTAGTCGTATTTTACGACACCTCGGTAGGAAACAGGGTGGTCTATTCTAAACCGGATACCACACGACGGGTCGACTTACCTTAGTCGCCTTTTACGACACCTAGGTAAGAAATGAGGGTGGTACTATTCTACTTAGCCGGATACCACACGGCTATAAATGGTTAATTTGATAATGAAATAAAATATTTTCCTATTTAAAAAATCACTAAACAATAACATGCTTGGCTATTTAAAAACTGACAATCGGCACGGTCCAGTGAGCTATCAGATATCTTTACAGTCTAGAAATTTCATTTATTTAATGTTAACAATACGCATAAAACAATGTATTACCTGGTTAACCGTGCTTTGCTCGGTAATTTTTTACTAAAAAAAAATCCTCCTGCCTTTATCCCACTCTAAGTGGGGTCGGCACAACATTATATATTATAAACATGTTGTAACAAGATTTGGCTGCTTTTTTACGACCGGCCGCCTGCCTGACGTCAACTTACCTTAGTCGTATTTTACAACACCTCGGTAAAAAGGAGGGTTGTCTATTTTACTTAACCGGATACCACACGGTGGGTCAACTTACATTAGTCGCCTATTACGACACCTTGGTAAGAAATGAGGGTAGGTAGGGTAACGCGGTATTTTTTTTATTTTTTTTCAAAATAAAAACAAACTAAAAAAAAGAAATAATCTATAAATCTATAAATCGAGATCATCCGAATGATTCCGAATAATCTACGCTGACTGGACAATTTACGGCAAAAATAGCGTTTTATATTATATTCAATGTAAATTTTAGTATTTTTTTAATGCTTAAAAACAAGGATAAAACGAATTTTTTTTTTAAATAAAACCTAGCTAGATCGATTTTTCCCCCAAAACCGACACCCAGCAGATGACGTCACGGACATAAACTATAACTACTTATTTATTTTATTTAACTTATTATTTTTTAATAATTAAAAGTAACTTTAACTTCTAAATCTACTTATTAAAATAACAAAGTCTCCTAATATTATAACAATTTTTTTTATTATATTATACTATTATGAATTATGCCAACTATTATATGAAATCTTACTGTAAGTATGTAACTAACTATAAGGAGAAAAGAGAAAGGAAGAGAAATATGTGTTAAACGCAAACACACAAAACTTCTTAATTTATTTGAATGGTTTGCACAAGTACATATCAAAGGTTGTTTTTGGTTTTTGTGAATTTATGAAGCCCTTTCCAGAAACTTCCAAGTAACAAAATTCTCGAACGATTACTTTCTTGAACAATATTTATTGTGCCAAACAGATATCCATAATATTTTCGCTTCATTGCCCACTTTAAACTCATTGTTAAAATCATGCTAACTAACGGAAGTTTCTAAATTTTCTCACACAAAGTAACGGCAAATAAAAGATTATTATATTACAATCCGACTTTGGAAAGATGTGTTAATACAATATTATACCATTATTATAACTAAGTTAAAGGAAACCTAGGACTAACTCTTAACGGAGTAACTTAAAAGAAAATATATGAAGAGTGTTTCGTTCTCATACCTGATACATGCGGAATTTGCAAGAACTCATGCACTACCCGACACCGATAACACAACAATACACAAGCACTGCACACATTTACCACCACAATCTCAACAATTGTTTCGCTCCGTAACTGAAGCATCGTCAGGAGATAGACTCCGCGACAAAATCGCATAGCAACGCCTAATTTTATAAATTATTTGGAGTAACTTAAATAAAAGTTCTTCTTTAAAAAAACGGCACCTACGTGTTTATTGCTATTCAGTATTCCTTAAGATTCAAGCTTGTTTAAGCTCTAATGGAAATTAAATATTGAATTTGTCCTATTTTGAGTAGGGTTTCATGCCGCATGGTATGTGCTGAGTAGAAAAGACCACCCTCAAATCCTAACGAGGCATCGTAAAAGATGAATACGGTAAATTGATGGCAGGAAGGTGGCTTGTCGTAAAATATCTAGCCATCACGTAACAACATGTTTGAAACATGTTTTGTTGACCCTACTTAGAGTGGGGTAATGACAAGAGAATGACGACCTATTTGGAGTTTGACTTTTTGAAACTTTGGTATAAAATAATCTCTAAATATTCGCAGTAAATGACTTAGTTTATAATAATTTTCGGATTCTATGAACACAACGATTTATCCGTATTTAAAATATTATTGTGTGGAGTTATAATAACATATTAATAGTCTCATATATTTATTATCATTATTATTTTGAATAGCTTCTGTTCTATGAATTCGAATTCATTAAATCATTTACGCTTTGTGAGGTTAGTTTACATATATTCAAAAGAAGCTACTTGATCATTTGATTAATTTCACGCTACTTTTATATGCAGATAGTTCAATAATTGATGATTTTCATGTCAATTAGTACTGTTTTTATTTTTTAATATTTCCCCCATATTTTAATTGATAAAGTAGACTAGTTTTTATTTTATTTATTGTAATAACTCTTTTTTTTTCTTCTTTCTTTTACAATTTTTTTTTTTGTATTTAGTAAGCAGAACGTTATTTAGCTTTTTATTTAATTATGCATCCTGAGTTAGCCTTTAATTGGGATATATAATAGAAAACTATAGTTAATTTAGAAAATTATATAAGTTTTTAATAAACCATATTGTACATCACGGTGGCTTCCTAATAAATAAATAAATGTCTTACTCTAAATAAAAATGTCTGCCGCTTGCATTAAACGGTTCTTCAAATGGAGCGTGGATAGCGAAACCGTACTAGGTTCGTATTACAGTACTAGTGGCACTCAAGACCGTCAGCAGTCAATTACGGTATTAAAACAACAATAAAAGAAAACAAATTTTGGTCAAATATCATGGAAAAGACAACTTTTAATTTTCAATTTGATTAATTATTCATTAATTTAATTGGAAGCGAAAATTAAATTTTAAATTTCGAACAAATATATTTTATAAGACTGTGGATAGTCTTATTAATGCATATAAATGTGTTTTGTTTTTTAAATTCATAAAAGATAACTAAAATTTGAATAAAGAATTGTTTTGTAAATTTATTTTAATTTAAACTCGAAGAGAGTAACATCATTTTGAAATTCGAACAAAATTTGTTTTTTTAATTGTCTATTCTTAAAGCTTAACGTGAATTTAATTTATTGTGTTATACAAGTCTTAACGAGACGTATCCAATTGCTGTTTTAGTAGCTGTGCGCTTGTTGTGTGCGTCAGCTTGGCTTTGCGGTAATAGAATTAGGCATAATTAAATTAGTTTCGTGGCACGTCTTGAGTTTTAACTGGCATCTAATTTTTTACGGTCCCACTTTGTTAAGTGTCAAATTATTATCGTTGAATAGTGTTCTGTTGAAAGTGTTTTGGACGAGAGACATCAAGACTGTAAGTTTGTTTTTTCCTAGAATGATATATTTTAAAAAAGATACGTATCGTAAATATCGAATACAATGAACTTGGTTTTTTCTTGCGTTAATCAAACAAAATAATTTATTACGCTGCCCGATTATATAAAATATTGTTATGAAATCATCAATCAAATCGAATTTCGTATTTTCATAGACCAATTTAATTTTTTAAAATTTAATTTTAAAGGATTATTGTATTGAGTTTGTTGATCTTGATTTCTCTGTGCATTTCAAAATATTTTTTATCTTAACATATTTTTAATATTATATTTAAATTTAGAATTCTATTAATGGTCATAATATTTCTATTAGATTTCCAATTACTAATTGACTACATACTAATGTATATTTTTTAATTATATTATTTACGGCCTGTGAGTTCTTTAAGACTTAAATTACAAGAATTTTTTGAATTGTCACAGACAAATAGTTATCTATAAATAGATTAATACATTTGAAATATTTTAATAAATTTTTTAAAATATTAAATTGATTTTAACGAAATAAATACTATTAATTATACGTTTAGAAAAAAAATGTCTCATAATAATAATAAAGTTAATAAATATAATTTATGAACATCTATTTATATTTTAACATAAGGAACAGGGCATTTATAAAAGCTAACTCTTAAAGATGAAACATATCTTTTTTTTATTAGTTTATTAACGGCCTGGAAACAAGCCCTTTAAGGCCTAGAAATATATCTTCGCGGACAAAGCCACAGACAATAGAGTGTACAACAAATTATAATGAAAAGAGTTTCAGTGTTTAATTAAAAATTCATTTGCTATGTAAAGGTTGTATGTTTAGTTTTTAATCAACTTTGTTTACCGTCCTTAATTAAAATAGCTTACCTCCCAAGGGCTTTATAAATAGTTCACCTATTTTCTGTAATGGAAACTCTTTGTACATAACTACAGTAAATTTTCCTATTTCTTTTAATATCTATTTTTTATCTTTAATATTAAATTGATTTAATCTTGTATGTACATATATGTATATTTTCGGAATCTCTGGAACGGCTCCAAGGATTTTCCTGCAATTTAAAATATAGGGAGTTTTGGGGGAGAAAAATCGATCTATCTAGGTTTTATTTACAAAAAATCGTTTTATCTCTGTTTTTGTGCATAAAAAATTATTAACAATTTTATTTAAAACACTATTTTTGCTGTAAATAGTCAAGTCAGCGTAGCTTAATCGGGTACCGGGAGGTCGCGAGAAATGTAAATATTTAGGATCGAGCCCCACCTACCCCATAATTTTTTTTGAAGTTCCTTCTCCTTCTCATAAAAAACCGAGATCTTTCCCAGCATTGGGATAGTAACAGGCCGTTACTTTACTACCTTGTTAGCTATAATTAAAATGAATATATTCAAGTTCCTGACATTTTTTGGCATGTCCAACATTTATCGATTAATTTCAACAAATTCACAAAAAAAAACAAAAAATTATAAACTAACTTTTCTCAATAATAACGATATCTATTAGTGAAAACAGAATAAAAATCGGTCCATTAGTTTTTGCGTTTAAGTACTTTAAATATTTTGCAGTACGTTTTTTGGTAGATCAAGGCACACTTTTGTATACATCAGTTATCTGTTGACGCATTAGGCCTTAATTTCTAATTAAGCCAATCAGTAATGCGTTCTTTTGAATCGATAATCCATTTAGCGAGGCCTAGATATCTATTCCACTACTAGTTTCATATATTTTAGTACAAGCTCTACCTACGTATGCGTCGGTGTCTTTTAGTGTTTAAAACACCATTTATATCTATACTAATATATAAAGCTGAATCTTCTGTGCTCTACTCTCCGCATTTCGCACTTCTGCGCTCTACTCTCCGCATTTCGCACTTCTGTGCTGTACTCTCCGCATTTCGCAACTTCGGCGATGCTTCTGCGCCGCCCTTCCCGGTGACTGTAAAAGCCGTTAGGGCTAACAGCATATAGTCACACACACACACACAATTCGAAAATAAAAGAAAAGCTGAAGAGTTTGTTTTTTGAACACGCTAATCTCAGGAACTACTGGACCGATTTGATAAATTCTTAAAGTGTAAGATAGTCCATTTATCGAGGAAAGTTATAGGCTATAACATCAAGAACATCGCTAAGATAAATAGGAGAGGAGCAGCAATAAAAAATATTGCGAAAACGGCAAAATTTAAAACTTTTCTTGCGTGCGCTAAGTAAACGGTGATAGTTTTTCCAAAAATCATGTAAGACATAATTGTTCCCCTGTAAAATAAAAGTCTGCGACAGGATATGTCTAGCCTTTTAAGGTTAACCCACTTTAAATATTTTTATGATTATCAAAACACTATAAAATTACCAAAAACGGAGAGAAGAGGCCTATTCTCAGCAGTGGGATAGTAACAGGCCGCTACTTACTTTTCAGAACTCTAGCCCATTGTTTAATATTTAAAATTTCATATTATTAATTAAAATTACTTATTAGCTACAACAAAAGTAATGAGAATATTATTTTGCTATAATCCGCGATAAAAGGAAATATATGTAATGCTAAATGTAGAGTGTACTATTCGTTCTTATACCTGATACATGCAGAATTTGTAAGAACTCATGCACTACCCGACACCGATGGCACAACAATACCCAAGCACTGCACACATTCACCACCACAATCTCAACAATTGTTTCGCCCCGTAACCGAAGCATCGTCAGGAGATAGACTTCACGACGCTTTACAATTTTTTTGTGGAGTCAATCTCCTGACGATGCTTCGGTACACATATTTTCTTTTAACGCGGATTATAGCAAAATAATATTCTCATTACTTTTGTATTATGGACCTCCGCAAAGTAACGCCTAATTCTATAATTCATTTACAAACAAAACACTTATTATTTAAAATTTCATACAAAACGGTCAACTACTAGAACATGGTCAATGGCAAATACCTTATAGGGATTGGAGAGAAACTAAATGTATCGCGTTTGTAACACATAAAACTAATATTATCGGTTCAAGGAATTATCAAAGCGCATTAAGATAATTGCAAATACAATGCTCCATTGCGCGGATTGCAGTTTTTGTTGGACGTATAATGGTTGGAGGTAATCACGCTATTGTTTGCAAATTGCGATTCGAGAGCCATCGGGAAAGTGCTCGTGAAAAACCTATGATTGTCGATTTCATTTTCATTTGTTCTTCCTCTCTAACCGTTCGCTCACTGCTGAACATCGCGATGTCCTGCCTCAGTTTTTTCAAGAACAAGTTCTCGCCATGTGGTTCGGTCATCGGCGCAGTGCAATGCGTAGCTGATGTTTTTGTCCAGGTGTTCGGACACCTGATCCAACCATCTCTTTGGACTCCGCCCTTTGGGTCCCTTGCCTTCCCACAGTTTCTCCAGGTTATTTGCGTGCTTACGTGCTATGTGTCCAAAGTAAAATAGGATTCGCTGGAGGCAGATGGTGGAAAGCCTTTTTTTGAGCTGTACCTCGTTTAGAACAGAGATGTTGGTAATAACCGCTGTCCAGGGAATGCGCAACATAAGACGCGAGAACCACAGCTCAAAATTTGTTTCTTTTGTCTCATTTGTTCTTAGATTTATTATTACTGATACCTTACACTAATAGCTTGGTTGGCCCGTTGGCAGCCTGCCTAAAGTTCCACGGGTCGCGGGTTCGATTCTATCATCATTTTTTTTAAACGATTTGTTGGTTCTTCTAGCATCATTCTTCTACCCTTATTCCACTCTAAGTGGGATGGGCACCACATGTTATAAACATGTCACATGATTTGTCTTCGTATGTTACGACCGGCCGCCTACCTAACGACATTAACCTTAGTCGTAGTTTACGATACATCGGTAAGAAAGAGGGTGGTCTATTCTACTCAACCGGATACCACACGGCGGGTCAACTTACCTTGGTCGCCGTTTACGACACCTCTGTAAGAAATGAGGATGGTCTATTCTACTTAGCCGATTACCACACGGCGACACAATTTACTTTAGTCACCGTTTACGACACCTCAGTAAGAAATGAGGGTGGTCTATTCTACTCAACCGGATACCACACGGCATAAACAAAAAAAATCTAATTATACAAATTGTTTCAGATAACTGCAAATTGGGGTTACTTCAAATCGAATAGCTTTATTTCTGGAAGTATTTAAGGTAAGGAAAAGCTTGCCGTGTGGTATCCTGCTGAATAGAATAGTAGCACCCTCATTTCTACCTAGGTGTCGTAAAAGGCGACTAAGGTAAGTTGACTCGCCGTGTGACATCCGTTTCAGTAGAAAAGACCACCCTCTTTCTTACCGACGTGTCGTAAAAGGTGACTAAGGTAACTCGACCCGCCGCGTGGTATCCGGCTGAAAAGAATAGTACCACCTTCATTTTTACCGAGGTGTCGTAAAATGCGACTAAGATAAGTCGATCCGCCGTGTAGTATCCGGTCAAGTAGAATAGACCAACCTCTTTCTTACCGATATATCGTAAAATACGACTAAGGTTAGTTGATGTCAGGCAGGCGGCAGGTCTTAAAATATGTAGCCAATGACAATATGTTTTAACATGTTGTGCCCCCCACTTAGAGTGGGATAAGGGCAGGATGATGATTTAAGGTAAGGAAAAGAAACAAGTGTGCTGGTTTTATATCTTTCATCTACGACATCTGTTTTTTATGTGTTTATTTGATTAAACGACATCTGTTTATGGTAACATCGCGATTGTGTACAAACTACAGTGTTGTACAAAGCTCAGTCAATATAAACGTTTACAAACACTTTTAAGGGGGGATAAGGGGGAAAACGGCAATAACATCTAGTCGGCCCCAACAGTCAACCTCACCTGCACGTGGTGCCCCCTGCTAGATAACGGACGAGGCTCTGGCAACCGAACAATGGCGGTATAACCATACACCTGAGAGGGCAACTGATCAGAAGAGGCTTCAGGAGCCTTGAGGTCTAAACTCTAAACAACCTTTAAAAAATCTGGTGCAGAGGGCAAGGGGAAACCACTGCACCTATTATCCCAAGATAATCGCTATGCAATTAAAGTAAACGGAATCACGATTGCCATGCGAACCGATTACCGCAAACCGCAAAAAATGGCGAGAAATTGTGAAGCGCATAACAACAGCCGCTACCAAAACCACAACTTGAAGGCGATCACGACTGCTCTGTCAAAAGCGAAACGATTGAGAAGAAGAAACACTTTTAATCGCCAAAAGTAGGTCAGATTTTAATGAAACAGTTATATTGATATGGTATCCCGTTTATAAGAATCTATACTAATATATAAAGCTGAAGAGTTTGTTTGTTTGATTATTTGAACGTGCTTATCTCAAACTACTGGACCGATTAAAAAATTCCTTTAGTGTAAGATGGTCTATTTGTCGAAGAAGGCTATAGGCTATATAAGATCACGAGATGATTAGGAGAGGAGCAGCAATAAAAAATATGGCTATAACGGCAAGATTTTAATCTTTACTCGCGTGCGCTGAGTAAACGGTGAAAGCTATTCAAAAATCATGTAGTACAAAATTGTTCCCCTCTTAAAGTTCTAAATAAAAGTCTGCGACACATGTCTAGCTTTTAAGGTGAACCCACTTTTAACTATTTTTTGGTTATCAAAATACTATATTACGGTTTTAATCTCCCCATGCGGGCGGAGACGCTAGCAATTGCTATTAATAAAATACGACTATGGTTAATTGACCCGCCGTGTGGTATCCGGATGAGTAGAACACCCTCTTTTCTACAGAGCTGTCGTAAAGGACGACTAAGGTAAATTGACGTCCTATATACAGGCCTATAATAGCCAATACATAGCCATAGTTATTGTATAGAACCGGCTATACTCACGTCTTATTCTATCGGGTTAGCCCGACTAGTTTCGAACCCATCCGGGGCACTTATTCATGAGCTCTTTACACGACGTTATCGCGGCGGAAACTGCGTCCTGCTGCTCGCTGGGCGCGACTCGTGGGTGGCGGGGGTGCGGGGGGACACGGTGGCGGCGGTGGCCGCGCCTCTTCCAAGTGTTCCCTGTCGCTCTGGTCTTCGTCATCGCATGCACGGATGAAGTTTGTGCACGCGACGCTTACGGTGTCGGGTTCAAAGCGGTCTTTATATGAACCAGTAGTGTCAAAAATCGGTTTCCACGCCGGAGGTAGTGTCCATCCACCGTCTCTGTTAAAATTCGGGTACCGGCCAATTTCATGAATACTACTATGAATACTACTCACGATAGTTTAAATTTAAAAATACCTAGCCAAATAATGTTACAACAAGTTTAAAACATGTTGGACCCACTTAGACTGGGATAAGGGCAGAAGTATGATGACAAAGTTATGTTTCCGAAGCTATAGTTATTATTTTCGGAGAAAAAGATATTTAAACCTATACAGTATCAATTCTTACAAATTTAAATAAGTAAGATACTTTAAACCATGCTTAACGCCGTGTGGTATCCGGCTGAATAGAATAGTACCACCTTCATTTCTTACCGAGGTGTCGTAAAAGGCGACTAAGGTAAGTCGACCCGCCGAGTGGTATCCGGCTGAGTAGAATAGACCAACCTCATTTTTTACCGAGGTGTCGTAAAAGGCGACTAAGGTAAGTTGACCCACCGTGTGGTATCCGGTTTAGTAGAATAGACCACCCTCTTTCTTACCGAGGTGTCGTAAAACACGACAGAGGTAAGTTGATGTCAGGCTGGCGGCGGGTCGTGAAAACGCAGCCAAATCATGTGACAGCATGTTTATAACATGTTGTGCCGACCCCACTTAGAGTGGGATAAGGGCAGGAAGATCAAGATATCATCCTATAAGCCATGCTTAACTTAATGATTATTTACGAAATTCAAATTCAAATTTCAAAGTCAATATTTTCTTTATTTAAATAAACTTGTAAACAAGTGCTTTTGAATCGTCAACTCTACTGCTGGTTCGGAAAGCTCTTCCTACCGAGAAGAGCCAGCAAGAAACACGGCGGTTGAACTTTTAAAAATTTAATTCTTATTACTAGTTACAAATAGTCATTACTGTCTTGTACAGGGTCGAAGAGCATTGATATCTATAAATTCTTATCTTCTAAGTAATCCTCAACAGTATATAAGGCTTTCTAAATCAGCCTCTTTTTAACAGTGTTTAAAACTGCTGTAATGGCAAAGCTAAAATTGATTGCGGAATTTTATTATAGAATGTTATACCCAGATCCACAAACGATTTACTTTTGCAAGGCGCAAAACAGGAGCCGCAAGCCCTACCAAGAGTTCCTACTTTGTCTATTATATATATCACCTATCCTTTTTTAATTATGTATATTCTTATCTACAAAAATTAAATTGGTTAAAATATACTGTGACGCAAATGTAAGAATACCTATTTCATATGGATATCTTAGTTATCGCAAAGTTAGCGGAAATAAAAAAAAGACTGTGATAACGTGGTTGTCTGCATATCATTAATATTTTTAATTTAAATTAGTTAATCTTGTATATAAATTTATATATATATATATATATATATATATATATATATATTTATTTATTTATTTTTTTTTTTTCGGAATCTCGGAAACGGCTCCAACGATTTTCCTGAAATTTAGCATGAAGGGGGTTTTGTCGTTTCTCTGTTTTCGGGCTCTAATATTTTTTTTTGAAATTTACGTTGAATACAATCACAAATTTTCGCTGACAAATGTAAAGTCAAATGGTAATTCATTTGGGAAACGGGCGGTCTAGAGAGGTGAAAATACCTAGGATCGAGCCCCACCTGCCCTACCATTTTTTCATTCTTCTTTTCAACTTTTTAAAAATTTTATTTTTTTTACATTATTTTAAAAATTATCGAGCAAGACTCGGTCACGGTACAATACGGTATATGCTAATTTCGTACATACTAAAAAGATCGCGATAGCCTTCTGTGTGTTGATACGTGATGTCTATTTTAGGAGACGCACTTCAATAGAGATTTTATGCGTTCTCTTGTCTTTGTTCTTGGATCAAACAAGTTTTATGCTTCAGACACATGTGTCAGATACTCTTTATATATTAATGAAAGAGAAGTTTAAACTTTGCACTACTTTTTAAAATATGTAAACATGTTTATATCTCGATCTATAAATATTGATGGATCAAAAAAAGGAGAAGATATTGTTAATAACTAATATAATAAATCATTATCATCGTCGTGCCTTATCCCAGTCTAAGTGGGGTCGGCACAACTTGACGATTCAAAAGTGCTTGAAAGAGCTTATTTTCTTAAAGATCTTTTGATTTGAAATTGCTAAGCTTTGCCGGTACTTGCTAATTGCATGTAATTGCATAAAACCACGTTGGCCAGTGACCGAGTGACAAACTGGATAACGCCATCATGTCGTGCTGTTAAAATTAATAGCTCTTCCGAACGGGTGAAATTTTACAGCAATACTAACATATCCTATCCTATTAATATTATAAATGCGAAAGTTTGAGAGTATGGATGTATGTTTGTTACTCTTTAACGGTAAATCCACTGAACCAATAATGATGAAATTTGGCACAATTATTCCTTAACACCGGAGTAACATTTAAGCTGGGAAATCCTGTTAATTCAACAGAAATAGGGTGACATTGAAAAGCGCCATCTATTGTCAACCTATTACGCGAAGTTGCGGGTACAAGCTAGTTGTAAATAAATATAAAAATAAAATAAATAACAAGAAGCTTCTTGTATAGGCATTATCGTTCTCTTGCCCTTATCCCACTCTAGTTGGGTCGACATGTTTTGAAAATGTTGTTGCATGATTCGGCTAGATATTTCACAGCCGGCCGCCTGCCTGACGTCAACTTACATAATATTTTAGACGGCTTTTACGACACCTCAGTAAGAAAGAGTATGCTCTCTCCTCGCCTCATTCATTCTCTCTCCTTTCTCTATTCATCTCCGCCGGAATACAAAGCGGGATATTGCATGTAACTATAAGAATTATATTTTAAAAAGAGCAACCGCCGAGTTTCTTGCTGGCTCTTCTCGGTAGGAACAGCTTTCCGAACCAGCAGTAGAGTTGACGATTCATAAGCACTTTTTTACAAGTTTATTTGAATAAAGAATATTTTGAATTTGAATTTGAATATAAAATATAAACAATAATAAGCAGCTTTTTGAATATCCATATTAAATCAAATCAAAATCATCCTCATTCCTATAAGCTTTTGCAAGCAATTTAAATCGTCAAGGATCAATATGATTAATGAAGCTACAACTGGTTCGGAATGTTGCTCGTACCGAGAAGAACCAGAAAGAAACTTGGCGGTTAATCTATTAAAGGTCTTCAATTCACATTATTTAACCGCAGTCTTGTACGAAGCTGAAAGAATTTTCACACCCAAATAACCTGATACTGTATAACCTAACCTAACCAATAAATAATAGAAATTACTATAATTTCGGTATAACATCAAAAACTCAAATATAAAATAGTTAAGTAAAAGCTTTATTCAAGAAAACTTGTAAAAAAGTGTTTTTGAATGGTCAACTCTACTACTGTTTCGGAAAGCTGTTCCTACCGAGAAGAGCTAGGGCGAAACTCGACCGTTGCTCTTTTTAAAATATAAATCTTATTACTAGTTACATATAGTCATTACTGTCTTATACAGAGTGGAAGAGTAGCTGTATCCACGCATTCTTATCATCTAAGTAATCATCAATAGTATAGTAGGCTTATATTAGCCTTTTTTTAATAGTGTTTATAATTTGACATTGGTACCGAACCAGTGTCGAAATTCGAATTATGTCTTAACTTTTAAATAACTGCTCAAATGAGTATGAATAAATAGTAAATTAAAACATAACCAAAAAAAGTCAAAAAGAGAGGTAAAAGATATTTTGGATCAAGCAGGCATTCAAAAGGTCAAGTGCACCACTCAATATTATTCAATTATAAAGGGACCTTAAGTACTTTGAACTTAGGAAATTTTAAAAATATTTTATTTAACTTGACTTGTATCTGTACGTGACGGTGGAATTATGGAAGTTAAATTTGACCCTTTTCCCTGTTGTCCAGTTGAGCTGAAATTTAACATTTAATTTTACATTTAAGTAGGAATTGTCTATAAAAGGCGGAGATAGCTATACCGAAGGGAGTCTTGCTTTTATTCAAATTCAAAATTTTCGTTATCCAAATAAACTTGTAAACAAGTACTTTTGAATCGTCAATTCTACTGCTGGTTCGGAAAGTTTCTTCTGAAAAGCCAACAAGAAACTCGGTAGTTACTCTTTTCAACATAATATAACTAGTTACATTAAATCATTACTATCTTGTACAGGGTCGAAGAGTAGCTACGTCCACGCATTTTTATTGTCCAAGTATTCCTCAATCGTAGGCCTTTTATTAATAGTGTTTTTAAACTGCTGTAATCGCTAAGCTAAAATTGATTGCGGAATTCTATTATAGAATCTTATACCCAAACCCACAGACGACTTACGGACTTTTGCAAGGCGCAAATCAGGAGCCGCAAGCTTATGTCGGTTCCTACTTTGTCTATTATAATCATCACCTATCTTTCTACAACTCTTTTTATATTTTTATGCACAAAAATTAAATTCCTTAAAATTTATTTGACTCAGCCGTATTAAACACCTACGTATTTAGATCGTGTTTTGTGATAAGACCAACCGCTAAGTTTTTTGTCAGTACTTCTCAGGTGATGACAGCATTACGAATTGGTGGTAGAATCGTCCTGGCATAACAATTCCAAATTATTATTAACTTAACTTATCAATACTTGTTTATCCAGCTCCATAAGTTATAGCTGTAAGTTTATCTCTTTTTAATGCATTTTCTGGTAGGCTTTTCTACGGGAGATGGCTAAAATTATAAGTGAAATCCCTGACATCTCTAAGAATATGTGTATATTTACCAGTCATCTGTCAATCATAACACTATTAAGTTACTTAATTTCAGGCCCGATACCTTTTTGTGAAACAAAAAAATGTCTTTAACCCCATTGTCAATGACCGAAAACGTTTTTGAAAAAAAAATTCTATAATTTTCCCATGTGTACCTATTTATTAATTTAAAATTCAATTTAATTATTGCTATTATAGCAATAATCCAACATAGATAATGAAGTCAGAAAGAAGTGCTCTATGTTTTTTTTAATTAAAATTTGCTGAAGTTCATAGTATTTGTGCTTATCTTAAAATAAGATTGTCTATATTTAAACCGTTTAAAAACTTAATTAATTCCAATTATATCCTGTTTTGGGCAGCGGGATTGGACCCTGGATAAGCTCGAATAAACCAACTTATTTGTCATAAGTGAGTTATTATTGTGTGAGTTTTGCCTAAGTGATAGTTATTATTTATCACACGCTATTTGGTGAACGTAATCTTTTAGAGGAAATCTGCATCTTTGAAAATTGTCAAAGGTTTATTACCTCTTAACCTTATCTCCTTAAAATGAGAGAAGTTTTGTAGTTTTTAGCTTATTAGTGAGTTAGTCAAGCACGATACAGAGATGAAATTTTTTTCAAGAATTTGAAATGCTAATAAAACAGAAACAAATACAGAACAGAATAAATATGTTTAAATTAAAAATACAATAAGGTGTCAGGCACATTTATTATTTAGTAATAGGCGGTTTTTGTACTGATATCGAGAAAAACAATAAATATTGCATAAACCATGAACGAACGATGTAACACTAATGTGTATTTCTGTTACAATATTTAATACAGAATATAGAAATATTTTATACATATTGGATACAGAATACATGCCTAATTTATAATTGCAATTTATCATACGCATTTCGGTGTAGCAAAACATCGTGAGGAAACGTTCATAGGTCAGAAAATGGGATATGTGTAACCTACGAATCCGCATTAGAGCAGGTTCGTGGGCACCAATTCTTTTCTCCAAAAGGAGACAGGAGACCAGCCCTGCTGAGGAAGCTATGGCCAGCTATGGGATAGTATCAGGCTTTACTACTCTATTCTTAGAACATTCCTGGGATATTTATAACCGTATAAGAAGAGCTACATATAGCAAGTTCTATACATACGTCACACCTATAATTTACGCATTTGCCCAGCTGTGGGAAAGAAACAGAAAGAAATACCTAGTCTAAATATGGACTCTCGAACTTTATAAGCGATTAATTATGCCAACCAGAAAGCTAATTACTGACTTGAATAAATTGAAAATTGCCATGAGATTGTTTTAATTAACCGTACGCTAAACTAATTTTTAACCGAGATACGATCATGGGAGTTCAAATTAAAACTCTTTGGGAAAACAATAGGTATGCAAGTTACAACTTTGTCGCAGTATATCAATCAACAAACTCATACTAACTTACAAGTCAATTCATTTCAGATTAAGTAGATATAGTTCTATGTCTTGATACAAATGCAAATTTTTTTTCTTTGCGTATAGGCGTTCAATAGTTCAATGGCCTTTTCATTTATGTCAGAATGCTAATATATTAAAGTTTGTATAGTAGAGGATTTAAGCTCTAAATTATAGAAGTAAAAAAAGGCACGCAACATTCAGCGTTCAGCAAGTCGATATGTGTTATTTATGTGTTGTTGTATATGTGTTGTTTAACCGCGTGATTCCCTGCGAGAGAAGTTTAAGGAAACAGGTATTCTTACATTTGCTTCACAGTATATTTTAAGCAATTTAATTTATGTACATAAAAATATAAAGAATTATAAAACGATAGGTGATGTGTACAATAGACAAAGCAGGAACCGACATAAGCTTGCGGTTCCTGCTTTGCGCCTTGCAAAAGTGCGTAACTCGTTTGTGGGTTTTGGTATAAGATTCTATAATAAAATTCCGCAATCAATTTCAGCACTGCCATTACAGCAGTTTAAAAACACTGTTAAAAAGAGGCTGATACAGAAAGCCTACTATACTCTTGAAGATTATTTAGAAGATAAGAATGTGTGGATATAGCTCTCTTTGAACCTATACAAGACAGTAACGACTTAATGTAAATAATATTAAGAATTATATTTTTAAAAGAGCAACCGCCGAGTTTCTTGATGGCTCTTCTCGGTAGGAACAGCTTTCCGAACCAGCAGTAGAGTTGACGATTCAAAAGCACTTGTTTACAAGTTTATTTGAATAAAGAATATTTTGAATTTTGAATTGAAATTGAATTGTGTAATACTCGTATCTTTTAAAGTATATTCAAATTATTATTTGTTTAAGTAAACTTGTAAACAAGTGCTTTTGAATCATCAACTTTACTAATTATATATTTAATAAATATGATGTAAAGGATAATTTTGAGCTATATTAAATAAGGATTGATACTGAATGGAAGAATAAAATCTCAAAGTCCAAAGTAGTCATTGTGAGTCAACCATAAGAGATAGAGACATACTGTCACGGACTTTTATGTAGTATTTTTATAGATCTACAATTATCTAGTACATTACTTTGGTAAATAGTAAATATAATTCATATAAAATATATATAATAAATAAATATATGGGACACTTACACACACGGTCGTCCGTCCCCAAAGTAAGTAACTTAATACTTGTGATATAGGTGACAGACAACTGGTGAATATATACTTATATATTTTTAAATACATACTTAAATACAAATATAAATACAAATAACGTAACTCTGCTGATTTAGGCGTCGAATATGACTAAAAATCCCACTAGGCGAGTTTTTTTACAACTGCACAACACCGTCTTTACCCAAGGATTGCACTATCTTTTAATTAAAACCGCATTAAAATCGGTTAAGTAGATTTGGAGAAAATCGATCAAATACAGACAGACATCTTTTGAGAGCTGTGTAATAAGTATAAATAGATATCAGCCCGGTACATAAGCTGAGTTATTAGTTATTAGTTATTTGTTTATTAAGTTAATTCGGTAAACGCTATACATTATGTCCATAGTTAAATTTAATTCGCAAACGGTTAGACGCCGTAATTAACGTATTTAGGGCAATTGCTGTAATTACTGATGCTTTCATATTATAACACCTCTATATTTTTGGTGTTTACTATCATTTTACTTGCATAGCCGCGTGGTATCCGGCTGAGTAGAATAGACCACTCTTATTTCTTACCGAGGTGTCGTAAAAGGCGACTAAGGTAAGTCGATCTAACGTGGTATCCGGCATAGTAGAATCAACCCTCATTTCTTACCGAGGTGTTGTAAAAGGCGATTAAGGTAAGTCGACCCACCGTGTGTTATCCGGTTGAGTAAAATACCCTCATTTCTTACCGAGGTGTCGTAAAAGGCAAGTAAGGTAAGTCGACTCAACGTGGTATCCGGCATGGTAGAATAGACCCTCATTTCTTACCGAGATGACGTAAAAGGCGACTAAGTAAGTTGTCCCTCCGTGTTGTATGCGGCTGAGTAGAATAGTCCATCCTCCTTTCTTACCGAGGTATCGTAAAAGGCGAGTAAGGTAAGTCGACTTAACGTGGTATCCGGCTGAGTAGAATAGATCAACCACATTTCTTACCGAGGTGTCGTAAAAGGCGACTACGGTAAATCGACCTAACGACCACGTTAGGTCGATTTACTGTAGTCGATTCTATTATGCCGGATACCAATCCGGCATAGTAGAATCGACCCTCATTTCTTACCGAGATGACGTAAAAGGCGACTAAGTAAGTTGACCTTCCGTGTGGTATCCGGCAGAGTAGAATAGATCCTCATTTCTTACCGAGGTGTCGTAAAAGGCGACTAAGGTAAGTAGACGTAAGGCAGGCCGATCAACTAACAACATGTTTAAACATGTGCCGACCTCGCTCAAGAGTGCGATAAGTGCAAGAGAATGATGATTCATATACAACTGCGCTCTACGAAATAGTAATCAATAATAAATATTTTAAAAAAATTGTACAATATATAGGTACCCTTGCCAGATCTGAATAATTTTAAAAATAAAACAAAACATCCAACAGAAATGAAAATAGCAATTCCTGTTCATTTAGTTTAAAAAAGAACGCCTTTTATACCGCAAGAGACAATAGGGAAAAATATTAAACGTATGAATTGAGTTCACATCTTCGATGCATATTCAAAGTGCTGACACACTTGTATAATAACAGACTATTATTTATTTTGGGTGCGCCGCGAATGTAACCTCTAACGTAATCCCATAACGGCGATAAAGGCTTAGTCGATTTTGACAGATGGCCCTCTTTCGGATCCCGCAAGATGAAGAATAATGGGATACAAAACACAAGCGACTACTGGGCATTACGTCTAATTCATTAATTTTACAGACAACGCTTTGAAGAAAAACCAACCATACATGTAGCACTTTAAAGTTGAAATTCAAATGATGTGTTCTTTAACTAAATTTGCGCAACATTTGATTGTGTGCGTAGAGGGGTTGTCATAGAAACTGTAACACCATGCGCGCGCATTGAGCACTCACTCACACTCCCTTAATTTCTCCCCTTACACTGAGTGAGACAGCTTACGTACATTCAACAACATAAATCATTACATTCGAATAATCGAACGCGTTCCATTTACAAAATTCAAAATTATTTTTTTAATATTCATTCCTAATCAATTTCCAAGAATGTTGAATATAAATAATATTATTTTCGTAATTAATGTTACAATTGATTTTAATTTATTATTGTATTTTAAATTTTATCTGAATTTTTTTATTTATATTTTTATTTTCGAACGAATACTACAATATATTTTTTAATTCAGTTATTCTGTGCTGCATAGTACGTCATGCGTACATAGGCGCCAATACGTACACATTATTAATCTGTGTGTGGGTGTTTTATACCACAGATTCTGCGCGATGGACGCCAGTATTCTCGCAGCCATGGACAAAGAGGCACTGAAAAAGCAGATTGAAAACATGAAGTACCAGGCCTCCATGGAACGCTGGCCGCTATCGAAAAGCATTGCAGCGTGAGTAGATTTTATTTATTTTTTAAATTAAAATATGTGCGGTGACGTCATACGTGAAGTGCGGATTAGGTCGGTGCGTGGTCGCACGCGAAATTAGTGCTTTTTATTGCGTGTGTAAAGTTTAAAATCGCATTGTTGCGTGATAAGTGAGCCGTTTTATCGTACAGTATCGTGTTTTAAGGGCTTGATTTGAATTTCATGAGGTATTTTAAATATATCCTTTGTGGAGTTACTATTTTAAATTATTACTTTTTATGTTTACCTAATTTTAATATTCCTTATATTTAGTTTTTAATTACTTTTTTTTTGCTCTTGAATTACGCTTGTAAAAGGATATTTAATAATTATTTTATATATCACTTTTTATATTCGAATAGTTACAGATAAAAAATTTAAACGTAAAATTAATTTAAAGTTGACTTAGATTTAATAATATTACAGGAAAATTAATGTAGTAACAAAGACAATAAGCTCACGTACGTATTGCGAAAACTGATTAAAGTAAATTAACTAAAATTAAACTATTTAACACACATAGTGATGACGGAAAATCACTAAATTTCTGACGTTATACGTAATTATATGATAGACAAAACTGACAGATGTATTTTTTTTTTACATGTGGTAATCATAGAAACAATTTTATATATTTTAGGTATAGTATAATACAATAACCAGCAAAAATAGTGCGAAATACTGTTGTACCCAAAATATTAAATAAAGTTGTGGAATAAAAAAAATTGATACAATAGTTTTAGTCTTACTAATTGATTAGTAAAATAATGCATAAATAATTAACCGTAACTAATTTGAACTCTGTCATAGATATGGAATATTATTTTTATTTTTTACAATGTACAATAAATGATCTACGATTGCGCAGTGGGTAGTGATCTTGCCTTCAGCTACGCGGGTCGTGGGTTAGATTCCCACGGAGAGTCAACATTTTCTAAACAAGAATTTGTTGGTTTTTTCGAGCCTGGGTGTATATTTGTATTTAAGTTATTTAATAATTATATATGGATATATTCACCAGTAGTCTTTCACCCATCATCATCATCTTCTTGCCCTTATCCCATTCTAAGTGGGGTCGGTACAACATGTTATAAACATGTTGTCACATGATTTGGCTGCGTTTTTGAGACCGGCCGCCTGCCTGACGTCAACTTACTTCTGTCGTATTTTACGACACCTCGGTAAGAAAGAGGGTGGTCTATTCTACTAAACCGGATACCACACGGCGGGCCGAATTACCTTAGTCGCCTTTTACTACACCTCGGTAAGAAAAGAGGTTGGTACTATTCTATTCCGCCGGATACCACACAGCGATAGTCTTTCACCCATAACACAAGCATTAAATTACTATTTTGGGGACGGTTTTTTTTAAATTTAATCTATCATTAGTATTTATACTCGTGTATAAAAATCGGTTCCCGCGATAACGCCATTAAAAAAACTCATGAAGAAGAACACCACATGGGCTTGAAACTAGTCGAGCTAACCCGATAGAATAAGACGTGAGTATAGCCGGTTTCCATACATGAAATGTGCTTTATTTTTTTTTTGTTTTTTCTATAAAAAAAGTTGGCAACCCTATCCATAGCATTATGTTTTATGGAATTACTAATAATATAAACACCGTTAGATATGGTAATTGTTTACGGTTCTTACGCCACAAATATCGTAAACTGTGGTATAGTTAAAGAAAGTTTTACAATCTTTAATATTTAAATGAGTTAATCTTGTATGTATATTTGTTAGAGACATAAAAGTAGTCTGTGTTATAATTAATCTATGACAAATAACATGTTTGACAGCACTCCTTCACATACCAGCTTTCAAATAGCCGGCTTTCGTGCTCCCATACAATAAAAATTAAAATTTATCAAGTATTTGTTTAATTTAAACTCAAAACTTATTTAAACTACATGTTTATAAAATTAACGCTAAGCGCAGTCTTAACATTATATTAAAATATATTTTTCGAATCTCGGAAACGGGTCCAATGATTTTCATGAAATTCTGCATCTAGGGTGTTTTGGGGGGAATAATTCGATCTAGCTAGGTTTCATTAAAATCTCTTTTTAATGAAAAAAAACGGGGATAAAATTTTTTTATTCCTGTTTACGCCGTGTGGTATCCGGCTGAATAGAATAGTACCACCCTCATTTTTTACCAAGGTGTCGTAAAAGGCGACTAAGGTTAGTCGACCCGCCGCGTGGTATCCAGCTGAGTAGAATAGACCACCCTTATTTCTTACCGAGGTGTCGTAAAAGGCGACTAAGGTAAGTTGACTCACCGTGTGGTATCCGGTTTAGTAGAATAGACCACCCCCTTTCTTACCGAGGTGTCGAAAAATACGAAGTTGACGTCCGGCAGGCGGCCGGTCGTAAAAACGCAGCCAAATCATGTGACAGCAAGTTTATAACATGTTGTGCCGACCCCACTCAAAGTGGGAAAAGGGCAGGAAGATGATGATGTCTTTTTATCCCAGTTTACGGAAAAATGCTAAAATTTACGTTGGATTGAAAATGCAGTTTTCGCAGTCAAATGTAAAGTCATGGTAGTTCATTTGGGGACCGGGCGGTCTAAAGAGGTGAAAATACCTAGGATTGAGCCCCTACCTACCCTATTATTATTATTTTTTTTTTTTAATTTTTTTTTTTCATTATCAGCTCGGTCACCCAGGTACTTTAAATGAATTTAAAAATAGTTTTAATTGTCGAAAAATATATTTTAATGTATAATTATTCAAATATATTTTTCGACATTAAAATATATTTTTCGAATCTCGGAAACGAGGAGGTTTTGGGGGGGAAAATTCGATCTAGCTAGGTTTATTTTAAAAAAATGTCTTTTTGTCCCTGTTTTCGAGAAAATGCTAATATTTATGTTGAATAAAAAAAGGCAATTTTCGCTGTCAAACGTAAAGTCATGGTAGCTCATTTGGGGAAAGGGCGATCTAGAAAGGTAAAAAAAACCTGGGTTCGATCCTCGCCTAACTTTTTTTTCAAGTTCTTTTCAATTTACATTTTTTTGTATGTTTAAAAAAGAGCAAGGCTCTTTTACCAAGATGCTAATATTTAAAAACAATAGCTTACAACAGCCAGTATTCGCTCGTCAAACAAGACAATAATGAATTACCTATCTAATTTGACAACCATTGTTGTAGATTTAGCATATCTTTACTAATATTATAAATGCAAATGTCTGTCTGTAACGTTTTCACGGCGAATCCCCTGAACTAATATCGATGTAATTTCGAATATTCCTTATACACTGGAATAGCATATAGGCTATAGAAATCCTGTTTATTCTACAGGAATAGGACGACCTTAAAAAGAACGCAAGAACTATGTGTCTCATATAGTAAGAAAAACTAAAATAAGTCAAAAGAAATAATAAAATTATTTTGCTATAATCCGCGATGAAGTAAAATAGAAAATATATATAATGCTAAATGTAGAGTGGACAATCGGTTATCATATCTGATACATGCAGGAGTCGTAAAAACACATGCACAAACCTCCACCACCGCCACCATGATACACAAGCACTATCACAAACTCAACCATCGTTTCGCCCCGCAACCGAAGCATCATCAGGACATAGACTCCACGACCAAAATCGCAAAGCTGCTTTGCAAAAAAATTGCAAAAAAAAAGCTGCTTTGTGTATCATGGTGGCGGTGGTGGAGGTTTGTGCATGTGTTTTTACGACTCCTGCATGTATCAGGTATGATAACCGATTGTCCACTCTACATTTAGCATTATATATATTTTCTATTTTACTTCATCGCGGATTATAGCAAAATAATTTTATTATTACTTTTGTATTATGGATCTCCGCAAAGTAACGCGTAATTCTATAAACTAAGATAAGTCATTGGACCTGTTCTTAGATATAAGTTAAGTTAATAGTTTGGGTTAAAATTAAGTTGCTTATTAGCCTTATGAACTTTTCTTACCGAGGTGTCGTAAAAGGCGACTAAGGTAAGTCGACCCGCCATGTGGTATCCGGCTGACTAGAATAGACCACCCTCATTGCTTACCGAGGTGTCGTAAAATACGACTGAGGTAAATTGACTCTCCGTGGTATCCGGTTAAGTAGAATAGACCACCCTCTTTCTTATCGAGGTGTCGTAAAATACGACTAACATAAGTTAACGTCAGGCAGGCGGCTGCTCGTAAAATACGTAGCCAAATCATGTGACAACATGTTTATAACAATGATATTTAGCCTTATAGCTAGATTGCAATTTTAATAAAGTACTTGCATTGTGGATGTACTTTATAATAGGAAAAAAAATATCGACCTATCACAGGATAGCAGTCCACGCGAGGGAAATCGCGGGTAAAAGTTAGTTCTTCATAAAACAAACCAAAGATTCTTTCCACCAAAGGAAACGCCTCTAGCGCCATTATTAATACATCAATACAGGAAAATAAACATTGTAAACACAATTAATATAATCGCAATAAGAATTATCACTAGCAACTTAAACCGTGGCTTTACGTAGGTACAAATAATTCATTATTTAGTTACTGAATAAAATTATAACAAACATATATAGAATAGATTATATCTTTGATAAAGGAAAATTGTATTAAAAAACAAAACACGTTTTTGACGTTAAAATATAAACATAACAATACGCGTGTTTGGAGTTAAAATAAATGGTGGGAGTTGAACTAATTGCTATATATTTCAGAAAATAGAAATTCAGAAACTATATTTATATAGTATGTTATACATATATGTTATATACATATTTACATTCGGCCACTGAAAAAATGCTACAATGTTGAATAGAATGTCAATGATATTTAAGCTGCCATTTGTCAAGTTATGATAGCTCAATGGGTAACGGACGGGCTTAAAAAGTGTTATACTTGCGATCAAACCCTTGCTTTTTTTATTTTTTTATAATTTAAAAAATATTATATATTTTTATAATTTAAAATATTATTATATATTTTTAAATATTATACATTATTATAATTAAGTCTAATGGATAGACCCTCATAACTCACAGTTTTATAATATTAACGTTAAAACATATGATTTATCCTGTTTTGTTGGTTAAAGTTAACACGTTCTGTATACATGTTTAGTAGTTAAAGCATCACGTAGAGACATATCAGTAGTGTGGGTTTTTGTGGGTTTAAATTAAGGTTTATGTTTATAAAATCTTAATTTAAAATAATTTCATTGATATTCCATTTTAATAAGAATAACGGTTATTTATACTAGTCATTGTGTGTACCAAATTATTACTATTATTTATATTGGATTGTGTTTAGTATAGCATGTAAAAGGAGTAGCGCTAGAGTTGACGAATGATAGGACAATAGTAGATTATGATACTGTTGCATAAGGGTTCTTATAACACGAGTGTGTTTTAAAAAAAACCAGCCGCAGGCGAGTTTTTTATAGTATGACACGGGTGTTATAAGACCAAGTTACAGTGTCATACACAACTTTATCTACTCTCATACTATAATACATAAAACAATATTAATAAAAACCAAACTTTGTTTAAATATTGAAAAGATTTTTTTAATCACAAATAGCGCCAAGGCGCAAACATCGATTGTGCATGCGTGTTGCGTCGCCGCGGACTCGTTCATTGAAACCTTTGTTTTTAAGGTAGAGGTTCAACCTCCTTGGTCCAGCTGGAAGTTATATAGGTGTATCGTTATGATTAAAAAGCTATATTATGATACAGGACAAGACCTAATAAAACTTTTTAATATTTAGTTTTTGGGCTGTACGTAATGTTTGTCATAAGAATTTTGGTTTCAGTTTTATATTATAATCTTTGTATTATAGTATCAGAGTAGATAAAATAAAATATAATAATAAAGTTCGTTATTGTATAACCATTTTAAATTATAAAATTCAATATAGCCTTGACTTCTGAACCAGCGCTAGCCGTGTGTCAGAAGTCAGTTCCTTCCCGTACTTATGAATACTAAAACAATTTACAATTAAACATTGATCAAAATGAAAGAGAACAATCAAAAATGAAAGAGAAAAACATGTTGCGCCGGTCCCAGTTAGAGTGGGATAATAGTAGAATATATAATAACTATGGCCAAAAGCTTGTAAACAATACAAGCTCTTATGAATTATGAAGGATCAATATGATTAATAAAGCTACAACTGGTTAGGAATGTTGCTCTTACCGAGAAGAACCAGAAAGAAACTCGGCGGTCAATTTTTAAATATTTCATTAAACCGCAGTCTTGTATGAAGCTGATGGATTTTCAAATCTAGGCACTTTTGTCGTCCAAATAATTTTCAATTTTATAATATGCTTTACGTATAAGCATATCTCTTATACTTAATTTAAACTTTTCTATTGGTCTAGTAAGGATAGCAAAATTTTGAGAGATGGTTACATTGTGTGAAGTATGACATGCATATAAAAGAAGTAGCGACAGAGTTGGCGAATGATACGATAGAATCATTATCATCCTCCTGCCCTTATCCCACTCTAAGTGAGGGCGGGACAACATGTTACAAGCATGTTGTCATATGATTTGGCTACGTATTTTACGACCGGCCGCCTGCCTGAGTCAACTTACTCTAGTCTTATTTTACGACACCTCGGTAAGAAAAAGGGTAGTCTATTTTACTCAGCTGTATACCACATGGCGAGTCCACTTACCTTAATCGCCTTTTACGACACCTCGGTAAGAAATGAGGGTGATACTATTCTATTCAGCCGGATACCACATGCGAGAATGATAGGATAGAATGTAAGAGAAAAAATATATTTAGCCGGTCTCGGAATGGGATAATAGGAGAATATATAATAACTATGGCCAAAAGCTCGTAAACAAAGCTTAAAGTTCGAGTATGAAGTGTAATATTAAACTTTTCAACGGTGCTAAGTAAAACCATTCCAGCACAGTTTCGCAATACATTCATAAATAATTCACTGTATAAAAATGTCGTTCGAAATTTATGTAATGCGTAACGTAACGTCGCTAAGCCATTTGGAAAATTAGCTTTGTTCATCCAATTTTGTCGTAAGCTGAGTTAAGTGTATTGAAATGAGCGTTTGGCTTGTTTTTACAAATAGCATTATGTATGGATGAAAATTTTATGTATAACTAAAAACGATATTTCTCCTTTATACTTATGCAAAAATAAAAAGCAATTTTCCCATTGTCAACTCATTTAGTCTTTCTCAACAACTCAATGACACAAAAATCCAGCTATAATTTTTTTTTTCATACTAATACTCTATGAAAGAGGTTACGCCGTGTGGTATCCGGCTGAGTAGAATTGACCAACCTCTTTCTTACTGAAGTGTCGTAATAGGCGACTAAGGTAATTTGAGCCGTGTGGTATCCGGCTGACAAGAATAAACCACCCTCTTTCTTATCGAGTTGTTGTAACAGGCGACTAAAGAAGTTAAACCGCCGTGTGATATCAGGCTGAGTAGAACAGGCCACACTCTTTCTTACCGGTGTCGTAAAAGGCGTCTAAATTGAACTGCCATATAGTATCGGGCTGAGAAGAAAAGACCACCCTCTTTCTTACTGAGGTGTTGCAAAAAGCGACTAAGTAAATTTGACGTCAAGGAGGCGTTTGGTCGTGAAATACCTAGGAAAATCACGTGATAACATGTGCAGAACCCACTTATATAATTCTAAGATCAATTCCGGGACAAAGGCAGAAAAATGGAGGAACCGGGAAAGCTTCCTACACTTAGCATTACATTATTAAGCTACGTTTTTACGACCGGCTGGCTGTCTGACGTCAACTTATCGTAGTCGTATTTTACGACACCTCGGTAAGAAATGAGGTTGGTACTATTCTATTCAGCCGGATACCAGGCGTATAGATTGCCTTATCAACGGATTATAGCAAAACAAATCATAACTTCAATAATGCAAAGCTCATGAAAGTTCGAGAATAGGAATTTGTATTTCCCAATAATCTAGAGCAATGTCTTCACTTGCAAGCACTTCATACAAATATACCCAAATAGCCAATAACTGCTGGTTAAAAATACACCAGACTTTCACAATATTGTTTATTTCGATTCCAAAACGTTTGAAGATTAAAAATAATCTATGTATAAACAAACCGACGGGATTGCCAATGTGTATTGATTTTGACTTCGAGCCATTATATTATAATATTTGTTTATGTTATGCGGTTATGAAACGATAATCGATTTGTTGGCGTATTAATGTCCATAAAATAATATAATTGCTAAAATAAGCCTGTCTGGTTGTCCATCTGTCTCTTTATCTTTGATGCTTTGGAGCAAATTCGCTGGAGCAATATTAAATCAAATCATCATCATCTTCCTTCCCTTATCCCACTCTAAGTGGGGTCGGCACAACATGTTATAAACATGCTGTCACGTGATTTGGCTGCATTTTTACGACCGGCCGCCTGCCTGACGTCAACTTACCTCTGTCGTATTTTACGAGACCTCGGTAAGAAGAGAGTGGTCTATTCTACTAAACCGGATACCACACGGTGAGTCAACTTACCTTAGTCGCCTTTTACGACACCTCGGTATGAAATGAGGTTGGTCTATTCTACTCAGCCGGATACCACACGGCGGGTCGACTTACCTTAGTCGCCTTTTACGACACCTCGGTAAGAAATGAGGGTGGTACTATTCTATTCAGCCGGATACCACACGCCGTCAATATTAAATCAAATCAAAACCTTTAATATTTAAATGAGTTAAAATATACTAGTATATGTATATTCCCAATCTCGGAAACGGCTCCAATTATTTTCATGAAATTCAGCATGTAATTTAGCAGGTTTTGGGGGAGAAAAATCTATCTAGCTAGGTTTGAAAAAAAAAGACATTTTATCCCTATTTTGGGGCTGAAAAATGCTATAATATAGTCAAACGTACAGTGATAGCCTAATTGTAACAGGTGGACCAAAAAAGTTCAAAACCCGAGTTTGAGACCCACACGTCACCATCTTTTTTTCGATCGGATTATCTACTCTACATTTAGCATTATATATATTTTCTATTTTACTTCATCGCGGATTATAGAAAAATAATTTTACTATTACTTTTGTAAGCAAAGCTCAGTCACGCAGGTAGTAATCTTTATTCAAATAAGCTCTTTCAAGCACTTTTGAATCGTCAAGGATCAATATGATTAATGAAGCTACAACTGGTTTGGAATATTGCTCTTACTGAGAAGAACCAGAAAGAAACTCGGCGGTCAATCTTTTAAACCTATTTTACATTATTAACCGTCTTGTATGAAGCTGAAAGGATTTTCGAATCCAGGCATTTTTATCATCCAAATAATGTTCAATTTTGTAATATGCTTTTATTCTTCTATATTAATCAAATGAAATGCAATTATTTCATATTAATGAAATTAATTTTCATTGACGCTTATATCAGACCACCATTCATCTAGTTTTTTCCTTCGGTAACAGAAAAAATGTGTCTCACTAGGTAATGTGATAATTGATAGAAAAGTTTTTTTCAACCTAGTTGCAACTAGTATTTTGTAAAGTTTTTGTCACTCTTTTTTTCTTCTTTTCTCTAGAAGGGATTTATGAAGACAGTTTCAAGTTATCTTTAAACATCTTTTCAGAATAAAAAATTCAATAAGGAAAGCAGAAAAGGCTAACTTTCCAGAATTCATATTGCCTAATGTAAAAACGTTAAAGACGAAAGCTGGGACACGACTTTCGTCTTACTTACAAGCTACCTGTTGATATATTCCACTGAGATCATCGGCGATTGTATCAAGATCTTCTTTTTTTTTTTTTTTTTTTTTTTTTTTTTTTTTTTTTTTTTTTTTTTTTTTTTTTTATGTATAATTACTGTTGCTATTTATAATGCAACAACTTCAATGTCTATTTAAATGTCCATTATTTACAAACCTTTTTTTTTTTTTTTATTAATTTAATTTAATACTTTAGTGCTGTGTGATATTAGCTATTTTGCTTTTATTTCTGATATTGACTTTAATCACTATATTTAGTCCATATTCTATACATTTCTTGACATATTCTTTATTGTTTACAATGTCTTTTAAGTTGTCTTCTGTGACTGAGATCCCCATCGAATGTTCCAATTCCCATCTTTGGCGGCTAAACTTTGAGCATTCACATAAAACATGTAGCACTGTTTCTGGTGTTTTTCCGTCACAGTCACAGGTCGGATCTGCCGTCAGTTTATATTTATGTAGATAGTGTGCGAAACCCCCATGTCCAGTAAAGAGTTGAGCTATCTGGTTATTAAAAGTTATTTTACTGATTATTTTATACCCTTGTCTAACCTCTGGAAAGAATCTTTTCGTTGTTTGTCCTTCTTGAGCTTTGTCGTATATTTCCTGCCAGTCTTTGATTGTTTTTTGTCTTATGTGCCACTTCGCGGAAGCAACCGGGATGGCTTCATACACTGGTGCTGTTTTTTTGTTAAGTGCTGCATATTTTGCAAGTTCGTCTGCTCTTTCATTACCATTGATTCCTGTGTGTGCCTTCACCCAGTAAAATTTCAATTCTTTTCCAATTGCACTTATCTGTTCCATCTTGTGTTGAATTTCATTTACAAGTGGGTGCAAGTTATTTGGATCTTGAAGCGCTTGAAGAGCAGACCTAGAATCGGAGAAAATATTAGCATTATCTTTAAACTTGGTGCTCCATTCTACCGCTCTTAATATCGCGATTAGTTCAGCTTGATAGACGGAGCAAAAGTTCTCTAGTTTCATTGTGCTGTATTTCTTTTCTTTTCCATCTTTCCACGTTACAGCGGCCCCTACCTTCCCATTTATCTTACTTCCATCTGTGAATACCATTAACCAGTCATTTTTAATTCTGTTGATGTCCTCCGAGCAGAGAATATCATGATATTGAATGGTGCTCCTTTTGCCTGGATGAACTAAGTTAAAAGGGCTTATTAGCGTTTCTAGTTTTCTGCCTGGAAATTCATCCATACATCTTCCCCTCTTGAGCTCATACAGAAGTGAAGCTTCTTTCGCACGTAGATCAAGTGGAAGTATCCCTCCCAGCAGGTTGCTAGCTACATGAGATATTGTTCTATGCGATTTCGAAATTTTTATTGCAAATAACCTGGTTATGGTGCGAAGCCTTTTTTGAATGTACTTTCTTTCCAGTGCAGATGACCAGGCACTCGCTGCGTATAATATAATGGGTTCTATAACTGTAATGTAAATAGTTTTTATTATATCCGAATTTAGTCCCCAAGTTGCCCTTGCAGATTTGGTTAAAGCTTTATACAGGTTTATTGCCTTTGTCGTGACATTTTGAAAATGATCTTTGAAAGTCAGGGCCCTATCGATTGTTAGACCCAGTACCATCAGCGTCGACTTTATATTAAGAGTAGTCCCATTAAATTCGAATTTTGGTTTTTCGTATTTTAATTTGTTTGTGACAACTATGACCTGCGTCTTGTGAGCTGCGAACCGCATTTTATGCTTCTGTCCCCAATCAGTGATCAAATCCAGAGCTTTATTAATTTCCAGGTTTAGTTCTCTAGTGTCGTGTGCTGCCGCTATCACTAGAATATCATCAGCAAATGCTTGAATGTGAGCCTTAATATTCTCCGCGTCTTGCAATAATGGGTCAAGCTGAATATTCCACATTAACGGTCCTCCTGTAGATCCTTGTATACAACCTTTATACGTGGGTTTTTCTAGTTTAAAACCTGCATATGTCAGTTCAACCGACCTATCTTTTAAGTAGTCTGCCATTAGTAAGACTGTATAGGCGTCGCAGTTTTTTACCATCAATTGTTCCATGATTTTTGGCCACCATGCATTGTCAAATGCTCCTTCGATATCAAGTGACACGACAGCTACTAACTTCTTGGCTCTTACTTCTGTCCTTATTATTTTTACAGCATCAAAAAGTGCATCTTCTGTGCTGCGCTGCGGAGTGAAACCATATTGACGATGGCTTAACATTTTATTTTTGCCTAAGAACCAAACGAGCCGGTTGCATATTACCTTTTCGAGCAACTTCCCCATAATCGGTAGGAGTCCTATAGGTCTGTAGGATTTGGGGTTCGTATAGTCTTCCTTGCGGGGTTTTTGCAGTACTCTTATTATGGCTTTCTTCCAGAGTTTTGGAAATACTCCTGATCTGTAGCAGATGTTAAAGAGAGTCAGAAGTAAGTCTGGTTCTGCTTTGTACGCTTGCATACAGATATCCGCTGTAAGTCCGTCTGCGCCTGGTGCTTTAGAAGGATGAAAGTTACGAAGCACTGAAGTTATTTCCTGATGTTGAATTGGAATGAACTCTTTGCTGCTCAAGGTTTCTTTCATATCTCCGATTCGTGTATGCGCTAACTTTCTTGTCTCTTTATGATGCTGGTTATCATTTGCTGGATTATCTTCTGGATAAAATGTTGTTAGCAGCAGCTGCGCCGATTCTTGCGGGTTTAGGTCTTTTCCTTTTTCTTTTAACATAGATTCTCCTGAGGTTTTTCCTGTGGACTTTATGACTCGAAAGATTTTGCTCCACATGCTTTCCCTATCTTGCGTCGAACAATATTCTTTCCAGCTTGAGGTACGTGCTGCTAGTATAGCTTCTTTGTACTTTTCAAGGCTCGAAAGATATTCATCTATTGTAATTTGTCTTCGCCGAGGATTTGCTTTTCTTATTCTCCTTCTTAGCCTTATTACTTCTGACTTTTGTATACTAAGTTCTTGAGTCCACCATTTACACTTCTTTATTGAAGAGACCTTTAAATAAGGCATCGTTAACTCGCATGACTCAGTAATGCACATTGTGTATCTATCAAGCAGACTGTTAATTTGTTCTGGTGTCTGAGCCCCCTTCACTGATTCTTTGGTTAAGTCCATAGCGCTTAGTTTATCCTTTAAGATAGACTCGAAACATGCCCAGTTCACCCTTTTGGTATTGTATAGTCTGGTCGTTTTAGTTTTGTTTGGTTCTGCGTTCAGTTTTTTCAAGTTAACTTTAAAAGTAATTGCACGATGATCTGATGTGGTTACTAGATCTGGATTTACCTTCCATTCACTTATTTTGTCAATTATTGTTTGGCTCCCAACCGTAATATCCACTCTACTTTTGTATATTTTGTCTCTTCTTATTGTGAAGAAAGTGGGTGTTGTTCCAACGTTCAGCACTTCCAAACTTTTTTGTGCCAAGTACTCAATATATTCAGCTCCCCGGCTATCCTTCGTTTCATGGCCCCACCAAGGACTTTTGGCATTGCAGTCACCACCGATGATAAGGTGTGGCGTGTCCATTTTGGTAGTCATCATGTCGAGATTCCTTATTTGCTCTTTTATGTCTTCCGTTCCTTCCCAGTAGACGGATACTATACCCAAGCTCATCTTTCCCCATTTAATTAAAACTCCTACTTGATTTTCGGTAACCCAGCTTACGTTTTCAATTATTTGAACATTAGGGTCTAAGACTACGATGGCTGACTTTACAGGTTTGCTCCTATTACTGGACCTTTGAATAGTTTTGTACTTTGTATTCAGTGATCCAGTAGCTCCCACGTAGGGTTCTTGCAAGAGGAGTAAAGAAAAATTTTTTGCACTGGTTGCATGCAGAATTTCTTGAGTAGCCGCTAGTCCTCTTCCCAGATTAGATTGCGCAATCCTCAGACTTAATTCTTTGTTTCTATTTTGATTCATTAGGGGAAGTGTATTGCTGCCATTTTCAACAGTAAGAGATAGCTTTGCGAGCTATGGTATCCCATTTCCTCCACTCCGGGCATTCGTTAGAGTAAGCGGGATGTTGGTCTTCTCTACCTTTGCAGTTAGTGCACCTTGGAGTTTTAGATCGGTTAACGCAATCTCTGGTGTCGTGTGTCTCAGAACAATGGCCACATCTCTGCTCGTTGTGACATGTTCGTGCTTGATGGCCGAAATCCAAGCATTTGAAGCACTGCAATAGCGGGGATTGGTCCAAGACATTAACAATCTGGTAACCCACTCTAATCTTTTGGTTAACTAGCGCTTGCCACAACTTGGGCCCAACCTCGACTATGACGTTGGTGACCTCTTTGTTACGGCCTTTAGTTCGGCGCATTACTGTAGCCTTTGATTCTTCTTGGTTGAGGGGTCCAACGAGTTTTTTGTTTTGATTTATAATTGCCTCCTCTAACCTGCTATCACTAAGATCGTGGGCAACTGCCACGAGCCTAAGCAGTGGTTTTTTCACAGGTGGTTTCGTGACCAATAACTTTTTAGTGCCGGTTTTAATCGCTGCACTGAATTTTTTGCTTCCTTCTTCTGAGTCACAATTTATAATCACTCTCTGCTTGCTTATCTTAGCCACGCTGTTTACTCCTATCCCCAGGCTAATAACATCGACCTTGTTCTTCACTTCGTTTAGAACATCCTCACTGGTGTCTCTAGGATCTATCGATTCCAATAATACACCATGTTTGGGTGTTCTGGCCATTTGTGCATAGGATGGTTTACGATGGCTTGATATTACCTTAGCCTTTTCTTTCTGTATTTCATCCTTGTCTGTAGTTGAAGTCGGTTAGGAACAGTACCGACATTTACTTTCAGTTTCGAGATTTCTTCACGGAGTCCATTTATGCAGTCTAGGGTTGATTGTTCCGACGTTCTGATTCCTGTACCAGTATTGTTGTCGGACGTTTTATGCGCTCGAGATATCTCATCCCGGATTTCGGCTAAGCTACTTTTGATTTCTGATAGATCTGGTGTCTTGCTTTTCGTGATTTCTTGATACAAGTCTCTCAGATCTCTCATCTTATTATCCATCTCGTAGATAAGGTATCTCGAACTCTCGGCTTCCTTGTACGCTTTATCCGTATCTTTTTTAGTATTCTCCAGGATATCTTTGACCTCTACATTTAATTTTTCAGATTTTGTGGTGAATTCTCTTTGCTGCTTGAGCAAGAGATGTTCATAATGTACTTTTGATCTTTCACGCTCTGCAATGTGCCTATTTCTGGAGTCAGACAGACGAAGTATCATTTCATATAAGCCGTGTAGTCCTCTGCACACTGCCTCACGTATTTCTCGGCTCACATTTCTAGACTCCTCTAATTTGTCTTTTGTGCTGTGCAATAAGGCACTTGCGATCCTTGGCATTTCGTGAAGAGGTCCACCGCCACATCCTGTCATTCTCTCAGATATGACTGAATCATTGCCGGACTCAATGCCCTCGAAGTCTTCAGGCTCGATTACTGCCTGAATGCTTGCTTCTGATTGTGCCTGCGCCGCAGCTCTTAATTGCGTCTGAATTCTCAGCAAAGCTGCGGACTCGGATTTAGTTTTGTTGGGTTTTACATTATGACGTACCATGGTAGCACCAACATCACTGGCTGCTTTGGGCGAAGTTTTTATGAAAGGTGCTGGTTCAAGTAAGGGTCTATGCGGTCCCATATGGCTTTCTTCTTCCGCTAAGGTATCTCTCGTCTCTAAGCCCTCTACGTTGCCTACCTTGTCAATTGGGGGTGGTAAGGATACAATTTGACTAGGTGGTGCCGGCATATGCAGAGTTTTGCTTGTTAGTAATTTTCTAGACTTACTTTGTTCAGAGGACTTCTTTACTGGAGTGCAAGGTTTTCTCGCACTTCTCCTTGATGTAGTAGAGCTCTCCGACATTGTGGAGGAGTAAATTCTTTGCAATCTACACTCGAGAGATCCGTTGCTAATTTTTGGGGGTTTTTGGTGGCTCAATAGTTTTGTGGTTCTTGATAACTATAGTTAAATATTACTTTGATCCTTGCTACAACTAATATGTCTAGTAGTTATATTAAAAAGACAAATAAGTAATAGTTATAATAAAATATCGATATTAATAGTGATAGTACGTATGTATGAGTATGATACACAACACTAAAATAGTTTATTACACTGCAGAGACATCTATCGGCAAAACTTAATCTGTTGATGCTTAATGAAACTGATTTTCGATGTAGTTACAGTTTTTTTGAATAGATGGCGCTATTTTACCGTTCGTCGTTATTTTAAAAGTATGATTAGCAAAATTTATAAAATATTTAGTGCTCTTTTTGTCACAATTTTTCCTAAAGTTATTTTAATTTACACCTCCTAATTCAGGTTTACACGATATTTAAAGTTTTATTTGGGTTTCTATTTAAAATTTTTCTAGTTTAGCTGTTTTTGTACTTTGTTACACATTCGGTTCATTGTTTTTATTTATTTTACAATTTATGTTACTTTTAGCACTATGAATGTTTTAAATAACACTGTCACATAATATTTATGCACTTTGTAATATGTTTATACACCTTTAAATTTATAATTTTCACTTTTTTACATTGTAAAATAATTTTTTACGCGGAGCTATTGTTTATGCTTGCAGCGCCGACTCGGGAGATCTTCTAGGATATTAGAAGAATGCAAATTTTTGTTTCCAGTAAAGAGAGTGGTTCGTTTTTTTATCTAGGACAGATCGATGTTCCGAGGAAGCGATAAATTCATTATTTGATCATTCAAAAGTGCTCGTAAAATTCTATTTTAATAAAACATTTTGAGTTTATATAAAATCCAACGTGAGCACGTGAACCGATGCGTGACGTCATCACGGCTTAACATCTATAAAAATTCAATTGCAAACACATAAAGTAAATTATAATACATTCCGCTTAAAAATAAATGATATCCAAGGTGATTAAGTAATATATTTGACCAATAATAATCCCACCTTTGTTAGAGTCACATTCGAGAAGAAAATAGCAATAAATAACAAATAGAGATATGCATCAGAAACTATTTTACAAAATTTAATTGCATCAGCAGTATAATTGATATAATATTTTAGAGCCTAGGCATGGGCCTCGTGTGCCATTGTAAACATGGTGGATAAGCGTGTTTAGTTATATTGTTCAAAGGAACAATAAATGAAGAGAAAGACTTCTGCTGAAAGAGGCCGCGTAGTATATGACGAGCTCCCACAATAATTTCGAGAGGGAGTGTGGAAATTACAGAACATTGATTTTTGTGTCAATTCAGAATTACAGTTTGAAAGAGCACTATTTATCTTCCTGTCCTTATCCCACTCTAAGTGGGGTCGGCAGAACATGTTTTTTTCTTCCATTCTGTCCTATCATTCGTTGGCGCCACTCCTTTTATATGCATGCATGCATACTTGACACAATCCAACCATCTCATTTTAGGGCCTCCCTCTAGTCACATATCTATCCACATTCAAATTTATCACACGTTTGGTCACATGATATTCATCCCTCCTCATTACATGTCCGTACCATTTCAATCTATCACTATCAGATTTAAATACTGTTTAAGATAAGCACCGTATTACCTCCGTTGATTGTAACCGTTATGGATTTCCTGATTATAAAAAGTGATGGGTTATTGAATACAAATTGAGACGCAATTTCCTTTTCATACTTTTGAACACAATTGTTAAGTTCTTAGGAATGCATATTAGATATTAGGAATGTATTTAGATATTTTAAAATTAAGCAAAAATATAAAGCTAACTGATCATAATATTTTGTTACAGGATGAGAGAATACGTGGAGGAAAATGAAAAAAATGATCCTCTCATACACGCTCCAGACAAGAAAAACAACCCCTGGGCCGAGAAAGGGAAATGCATCATCATGTAATAATAAATCTCAGTATATAAAGAAAATATCACCAAAAAAATTCTAAAAGACATTACACCGTTATGGCGCGACGAAATCGTTATTGGTTTGGTCCAATCCATCGACGCAATTGTTGTTAAAAGTTAGATTGGGAAGAGACAAACGTTGAACATTTGCAACTGTCAGACAATGTAAAAGAAATATGCAAAATATAAGTCACGACGAAGTGTAGCAGGTGCGTCAATTCCTAAGTTCTATTCATTTTACCAGAATTCCAATTGAAACGGTTTTCGTTCCCCAAGATAATCTAGTCCTCGTAATAAATAATGTAAGGAATGATTTGATTGCGTCGCAAGTATGTACTTATGAATGTTTTGGTTAAAAGGATTAAAATGGTTGTAAATACGTTAAATTTTGTATTTCTAGTAAAGTAACGTTGGTCGAGTCTATCGGTAGATGATAAAATGGGAAAGTAAATATGGGCAAAGTTAAAATTGTATATTTAAATTTAAACATGACAATGTTTATACCGACGTATTTTACTTTGACATTGAGATATTTTTTAGTTTGGTTGAGGCTGTACCTTGAAAGCGGATCGATGAAAATAAGACCAATCGAGGAATCCGAGTGCTTCCATGCAAAGCAAAGCAACTTCCTCTCAGAAATTTGCGTGGATTTGCTTTGGATTCTAATTGAGACGGGTCAAAATTTACATCCAATATTTTGCGGTCAGATGCGTAAAAATCTTTCTTAGTCTATGGCCGTAAGCAAAAACTTTGCCATCGCGTCTAGTTCTTAAATACATTTAGATGTGAAGATTCATTGAGCTCCTGAATCTTTATATTTAAACGATTTAAATATAAAATATGATAGTTAAAATATAGGGTATAATCGCACATCACAACTTAACATCTATTTGCTGAATCACAGAAATAAACATCACATTCAGGAATTTAAATTAGGTATTGGCAATAAAGAAGTTTTAGAAGGGTTAAAATGACGAATGTTAAATGTAGCAGTGAAAAATTAATATTAAGGTAACTTTCATGGATAAAATGTGACATAATCTTGTTCAAAACAAAAGTAATGATAAGTTAATTTAGGATACTTTTTTATGACAACAGGTACATTCCGCAGTGCCATTATCTTGTAATGCTTCTATTAAATAAATCTTAGTCTTATCTTCTACTCTCCTCATAACTTTATTATTATTTGTAAATCTTTTTGTATCTATTGTATTTTCTCCTTATATCATTTTTATGATTGTTTCTCTCCCCCATATTTAAAATTATATAACTAAATCTATTGACTACTTTAAACCTAGAATTTGATTAGCTTAGTATTAATTCAAAATTTAAATCGAAGTAAACTTTACCTATGACACAAAAATTATTCACTAAAGCGAACTATCGTAGTTTCCAAAATAAACTTCTCTATTATACGTAGATTTATCGGATTTGAATTGTTTAAAGTCTTTTTCATTAAAAATTGTATTTTTGAAATTATCGGAATGCCGAATTTAATGAAATGGTCTTATAACGTTAAATTTCCGAGTAGTATTGATCTAACGTTCCATTAAAATGGAATCTTTAATCCTAATTTTGAATAAAATAGAAAATTTAAACTTACGCACTGTAGGTAATTATAGATTAAAAATAAAATCTAAAATTATAAACTTAAAATTAAAAAAAAAAATACCTTCCTTCTTACCATATCTAGACACGATCTGTGGATAATCATTCTGGCTGTGAGTAATTCCCGTTTGCTTAGACGCTTCTCATTGTAGTTTGTCCAAATAAATTTCGCTAATACCGACAATAAATTTTAATCGCGGACTAACTTAGATATCTTTAAAACTCTATCCACCTACTAGTAGCTCATGTCAATTTAACGATTTTACATCTACCAATTCTACTTCATCTTTCTCATCTTCATTTATAAGTTTCTCATTAACTGTCCCACTCTAGTCTAAAATAGTTTTAAATATAGGAACATAGAGAATAATTAGTAGTGTTAGTAATATTAAAAGCAAAAAAAAAATCAAAGTTGTTTGTTAACTTATACGATAAAATTTGCAATTCAGAGAATTAGCCGTAGTTATAAAAGAAATGTAATAAGTTGATTTAAAATGTTCTAGTAAATTAATTAAGTGGTTCGAGGCGGAAATGTTTACGCGGTGGCAAAGTTTTGCTTCGATATTCAATCCACTTTCAAGGTGATGCTCTTTATATATTTATTGAGTGTTTTGTTTTTAATCTATAGATTATTTTATTCGCTTAGTTTTCTGTTTAAACTTAAAACCAAAGATTCTCTTTCACGGACAATATTGTCCTGTCTTATCAAAATATAGTTAGTATTAAATAATTCATCAAATGTGACTTAAATGTCAGTAATTGATGTTCAATTTAATACTAATGGTTTAATTTAAGCTAATAAATTAACTTAATTGGTACTTTTTAACGGGTTAATCAAAAATTTAATAACTAGGTAAGGTGATATTGGAAATGATTTTTTTAGAATCAATAGCTTTAAGGTATTATGTTATTATTAATATGTAATCAGTAATCACTGAAATAAATCAAAAACCTGCAATTATGTGTTTTATTAACCTTAAGGAACTCTTTTTTGATATATTATGATATACTAAGTACGAATAACATTTTACATGTTATGAAAACTGATAAATTTAATAAATTGCAATTGCAAAATCTGATTTTGACAATTAAAGCTAAATATTTCACACTGCAATTCTGCATTTTTCTATATAAAGCAAATAGTTTACAAAAGTAGATTTCTTAGACTGAAAGATTTATGTTTGACAGTTTTTCTGAGTTGTTATAATTATGGAGGCAAATATTATGAAATATTGGCGCAAGCGGTGACCCTGCCTTCAACTCCAAGGTCACGGGTTCGATTCCCACGGAGAGCCAACATTGAAAAAAACAATTTCTCGGTTCCTCGAGTCGTGGTGTATTCATATACTTAATTAAAATTATATTATCCTCCTGCCTTTATCCCATTCTAAATGGTGTCGGCACATGTTATAAACATGTTGTATTATTTTGTAACATAATTTGGCTAGGTATTTTAACACCGGCCGCCTGCCTAACGTCTACTTAAGTCGCCTTTCACGACACCTCGGTAAGTAATGAGGGTGGTTTATTCTATTCAGTTGAATACCACACGGGTCAACTTACCTTAGGCGCCTTTTACGACACCTTGGCAATAAATGAGTGTGCTCGATTCTACTCACCCGGATACCACACGACGGGTCAACTTACAGACCTGTCTATAGTTCCCCTATTCTAAATAGTATAAAAGCCTTATTCTTAATTTATAGAAGTAGGCGCTACTTTGCGAAATTCCATAGTACAAAACTTATAATAAAATTATTTCGCTATAATCCGCGTTTGTTAAGAAAATCTATGCAATGCTAACTGTAGGCAGCAATACCTTACTCATACCTTATACATGTAGGATTAGTTACCACACGTATCACAAGACACCACTACCAACAGCTACCACTTCACTACGACAATCTCAACTCTATGCTTATTCCACCTATCCAAAGCTTAAGGGCTGTTTCACAAGTTAAGTTAGTTGTTCGGATAGTTAACCAACAAATAAACTAAGTAACAGACAAATGTTTCTAAATAGAGAGTCTAAAAAGTGAAAAATTAAAAAAAAAAAACAAAATAACAGCCACATGATCTACCTGTTAACTTATTAGGGACTTTAAGTACTGAATAAGCCTATCAGAAACCTGAGAAACGTAAAATTCCGAGATATGTATCAGATATGTTCCGAATAAGCTAACTGACAGTTTATTGGTAACTTGTGAAATAGGCCCTTAATCAAGACATATATGACACAGAACTGGTTATAAGCGGCTAAAACCGGCTCAGACCGCCCCTTACCTGTAAAATACCGCATTATAGGATTCGCAAAATAATACAACGGCTTTAGTAGGGTCTGAAAATAGTGAAATACTGTAACAAAATAGAAATAGGGCATTGGGATAAACAGAGAGATTGCTTTGAGAAATATATCATCATTCTTAAAGGTTACGTATTTATACAATTAGGCGTTACTTTGTGTAGATCCATAATACAAAGGTAATAATAAAATTATTTTGCAATAATCCGCGATAAAGGCTGGATTATATAGCTGTTATATAAAGCTAGGTGAGACTGCGGTTTCGCCCGCTTGGAATTTAGTATCACAAAATTTTTCCCGCTTAAATCGATGGCAGCAAAGTAGATACGGACATCTACAAAATCGTCATTTTACAGGAGAGCACATTTAGTAAAAAATTGCGACCATTTTGAGAGTTATGCACCAATAAACATGAAATTTTCCGTAATACATTGAAATAACCTTCTTTATTGATTGCATAACAGATTTTGTTGCTATATCGTTGTTTTGCTGAAATAATGCAGTTGTATTTTTTTACTCCGAAAAAACTTAGACGTAGAAGAAGATATCTGCCCGATATCCGTTTATACGTGGTAATTCAAAAGCCATCAATTCAACCTCAAATATCTAAAAAAATTGAGATAATAAAACTCCAGTAATATTTCTACAGATATTTAAATGAAATTTGAGCAACGTGTTAAAACAGTTATCCTTTTTTTAACCCAATTATGAAGATGTCTTCATATACTTTGCATTCAAGATTTCACTTAACTTCATCTACGTCTATCTCTAAAATTTGTTTCTTTCCCAAATTGCCCAAATATTAACGATATTGGAATAATATTTTAATAAAAATGCATTAAATTAGGAGCTATGTTTCATTTATTTGTTAATTTGTTTTTTCTTCTTTTGTTTTTTTCTTTGTGTCACTCTGTTTAAAAAATGGAAAACATGAAATATCGCGTTATTTACGAGTATGAGTTCCACCGTGGCACCAGTGCTGCAGAAACAGCTCGAAGGATTAATGATGTGTATGGTGACGGTGTCACAAAAGAAAACACAGTGCGTTTTTGGTTCCAACGTTTTCGTACTGGAAATTTCGACCTGCAGAACAAGTCTCGTGGGCGGCCGGAGACCAAAGTTGATAATGAAGAATTGAAGGCTATTGTGTAAGCGGATCCATCGCAAACCACGTCCGAGTTAGCTGCAGGCTCCGGTGTTAGTGATAAAACTATTCTAATCTACTTGAAGCAAATTGGGTAGGTGAAAAAGCTTGAAAGGTGGGTACCTCATGAATTGAGTGAAGCAAACCGACAAACGCGCGTCGACTGCTGCGTTACGTTACTCAACCGGCACAATAATGAAGGAGTTTTAAATCGAATCATTACCTGTGATGAAAAGTGGATCCTCTAATATAATCGGAAGCGCTCATCGCAATGGCTGAACACTGGCGAACCAGCCAAATCCTGCCCTAAGCGAAAATTGACTAAAAAAAAGTTGCTAGTAAGTGTTTGGTGGACTAGTGCCGGTGTCGTTCACTACAGCTTTCTTAAATCTGGCCAGACGATTACGGCAGATATCTATTGTCAACAACTGCAAACCATGATGGAAAAGCTAGCTGCTAAACAACCGAGGCTGGTCAATCGCTCTAGGCCACTGCTGCTTCAGGACAACGCTAGACCACACACTGCACAACAGACGGCTACCAAAATCAGAGGAGCTTCAATTAGAATGTCTTAGACATCCACCGTACTCTCCGGACCTTGCTCCAACAGATTACCATTTTTTTCGCAATTTGGATAACTACTTGCAAGGAAAAAAATTCAACTCCGATGGGGCAGTCCAAACCGCCTTAAAGATTTTATTGATTACCGCCCGAATGGTTTTTTTAGTAAGGGAATCAATGAACTACCTATGAGATGGCAAAAGTGCATACATAGCAATGGATGTACCATTGCCATTGCCAACCATTTCCCAATAAATTCCCATTGTTTAACATGATTACCTAAACCCCAAAATAAATCAAATACTTTTCCTTTTAATTCGTCACTTATTTTGGTGCAACATTTAAATTTACAGTTTTCGCATGGGGGCCGCATATTTTTCCGTTTTTGTTCTTTTCCATACCGTGATAGGTGTTTTTTACCGACATTTAGCAATAATTTTCTTCTTGTATTGATCCAATTCTCTTTTCTGCATTTTCTCCTTTCCTTTGTAACGTCAACTGTAAATTTACGACGTTTTCTGTTGACGAAGGTAAAGAGCATTCACTGGAAGCACCACTTGCTGATGATGCACTAGAATCAGTGGTTAAAATGGACGATGAAGAAATTTGTGGATTGAAGGGACGTAAAACATCATCCTCTGCAATAAGTTCCGGCAAATGTGATTCAGCTTCAAACGAAATACATTGAGGAGGCATAGGTGTAACAGAGCGTGATTGAGGATAAACAGTAAAATTTTCTGGACAAGCATTTGGATTACAATGTATTTCAGCAGAATTCGTAATAGATAACGCACTGCGATGCTCACTTTTATCACGCAAAATCTGTTCAAGCGTGTCATTACCTAAGATCGGTAAGCTGTAAATAATAACCAATTATATAGTTTAAAAACGTACTATACATAATCTCAATCAGTTTTATTAAATGTCACTAACCTGCTTTTATCAAAAGACCCTATATCTAAATTGCCCTCAGTCACTGCTTGCAGATCACTTAGCTGAATTAAATCATTTTCTGTATCTGAACCTGAAAAAACTAAGAAGATTTTGAAAATAATGTGAAACAATGTGAAAAAATAGTATATCTAAAGATAAATCAATGAATTTCCAAATAAAAAAGCGAAATAATACATTCATAGATCAGGACATGTACAAAAAGTACGACGTATAAACGGACAAGTGGCAGATGTCCGTGTTTACGTTGGAATGTAACCTCAAAATAAATGTTATTACTTACGCTAAAATTTAATTATTAACAATAATATTTCAACTATTACATATTTCAACATTATAATAATAACATAACTGTCTAAGGCACTTACCTTCACAGGGATTTCGCATTGTATTTTTATAGTTTACCAAATCCGAAATCTCATTTATTTCCTTTTGTTCACCTTTTAGGGCCATATTTAATAGTAATTTATTCCTAGAGACACTCATTGTTTAAAAAAAACTGATATTTTAAGGATTTATTAAGGTATAATGCTTATTACAATATAAATTTAATTAAGAGGCACGAAAATCAAACCTTTACACACGAGAATGTGATAAGTGACTGATAGCTTTGTTTACGTTTCAATAATCTGTCACAGCTCCGAAGTAAAGACGGACAAATTTAAATGTCCGTTTCTACTAAGAAGTTTTTTTAAATTCGGTTGTAGATGTCTTTATTGACGTGCCAAATTTTCTTTATTATTTCGAAAATTGAAATAATTTTAATACAGATCTATAGAGGGTTGATTATAATGTACTTTTTTGTAAAAAAAGCATTTTCGCAAAAATGCAGATGTCCGTATCTACTTTGCTGCCATCGAAATGTCTTTATTAAAAGTTTTTATATCCTACTTTTGAAAAGTCATTACAGTAAATGAACATGAAGCTAATATATTCCGATACCTATTTTAAAATATAATGTTAACAAAAAAATAATTTAAATTTAAATTTTCTTATTTAGTATCTAAAAACTTTAGAATCCAGCGCCGGACGTATAGATAATTTAAAAAAAAACCAAGTTAACAACGTATCAACGTTACGTATAAATGTTATAATTGAATTAGTTTTCTAGCACGTTCCCATTAAAATTTCCCGGATTCCCGGAAAAACGATTCTTCCCGGATTGATCAGATTTTTGTGATGGAGATAATTGCAGGGTTGAGAGAGTGACAGAAGCTACTTTTAATTTCAAGACTACAGTCCACGCGAACTAAGTTGCGCGGGTAAAAGCTAGTAATATTATAAATGCAAACGTTTGTGGGTATGAATGTACGCTTGTTACACTTTCACGGCGAATCCGGTGAACCAATATTGATGAAATTTGGCACGATTATTCCTTATACATTGGAATAACATATAGGCTGTAGAAAATAAGAAAGTAACACCTTATTCCATAAATTATTTAACTAACAAGATTCCACCTTCACATATATACACGGCATGTTACATAAAAGCTTTTAAAAAACCTAGATCCAGCTTTCGTTTATCCTTTTATCTTATACGTGTGTTATTGCATTTATATGACCGCTTTAGTATTTCGCGAGTTCAGGTAAATTATAGCAAAGCTGGCAAAGCCGCTAGCTTAGGCAGGTTTACCAAAATGTTTCTATCTTGAGCCGGATTTTTATGATATACCTAAACCGTAGGCAATATCACGTGTGTGCTAAACAAAAAATTCTATTCACCCATAAAATCCTGTGCTACTAATATTATAAATGCGAAAGTTTGTGCGTAAGTAAGTAAGTAACGGCCTGTTACTATCCCACTGCTGGGCATAGGCCTCTTCTCTCTGTTTTTGGAGAGAAGGATTGGAGCTGAGACCTACCACGCTGCTCCAATGCGGATTGGTAGGTTACACATATCACCAGAATTCTCTAGAGATATGCAAGTTTCCTCACGATGTTTTCCTTCACCGAAAAGCGTGTGATAAATTGCAATTATCAATTAGACACATAAGTTTTACTAGAAAACTCATTGGTGCCTGCCCCGGGTTTGAACCCTAGACCTCCTCGAAAGAGGCGCACGGTGTTACCGCTGGGCTACCACAGCTTATAATAGCTTATAAGTTTGTGAGTATTGATGTATATTTAGTACTCATTCACGACGAATCCACTAAACCAATATCGATGAATATATATATCCTCCTGCCCTTATCCCACTCTAAGTGGGGTCGGCACATCGTGTTATAAACATGCTGTAACATGATTTGGCTGCGTTTTTACGACCGGCCGCCTGCCTGACGTCAACTTGCCTTAGTCGTATTTTAAGACACCTCGGTAAGAAGGAGGGTGGTCTATTCTACTAAAACGGGTACCACAGGTTGGGTCAACTTACCTTAGTCGCCTTTTACGACACCTCAGTAAGCAATGAGATGGTCTATTCTACTCAGCCGGACACCACCCGGCGGGTCGACTTACCTTAGTCGCCTTTTATGACACCTCGGTAAGAAATGAGGGTGCTACTATTCTAGTTAGCCGGATACCACACGTCTAAACCAATATCGATGAAATTTGGCACAATTATTCCTTATAAACCGGAGTAACATATATGGTATAGGAATCCTGTTAATTCTACAGGAATAGGATGACATTGAAAAGCGCCATCTATTATCATTTTATCACGCGGCAACAGTCCACGCAAACGAAGTTGCGGGTAAAAGCCTAGTGCTATATAAAAATTATTTAATGTTTGCTATTCTTGCGTAAATGAGAACGACTGAATCAATTTCGTTAACTATGGTTATGAAACTTTTCTAGAAAAGTGTAAGAAAATATAAAAAATTGTATAAAAAATAGTAATAGCAACAATTTTATTTCCCCAAAAAAATATTTCGTATCTGTCAGAATCTCAGAAACGTGCAAGGCGAAAAATCGATCTAGCTAGCTTTTATATTAAAAAAAATCGTTTTTTCCTGGTTTTTGGGTTTAAAAAAATACTAAAATTTACATTGAATATAAAACACTATTTTTGCCGTAAATTGTCAAGTCAGCGTAGCTTATTCGAGAACAGATGGTTGCGACAAATGAAAATACCTAGGATCGAGCTTTACCTACCCAATTATTTTTTATTATTTTATTGAAGATTTTTTTTATTTTGGTAAAAAATTACTTCGGCTCGGTCAACCAAGTACTACTAATTAAGTAAGATAGCTTAGACAAGTGTTTCGAGGTGTCATAAAAGGCGACTAAGGTAAGTTGACGTCCGACAAGCGGCCGACCGTAAAATATTAGCCAAATCATTGTATCGCAACTTCTGACTGAATAAAACTTGAAAATAAAATAAATTAGGAAACACGTGACCCTAAAACGGTCACGAGTTCAAACCCCGAGTAGAAAGCAAAAGTTTTTCCATCAAATCCCACGTGCTCAATTAATATTTGCAAATTATCACGTTCCGTAAATATTGCGAAAGAATATCAAAGTTACCTTTACGCAAGCTCATAAAAAGTTTTGAAAATACGTTTTTAAGCTTATTACACTGTTCAATTAGTACTCAACAGTGTAATAAGTAATGTACCTGGGTAATTTTTGAAAAAATACAAAAAAAAATGCAATAAAAAAAATTTAAAAAAGGAAAAAAAGCGCCGAATGTGAGAATCGAACCTAGGTTGCTAAAATTTTTTGATTCGTACGTTACGTTTCTCAGCTTTGGAATTGACAGCTAATTATGAGTTGCTATCTATTCCTATTTTTGTAGTTTTTATTATTGCCCAAAAACGAGATTATTTAAAATAAAACCCAGCTAGATTGATTTTTCTCCCCCCCAACCCTAGTTTTTCTTCACCGAAAAGCGTGTGATAAATTGCAATTATGAATTATACATAACTTTTAACAGAAGAACTCATTGGTGCCTGCCCGGAGTTCGAACCCGTGAGCGTCTCTAGAGAGTCGCACGGTTACACCGCTGAGCTATCTTAGCTCTTATTTAAGTAAGAATTATTCTAAAAAATAAAAAACTTACAATAAAATCTAGCGCGTAACTGGTTGTAACTCAAATCCAAGGTTTCTTAAGACCTTACATCTTTAATCTCGTAAATGAGTTAATCTTGTAAATGAGTTAATCTTGTAAATGAGTTAATCTTGTAAATGAGTTAATCTTGTAAATGAGTTAATCTTGTAAATGAGTTAATCTTGTAAATGAGTTAATCTTGTAAATGAGTTAATCTTGTAAATGAGTTAATCTTGTAAATGAGTTAATCTTGTATATACCTAAATCTATCTAAATATATTATCTGAATCTCGAAAACGGCTCCAAAGATTTTCCTGAAATTCATCAAGGGTTTTGGGGGAATCGATCGAGCTAGGTTTTATTTAAAAAATCTCGTTTTATGTCTGTTTTTGGGCACTAATAAAAACTACGAAAATAGGAATGGATTTCAACTCATAATTTAATCTGTCAAAAGCAAATTTTAATCTGTAAAAAAAAGAGTGAATAGGCACTACACTGGCAAGCGCAGCCCACCTTAGGCTACATCTTTCACTTTCCATCAGGCGAGATCGTAGCCAGGCGCTAGCCTTATCTCGTAAAAAAAAAAGTAAAACTGAGACAGCTTAATGGTAACGCACGGAACAAAACATTTTCGTAACCTTGGTTCTATTCTCACATCCACCGCTTTTTTAAAAAAAAAATTTTAATGCAATTTTTTTTGTATCTTAAATATCTTTCTATTTAATAATTAATTATCTTTTTTGTATCTTAAATATCTTTGTCTCGGTAAAAAATTAACGAGCAAGGCCATCCAGGTACTTGTATTTAAATGAAAATAATACTTCATTTTTACTTAATTTAACCTGTGACGTCATTCGCATCAGCGAGTCTTAAAGTCCGTAAAGCTTATATATAAGAAGAACGACATTAGAAAATATTGATTCTCGCAGGGAATCGAACTTATGACTGCCGGAGTCGCCTACTGCCACATACACCTACAGACCAGTCACATTGACGTCCTGAACATGCATTTGGGTGGTCGCCAAGCAGTATGTCATGCCTTTGTCAGCAAGAATATATGCTATACTGGAATTTATTTTAATGATGTATCTGGTGGTCTATTCTACTCAGCTGGATACCACACAACTTATGTTTAAGTTGTGTGGTATCCTTGGTGTCGATATCCGAGGTCTTAAAAGGCGACTAAGGTAAGTCGACCCACCATGTGGATTCCGGCTGAGTAGGTTAGGCTACCCTCATTTTTTACCGAGGTGTCTTAAAAGGCGACTAAGGTAAGTTGACTCGCAGTGTGGTATTCGGCTGAGTAGAATAGACCACCCTCTTTCTTACCAAGGTGTCGTAAAATACGACTAAGATATGTTGACGGCAGACAGGCCATAAAATATGTAGCCAAATCATGTGACAACATGTTTGTAACATGTTGTGCAAATAGGACAGGAGGATGATAACTGTATTTTTTTTAAATTATTACAATATAAACATAAAAATAAAAATTTATAAAAACATATGTTTATGATAAGCATGACCTGATGCTGTCAGGGTTGGCTTCAGACGAGAGTTTCAACGGTCAACTATAGAGACAAAATTTTAAAACCATTTTGAAAACCTTTTTTTAGTTCACTTGTTTAAGACTATCTTCTGAAATTATCTTTGGGCTTAAGTTATCAGAACGATTTGACAATTTAAGCTACGTTCTGACGTCGCGGACATGTTTTTGGATTCTTGCCAAATAGCTTTACCTTTGTAGAGAGAAACAATATATCAACTGATGCAATTTTGGGATCGCTGTTTCAAAATTCAATGTACATTATGTGTATATAATATTTCCCACTTCAAAAAAGGTTAATTATCTCCTATCCCGCGGACCTAAAGGCAGGGTACCCACTGCGCCACCGGGCAGTCAGTTATTTTACAATAATTTATACTAATATGAACGCTGAAGAGTTTGTTTAAACGCACTAATTTCAGGAACTACTGGACCGATTTGAAAAATTCTTTGAGTGAAAGATAGTCCATTTATCGAGGAATGCTATAGACTTTATAACATCGCGCTAAGATGATAGATAGCGCATAGTAGGGGAGCAGCAATAAAAAATATTACGAAAACGGCAAAGTTAAAGCTTTCTCTATCTTTTAAAGCTTTTAAAAAAATGTGATACACTGTTGCGGGCGATGCTGCTGGTACAGCTAGTGAATGATACAAAAGTAATTAATTTAAAGAATTAGACGTTACTTTGCGGAGATCCATATTACAAAAGCAATAATAAAATTATTTTGCTATAATACGTGATGAAGTAAATTAGAGAATCTATCGATCACATACAGACAAACAACGTATGGGGACTTTGTTTTGTAATATGTATAGACAAATTTTGTAGCGACTCATTTTGTAGCGCCTGAAAAAAATTATAAGCAAAAACATTTTAATAATAGATTAGTATTAATAAATTACAAGGTATGTTTTGATTTATCTCATCCAGGTTTTTTTTAAAGAAAGAGTGATCGAAGAGTAATATGTATAATAACATTCAATATGGAGTAGAGAAATACTGTAATTTTTGAGGTTTCTAATGTGACGTCGTAAATAATTACATTTTTCCGCTAACATTGCAAACGCAGGCTGAACCCCTTATTGTAAAAATAAAGTACATAGGGAAAAATGTAAAAGTAAATAAGTAAAAATGTAGTAGGTAGGTATATGAATTTAGATATTCCAAAGATAGCAGGGAATCTTCATGATAAAGGGAAAGGGGCATTGTTTTACTTTTAACGCGTGAGGGCCACGGGCAGTAATGAATAAAACAAAAATACTGAATAGATTTTAATCATTTTTTTCACTGAGTGACATAAACTATATATTATTTACCCGAGCGAAGCCGAAGCCGGCCGCTAGTATTAGTATAAAAATCAGTATTTATAAAACATGCATTGTATATCCTATCGCTGTATAAGGGGTTAATGGACAATTCCCAGTCCAAACAAGGTTTTCAGCGCAGTAAATCTTGTGTGCCGGGAGTCAACGTCGGGTAATTATTTTAACCCGGGTAACGGACGCGTGGCCTGTTATTAACGAGGTAAAGTTATAGTTTATATACTTCTAAATCTTTTCATTAAACAATAACCGTACACGCGATCCCGAGTACATAAGTTTGTGGGTTTGGGTATAAGATTCTATAATAAAGTTCCGCTATCAATTTTAGCTTTGCCACAGAGTCGTCTAGAGTTGACGATTCAAAAGCACTTGTTTACAAGTTTATTTGAATAAAGACGATTTTGAATTTATATTGAATGTATATCTGTTTTATATAGACACCGAAACGGTTAGACCGATTTTAATAAGATTTTCAGACAATACTGTAAATTTTGTTTTTACGCCGTGTGGTATCCGGCTGAATAGAATAGTACCACCCTCATTTCTTACCGAGGTGTCGTAAAAGGCGACTAAGGTAAGTCGACCCGCCGTGTGGTATCCGGCTGAGTAGAATAGACCAACCTCATTTCTTACCGAGGTGTCGTAAAAGGCGACTAAGGTAAGTTGACCCACCGTGTGATATCCGGTTGAGTAAAATAGACCACCCTCTTTCTTACCGAGGAGTCGTAAAATATGACTAATGTAAGTTGACGTCAGGCAGGCGGCCGGTCGTAAAATACATAGCCAAATCATATGACAACATGTTTGTAACATGTTGTGCCGACCCCACTTATAGTGGGATAAGGGCAGGAGGATGATGACTGTAAATTTTGTTTTTTGTTGTTGTTGTAATTATAACACACACGGTCGTCGGTCCTCAAAGTTTTATTTATTTATATATCTTTCTTTATAAATAAACAGTTTTTTATCTGCCAAACTAAGTAACTTAATACTTGTGTTATAGGTGAGAGGCAACTGGTGAATATATACATGTGTAGTTTTAAATACATACTTAAATACAAATACACACCAAGGCTCGAAGAACCAACAAATCGTTTAAAACTGTTGGCCTTGGGCGGGAATCGAACCTGCGACCAGTGGAGCTGAAGGCAGGATCACTACCCACTGCACCAAAGGACCAGCACGATTGCGATTGGAGAATTTTTTTAACTGTCAAGGACAGTTTTGTTTCGAAGGGATGTGGGATGGCACCAGCAATAGCCAGATCCTATAAAGTAGATTACTTTATTTGGCATGTGGTACATTTTCTGAATATCTACTTGTAATTCGACGCACAAGGAGGGTAGCATCGCAATGTTTCTTTTCTTTTCGTATGTAGGTTACAAGGTCACGTCGCCTTTGGATAGCATATTGGATGCTGCTGAAATATATGACGGTTGGTATTTGTGTATATTTGCCGGGAATACATTTAAAATCCCATTTTCATTTACTTATTCCTTACATGATGACGTAGGTGACATATACAAAATAAAGCTGTGATAGCCCAGCGGTAATACCGTGCGACTCTTTCGAGGAAGTCACGGTTTTAAAACCGGGCAGACACCAATGAGGTTTTCTATTAAAACTTATGTGTCTAATTGATAATTGCAATTTATCACACGCCTTTCGGTGAAGGGAAACATCGTGAGGAAACCTGCATATCTCTAGAGAATGCTGGAGATATGTGGAACCTACCGTGGAGCAGCGTGGTAGGTCTTAGCTCCAAACCTTCTCTCCAAAAACAGATAGAAGAGCTCAGCAGTGGGATAGTAACAGGCTGCTACTTACTTACTTACATTTAAAATCTATACTAATATATAAAGCTGTTAGAGTTATCAAGTTATATGACTACATGGTGGTCTACTAGGTGGCAACCTTATTCCGCGCTCACGTAGACACTCGCACGGCGACAGACGAACCGATCGGCGAGTGGCGTTTAAATTGCTACCCACATATCTGTGAATAAAAAAATGACAATTGCCCAGAGACAAAAGAAATATATTACGAATAAATTAAAATTATGAAATATTTTCGAAAACAACTGTCAAAGAAATAAAATGCCATGATCTTATCTTGAAAAATACTATTTTCGCAATACTCCCGCAACATATACACTCGGCTATTGTTTGAAAACAAAAGCTGAAAGCATTTCCACTAATCCTTTTTTGCTCGCTCGGAGGCTTTCGTTTGTTATCGTAAGAATTCCTTCAGCCAGCGAAATTAGCCACGTGCCTTATATAGAATGAGAATAAGGAAAATTACGTAATTCCTACTCTACATACTTGTAATTTTTATAATTGTGCAGAAAAAGGACGCCGTGTGGTATCTGGCTGAATAGAATAGTACTATTTTTTACCGAGGTGTCGTAAAAGGCGACTAAGGTAAGTCGACCCGCCGTGTGGTATCGCGGCTGAATAGAATAGTACCAACCTCATTTCTTACCGAGGTGTCGTAAAAGGCGACTAAGGTAAGTTGACCCGCCGTGTGGTATCCGGTTTAGTAGAATAGACCACCCACTTAAATCTCATTTAAAAAATCTTTTCAATATTTAAACAAAGTTTGGATTTTATTAATATTGTTTTACGTATTATAGTATGAGAGTAGATAAAGTAGTGTATGACACTACAAAACTTGGTCTTATAACACTCGTGTGATACTATAGAACCCTTATTATGCAACAGTATCATAATCTCAATATTTAACTATGACGTCACTTTTTAAAAATCACGAGTCACTTTAAAGCAGATCAGTAATAATCATTAACAATAATATTTGTTTAATTGATAATCCTTTGGTTAAATATAAGTTTTATTGATATTTTCTATTTATTTTATTATACATTCCGATAATTTATTAAGTATTTACCGTCACAAGTATTTGTATATATTCTTTGTTTTTGTGGTAGGGAGTGAACCTCAATAAATAAATATTTAATTAAATTACTATTGTAGTTTAATAAGACAAAATCATGCATTATTTATAAATGATCATTCTACTGCCATAATCCCACTCTAGTGCGGTTAAATTTGGCTATTTTATGCCCGGCCGCCTGCCTGACGTCAACTTACCTTAGTCGCCTTTTATTAACACTCAGTAAAAATGAGGGGGCTCTATCCCAGGGCTTCTTAAACTGTGGGTCGCGACCTCCAGGGGGGTCGCGAGACTACTGAAAGGGGCGTCGCGAGACTACTGAAAGGGGCGTCGCAAAGATCTCATACTTTTCAATCATTATTGATACAACTACATGTTTGCAGGCTTTAATTAAATAGATTTTATTAAATTTATGATTAGTTTACAACAATTATAAATAAAATTTTAAAATTAGTATACACACTACGTACAAATATAAATACAAGTATAAATCATACAAAATACTATTGTAGTTTTATTGTTATTAACATTGTAAAATAGTGCGATATAACATCTACATCTACGGTTAATATATATTTCATTATATGGAGGAGGGGGTCGTTTAAAATTTCCTAAGCTTGAAGGGGGTCGCTATATAAAAAAGTTTAAGAAGCCCTGGTCTATTCTACTCAACCGGATACCACACGGCTGGTCCCTTACCTTAGTCACATCTTATGACACCTCGGTAAGAAATGAGGGTAGTCTATTCTACTCAGCCGAATACCATACAGTATAACCTTTCTTTTAAACCGGAGCTGTTATTTTGTTGTAAATATCGCACGTTTAGTATTAAAGTGACCTAATTCAAACAAATTAGCGTAGTGCCTACAAGACTCGTGAGTTAAATAAACCCATATTGGAAGATTAAAAAACAATAGTTTTCTCAATGATGTCGTACTCGTAGATGGCTTTAAAGTAAAGATTATAATGTATCATCATTATTCTCTTGCCTTTATCCCTATTTATCTATATAGGTTGATTCTCTTTAGGTGTCAAGAGGGCTTGCTCCTTTTTCGCACAAAGAATCAGCTTAGTGATTCAGCGCGGAAACGCTGCCAGCATTCTTGGGACCATTCCACGTGGGCATGATTTGTATAGTCCTAGCGTGTAAGTAATTTATGATACATTTAACTTGTACATTTTTGCTGTAAATAAAAAATAAAAAAATGCTAAGCGTTCGATATAGTTTTTTTAATATATTTTGCAACGGCATTGCCGTCCATGCACCGCGCATTTGCAGGAAGGAAATTTCGTATTTTGGCACTGTTATCTTCCTTTTAATGAACTATGGATTAACCCATCGAATAATTAATATGTAGCGGAAAAACTGTTATCAAGACGCCTATATCGGGATAGCAATAAGGCCGCGACCACAATGTACATTTTTTTAAACATTTTTTTTGTCGTATCTTTAATATTTAAATGAGTTTATCTTGTATATATATTTTTTTCCCAATTTTGGAAACGGGTCCAACGATTTGCATAAAGAGGGTTTTGGGGGAGAAAAATGTTATATCCGTTATAAAAACGTTTTATCCCTGTTTTCAGGTATTGAAAAAACTGCTAAAAGTGAAATAGTAAAGCTTTAATTTGTTGTAAATTGTCAAGTTATAATAACGCAATAGTAAAGGGCGGATTAAATAAGTGAATATTTAATTTTTACGAAATCTGCATGTATCAGTTATGAAAACGGATAGACCACTCGACATTTAGCATTATATATTCATATATGCATAATTATATGTAGCACTTAACATTAGGTTTTTCTATTTACTTAATAGCGGATTATAGCTAATTAATTTCATTATTACTCTTGTATTATGGATGTACGCAAGGTAACTACTATTTCTTTAAATTATTTAATCCTATTATTCTTTTATCGCGTATTATAGAAAACTAATATTTTATTAATTATCATTAACGTAAAGGAAAGTAACGTCTTATTTTATAAATTATGTGAATCTTCCTTGAAGAGACCTTCAAGTCCACAGTCCTCCACAACGCGTCGTTTTAAGCCGAAGTTCGGCCTCACAGAAGGCACCTTTATAGCGACGCTCCCAGGATGCTGCGAGTCTCGCTCTCCCAGTTTTCACTCCGGCGATGCTTCTGCGCTCGCCCACTCTCTTGGTGACGCTGTCGAAGCCTCTAGGGCTAACAGCACTAGTTAGAGTCCGAAAAAAAAATTGAAGAGACCTATGTTCTGCAATGGACGTCGTTTGAACAGGAACAATGCAAAAAATATAAACCAGTGTGCTCTAATCTTAACAAGATTCAATAATACAGAACAATATATAAAGTGTTTTTAATATAGATTTATAGCAGATTCCAGTTAACTTTAAGCGGAACATAAACTTTGGAAATGCATCCAATAATTATTATTATATCGCTATTTTCGATGGTGTTTGGCCAAATAGAGCTTGATGGGAAGTGCAATTTTACCGCCATAACTCATATGGCAGATGTCAATATGATAAAGGTAAGATTTAATTTTTTTATATTACGGTGAACTATTTTCTTTGTATATTATTTTAATATTATTGCACATGACTACGCCATGTGGTATCCGGCTGAATAGAATAGTACCACCCTCTTTTCTTACCGAGGTGTCGTAAAAGGCGACTAAGGTAAGTCGACCCGCCGTTTGGTATCCGGCTGAGTAGAATAGACCAACCTCATTTCTTATCGAGGTGTCGTAAAAGGCGACTAAGGTAAGTTGACCCACCGTGTGGTATCCGGTTTAGTAGAATAGACCACCCTCATTCTTACCGAGGTGTCGTAAAATACGACAGAGGTAAGTTGACGTCAGGCAGGCGGCCGGTCGTAAAAACGCAGCCAAATCATGTAACAGCGTGTTTATAACATGTTGTGCCGACCCCACTTAGAGTGGGATAAGGGCAGGAGGATGATGATTACTTTAATTTGCACATGACTCAAAAGGTTTATAAATTCAGGTATATAAGACTAAAATGGCGTTTTCTTAAAATGCATTACTGAGGGTAATAAAACGCTTAAGTTAGTACGAATGAAATCGTAGTTACCACTATTATTATTTATAAGGAAGCGTTTTCCTTGGTTATAAATTTAAAAAATTTGGTGTTAAAGTATATCGTCTATTGAAAAACGTATATACGAAGCTTTTAACTTATTAATTTGGATTAACGTTAACATAGATCGGCCTTTATCATCCCACTGCTGGGCATAGGCCTCATCTCTTCACTTTTTGATGCTCCAATGCGATTTGTTACGTTACACATATCCTCAGAAATCTCTACAGATTTGCAGGTTTCCTTACGACGTTGTGAATAAAAAGCGTGTGATAAATTGCAATTATCAATTAGACACAAGTTTTAACAGAAAAACTTAGCTTTTACTATTTGGACAATCCTGAATACCAGTTTTTTATTTCTTGTAAGCATGCTTGTCTACTTTATAAATGAAAACATGTTAAATATTTTCACTCTTTTGTAATACATTCAGCTCGAAGGCGTTTGGCATCATATAGAAAAGATCGCAAACACTGCTGAGAAAGGCGAATGCGGAGCTATAAATGTATCGCCCGTTTTCAACAAAACGAACGAGTTCACAATATCTTACACAGAAACAAAAGATAAGGTTCAAAGTAAACGTGATGGGACGTTAATCGTTGATAAGAGTTCGGTGTTTCAAATCAAATACAAGGGTAAGTGAACTGTAATAAATAATAACTGTGATAACAGATAAGTAATAAGGCTTAATTAATTTAAGTGTACAGAATTTGTTTATATGCAAAGCTTATACAATTGAAGACATCATCATCATCATTAGCACAACATGTTAAAAACATGTTGTCAGATGATATGGATACGTATTTGACGACATGCAATCAAAGAATATATAATGATTAAAAAAACTTGGACTTTAAAATCCTTCCAGCTTCGTACAGTACAGTACTGCAGTCGAATTATGGTAAATAAAAATGTTTTAAAGAATAGACCACCCCTATTTCTTACCGAGGTGTCGTCAAAGGCGACTAAGGTAAGTTAACCTGCCGAATGGTATCCGGCTGAGTAAAATATACTGCCCACATTTATTACTAAGGCGTCATAATAGGCAACTAAGGTAAGTTGATATCAGGTGGTAATTGGTCGTAAAATACCTAGCCAAATCTTGCTTGCTTTACAAATGCAAATTTGCTTAACAAATGCTTATAAAAAACAAAAGTAATAATACAATTATTTTGCTATAATCCTCGAAGAAATAAAATAGAAAATATATATAATGGTAAATGTATGAACATGCAGGATGCTTTAAAAAAAAATTAGTTAACGAATCATGCATGTATCAGGTATGATAACCGATTGTCCACTCTACATTTAGCATTATATATATATTTTCTATTTTACTTCTTCGCGGATTATAGAAAAATAATTTTATTATTACTTTTGTATTATGGATCTCCGCAAAGTAACGCCTAATTCCTATAAATTGCTTTAAAAAAAGCTTTTAACAAAATTTACTGCTCCCTCGTTTGGAGCTAATGGCAGCAGGATTACTTTATGCTTATCAGAAACATGCATTGTTATCGGGACTAGTCCAGTATTTAAAATTTCAGCTCAATTGGACCCCGAGAAGTGGGTAAAGTTTAACTTGCGAGATTACACCTTCACATACATTGCAATTTGAATAAAAGCTTATAAATATATATAATACATATTTTATATTATCCTTAAACGATACTAACTTTATCAATATTAAAAAAAATACTAATTTTATTTTCCTGTTTTTAATTAGTTCTCAAATAATGAACCTTATTATATTTAATGACTGTATGCTAATACCATTTATAAATTGTTTTTTGATATCTAACTTAATAGGTTTTAAAGGCGATTTTTAAAACATCAAGCTGTGATATTGTAGTCGTAAGACCTTGCGACTCTTTCTGGGTTACAAGTTCAAACCCTGGAAAGTGAGTTTTTCTGTTAAAACTTATGTATCTAATTGATAATTATCAATTAGATACATAAGTTTTAATTCAATTTATCACACGCTTTTCGATGAGAAAAGCCTAAAAGGTGAGGAAACCTGCATATCTCTGGACAATTCAATATCTCTCTATTGTACTCTAAAATATCTATTGGATCCGTTTCTGAATCTCAGAAACGGGACTAACAATTTTATGAAGTTCAGCAAGTCGGGATGTCGGGAGAGAAAAAGATCTAAATAGGTTTTATTTAAAAAAAAGTCAGTATATCCCTGTTTTTGGACATTGCAAAAATAGATATAGATAAGCTTAAATTTTCTATCATTCGTAAACTTGTAATAGCGCCATGGTAAACGGGAGGACTAATTAATTAAAAATACCCACATGTTAATTATCCTATCATTTTTTACAATTTTTTAAAATCTATATATATAAAAGAAAGTGGTGTTAGTTACACTATTTATAACTTAAGATCGGATGAACCAATTTGGTTGAAAATTAATGGTAAGATTGCTGAAAACCAGGAGACGGATATAGGATACTTTTTCTCCCATTCGATCGCGTTTCCGTCAAGTCACTCTAAAACGTGGTATAACAAAAATGACTATGACATAAAATAACAAAAAAAAAGTGTTGTGTATAAAGACATTATGTAATTAATTGTAAAAATAAAATACATAGGGAAAAATGTAAAAGTAAATAAGTAAAAATATAGTATATGAATTTAGATGTTCCGAAGATAGCAAGAAATCTTCATGGTATAGGGAAAGGGGAATTGTTTCAATCCAAATTTAACGCGTGCGTGCCACGGTATTAATGAATAAAACAATACTACTGGATAGATTTTAATAATTTTTTTCAGTGAGTGACATAGGCTATATATTTTACGTGCGAAGCCGGAGCGGGCCACTAATATTTTAATAAAATAACCGAATAAGACTCGGTCACCCACTATGATTTATAGGTGATATAATATTTTAGTATAAAGTGAGCTTATTCGCAATTTTTGTCTTTTCAGATTACCTGCGTAACTATGTGGTATTAGGTACGGATTACAAAAAATACCTCGTAATATACAGTTGTGAAGACAAAAACTCCAAAAAATCTGGTAAATATATATTTTTTTATATTCTTCTTCTTCTTTTGGTGCCTCTCCAACTAGTGGAGGTTGGCAGTCAGCTCTGCATACGCCCTCCTTTGCGTGGCCTGAACTTTTTCCATGTAGAGCTGATTACTAGGGAAATTTAGTGCAGTGGTTTCCCCTTGACTTCCCTTTTTTATATTGAGTAATGGAATTGCTGTATTTCAATGGAAAAACATTTATCAAAATTTAAACCATCATCTTCCTGCCCTTATCCCACTCTAAGTGGGGTCGGCAAAACATGTTATAAACATGTTGTCATATGATTTGGCTGCGTTTTTACGACCGGCCGCCTACCTGACGTTAACTTACCTCAGTCGTATTTTACGACACCACGGTAAGAAAGAGGGTGGTCTATTCAACTAAACCGAATATCACACGGTGGGTCAACTTTCCTTAGTCGCCTTTTACGACACCTCGGTAAGAAATAAGGTGGTACTATTCTATTCAGCCGGATACCACACGGCGTTATCAATCTTTTTAATATGTCGCCAAATATTCATCATCGAGCGTTCAATAAAAAGAGGTGATTTAAAGTTGACAATAAATAAAATTAATTAATAAGCATTAAAGTTACTTCCTCAACCGCCGTGTAGTATATTGCTGAGTAGAATAGACTACCCTCATTTCTTACCGAGGTTTCGTAAGAGGCGACTAAAATAAATTGAACCGCCGTGTGGTATCCGGCTGAGTAAAATGGACCAACCTTATTTCTTACGTAGTTATCGTAAAACGCGAATAAAATAACTAGCCAAAATATATAAAATAACAGCATGTTCAAAACATGTTGTCACATGTTTTGGAAAAAGGAGTTGCACCCCGGTATTGCCGGCAGAGAAAACTTGAATATTAACGTTTTGCATTTTTGATATTTTGGGATGATCAGTAAATAATTTTTCACAAAGTGTTTTAATTATTAATACAATAAAAAAATACAATACGTCGTGTGGTATCCGGCTGAATAGAATAGTACTACCCTCACTTCTTACCGAGGTGTCGTAAAAGGCGACTAAGGTAAGTCGACCCGCCGTGTGGTATCCGGCTGAGTAGAATTGACCAACCTCATTTCTTACCGAGGTGTCGTAAAAGGCGACTAAGGTAAGTAGACCCGCCGTGTGGTATCCGGCTGAGTAGAATTGACCAACCTCATTTCTTACCGAGGTGTCGTAAAAGACGACTAAGGTAAGCCAACCCGCCGTGTGGTATCCGGCTGAGTAGAATTGACCAACCTCATTTCTTACCGAGGTGTCGTAAAAGACGACTATACCTTAGTCGTTACCCCACCGTGTGGTATCCGATTTACTAAAATAGACCACCCTCTTTCTTACCGAAGTGTCGTAAAATACGACTAAGGTAAGTTGACGTCAGGCAGGCGGCCGGTCGTAAAAACGCAGCCAAATCATGTGACAGCATGTTTGTAACATTTTGTGCCGACCCCACTTAGAGTGATAATGACAATAAAAAATACAATATTCGTTTATTGCGCTTTTTAATATAACTTATATTATTTTAAAAAGTTTATCTCAGAAATACAACTTTCATCCATAATTCAAGGAAACAGCAGACGCAGTCATATATTTACGCCGCTCGGCAGAAACAGAGGGGAATACTTCTTCTCCTACGCCGCACCAGCTGTCTATTCACCCTCCGTCTTACAAATTTTCAATTTCATGTCCTGACATATAACATTTTTTACCCAGCAAAAAGTGAACGACGCCACCAAAGAAGTTTTCACTTAATATTACATCATTTTATCGAATCATGTCAAATTATTAACATCCAAATTTCAGTTGGAGCATGGATATTTGGTCGCAACCTACCTTTCCCTGAAGACGCTGTTAATGCTACCAAAGCAATTGTTAAACAGAATCTAGATATCGCCAATGCGGCCTGGGTTAAAGTCTCTCATGAGAAGAAAGTATGCGAATTGACTTCAGCTGGCGTGAGATTGCAATTATCGCATATTGTTATACTTTTGATTGGATTAGTTTTATTTAAATAAGTAATTTTTAGAATTTAGCGTTACTATGCGTACATAATACAATCGTAGATTATGATACTGTTGCATAATAAGGGTTCTTATAACACGAAAAAACGAGCCACAGGCGAGTTTTTCTATAGTATCACACGAGTGTTATAAGACCTAGTTACGTACAGTGTCATACACTGCTTTATCTACTCTCATACTATAATACGTAAAACAATATTAATAAAAACCAAACTTTGTTTAAATATTGAAAAGATTTTTTAAATGTCAAATGTTAGCGCCAAGGCGCAAACATCGATTGCTCATGCTTATATTGGTCCAGTAGTTTCTCAGTGAATAAACAATTTCTTCAGCTTTATATATTTGTACCTTTAGATTCCCTTAACTATAAGAGGCAATTTTTCCCTTAACTTTAAGATTAGTTTATATGTAATTAGCGATAATTTATTAAATATAATAATTTAAATGTGTTTGTTTTTTTTCTTTTCCCTTTTCATTGTTATTTAAAGATGTAGCTTCTATTCCAGCTAAGATAGCCCAGTGGACTCCAAAACCTTGCGACTCTTTCGAGATGGTAACGGGTTCAAACTTGGGGCAGACATCAATGAGTTTTATGTCAAAAATTTCGGTTTTCGGCAAAGGAAAACATCGTGAGGATATGTAGGTTATATATCTCTAGAGGATTCTGTGGATATGTGTAACCTGCATTGAAGTGTGGTAGTTTGTGGCTCCAGCCCTTTTCTCCAAAAATTGGGATGTCTTTGCCCAGCATTGGGGTAGTAACATGCCGTTACCTTTTACAGCTCTTATTATTTTTTTATATCTGTACTATTCTAAAACAAAGTCCATGTAAGCTGTCTGTCTTTATGTTATCGATTTTCTCAAAATCTAAAGAAAGAATTTTTGTAGGGTTTTTACTAAAATATGCATTCTCCGATACAATTTTGATGGGACATTCACTGGAAGATAGTTCGTGGATCAACTTTTTATTCAAGAATTCCCACGGCGTCAGGCACAGCGGGTAACAATATAAAATAGGCTTCAAAAATGGTAAAAATGTAGTCTTAAATAAAAAAATCTATTTTTTTAACATGTGACCTAGAATAAACATCGCAAGAAAGATATCAGTTTCAATTGAAGGATAAGTGTATCAACAAATATTAAACATTGCAGACAAATGATAGCAAGCACTTGAGAGTGATTCATGTAATTGCCAGGGGATTTATTGTTGAAAGCAAATAACAATAGATAAATAGATTAAAAGGATATACACATTTTAATATATCTTTATTACAAAAAAATATATGACAAAGACGCGCAAATGATAAAAAAGTCAACTGATGTCCTGTTACTTTCTCACGGCTGGGCATAGGTTCCGTTTTTTTTTAGAAAAAATAGGGTAACCAATTTTAAATTGGAACTGAATAGGGATCGGAATTTCGAGAAAAAAAGGGAATCTAGTTCGGCGATAATCTAAATAGGGGGAAGTAAAAATATTGAAAAGGATGAGGAAATAAAAACTAAAATTTTCAGTATAAGTCATTCAAATTTGCCATTTAAAACGCTACTAAATAGATTACCGAGAAGAACCAGAAGAACTAGGTGGTTGCTGTTTTCAAAATATAATTCTTATAATTACTTATAGTTACATTAAGTCATTACTATCGTGTTCTGATCGGACAGTAGCTATAACCACGCATTCTTATCATCTAAATAATCCTCAACAGTATAGTAGCCTTTTTGTATCAGCCTCCCTTTAACAGTGTTTTAAAGTGCTATAATGACAAGGCTAAATAATCAAAAGCTTATTTAAGTTTATTATAGTGATTTATAGAAGCAGGTGTTACTTTGCGGAACTCCATAGTACATAAGTTACTATAAAATTACTTTGCTGAAATCCGCCTTTGTTAAGAGAATACATGCAATACTCAGTGTATGTAGCAGGCAACAATCACATGCCACATACATGCAGGACAAGCCGCCACAAGTATCACACGACTTCGCCAACACCAACAATTCATACAAGGACTACACACACTCACTAACACAATCTTTACGATTGTTTCGCCCCGAAACCGAAGCATCATCAGAAGGATAGGCTCCACGAACAATTTCACGTTACGTTACGAAGTATTACGATTTTGTAATATAACACAGTAAATATTTTGAAAAATTGTGATTCAAAAGCGATCGTGCGCCATAAAAACAATTACCGCAGACACCATAAAAATATGGAAGCTTAGTTTTGAGCTACCCGATCATTTATGTATGTTAAGCGCGCCATAAAACGGGGATAATCGTAAAATTTTGATGCGAAGATGGTTCGGTTTGCGAAACGTAATATTAAATTTCTTATAAACCTAAGGCTATATCTATCACCCAAAGTTAGGGAAAAGAAACAAGAAAAGTAGGAGAATTGAATAGAATAACAGTTCAACTATTGATTTGATTTTCGATTGTTTGATTTTCTAGTACGTAAGTCGTTTGTGGGTTTGGGTATAAGATTCTATAATAAAATTCCCGAATCAATTTTTTGCTTTGCCATTACAGCAGTTTAAAAACTGTTAAAAAGTCTGAAACAGAAAGCCTTCTATACTGTTGAGGATTACTTAAATGATACGAATGTGTAATAGCACTCTTCGAACCTGTACAAGACAGTAATTACTAAATGTAACTAGTATTAAGAATAATATTTTAAAAGAGCAACCGCCGTGTTTCTTGCTGACTCCTCTCGGTAGGAACAGCTTTCCGAACCAGCAGTAGAGTTGACGAGTCAAATGCAGTTGATTACAAGTTTATTTGAATAAAGAACGAATATTTTGAATTTGATATTGAATACAAATCCAATATATGTATTTAATATAGATTAGATTTTGAATTAATTAATAATCTTCTGTGCAATCAATATTTTGTTATGAAGAGAATGAGTAAAGTACAGAGTAAGTAAGAAATACATTTGGACAAAACAAATCACGGAATGGTATCCCAGTAACCACAAAAGAAAGCACAGAAGATCTACCAAGCGTTGGGAAGACAATTTAAGATTGACAGCGGGCCCACTAAAGAGAAGAATGGGGAAGAATAGAGATGCCAGGAAAAGGTTGGAAGAGGCCTTTGTCGAAAGACAGCAGTAACACAAAATAAAAATATATTGTTAGGATCCAAAGTAGGATTTATAAAAAAAGAACAAAATTAATACATTTAACTAAACAAATAAAAACAAAATGGCTGACGTGAACAGATCAAATACTAGAGCGAGTACCGATCGTAAAAGAGACCTCTGTTCTTGACCTGACCACTTTTTAAATTTATAAGACATCTACTGACATTGTTAAGTCTATACGAGTACTAATACATAAAGCTGAAGAGTTTGTTTGATTATTTGAACGCGCTTTTTTCAGAAACTATTAGATTGATTTGAAAAATTCTTTGAGTGTAAGATTGTCCATTTATCGAGGAAGGCTGTAGGCTATATCATCACGCTAAGATAAATAGAAGAGGCAAAATTTAAAGCGTTAAGTAAACGGTGAATTTATTCAAAAATTATGTATGGCAAAATTAGTCCTCTCTAAAAGTTCTAAATTAAAGTCCGCGACGGCATAGGTTTTAAGGTTAACCTACTTCAACCATTTTTATGATAATCAAAATGCTATATTACAGTTTTAATCTTTCCACGCAGGCGGAGTCGCTGGCGATTGCTAGTAACTATAATAAACTTATGATACTGTAGTATTATTGTTTGCTTCACAAATAACAGTTATATCGTACTGAGCTTGTAACTTTAGCTTGCACTGACGCAATCCACAAGTGTTTGTGTAAAGTTGGAGACACACAGAGCAGTGATGGATTTTACGGCTGGGCCCGAGAGGCACAGGCCTAGGCCAGCAGATTTTGAGGTGGCGCTAAAAATTTTTGAAATGCCAAATTTTTTTAGATAAAAGTAAAGAAGGTTTCCTTTGATAATTTATTTTAACATTAATGGCGGTGTGATACACAGCGTTTAGGGCGGCAGCAAACTTAAATAAGCCAAGACAAAATTTTTCTTATCGTTAATATTAAGAATTGCAAAATTGAATAATGAAGTGTAGACGTCTTTGTAAGCGGTTCAACTTTTTTTGATCAAGCTATAATCTCACCTTTTGTGGTTGTATAAAGTTTTTATTAAAATAAATAAATTATAGTATCTGTGGTATAATTCCTGTTAAATGTATATTTATTTTTCCAAAATAAAAAACCGCTAAACTAAGATATTAATCAATCAGGTATTAATAAATAATAACAATAATTCAGAAAAGGGATTGTCAACATTTGTACTCGGAAATACAACAATAATAACACCAATTTGTATTTGCAAAACAAAAATATTAAATAATTAGAAAAAAAAATAATGCCTCTATTACAAGTGCTGATAATTATTAATAATCATCATTATCATTCTCCTGCCCTTATCCGACATAACATGTTTTAAACATATTGTCATATAATTTGCAACGTATTTAAAGACTGGCCATCAGCCAGACGTCAACTTACCGTAGTCTTACTTACGATACCTCGGTAAGAAACTGAGGTAAGAATACGGAGGATTAACTTACCTTAGTCGCCATTTACGACACCTCGTTAAGAAAGAGGGTGGTTTATTCTACTCGGCCGGATACCATACGGCGAATCAACAAACTTTATGAGCTGTTTACGACACCTCGGTAAGAAATGAAGGTTGTCTATACTGCTCAGCCGGATACCACACGGCGGGTCCATAAACTATTTATATAATAAATAATCACAATAATTCAGGAAAGGTTTTATCAACATTTGTGTTACGAAAAATTATAAATAATAAATATTTTTTTTAATCTCTCAGTATACCATCAACTTTATTCTATACCAATCCATGTTGGGGAAGCAACTTGTAATTAAGTGACTGGACACCACGCTCTCATGTCAAGCCACGTACGATTAACATCCCTTCTAATGTTATCTAAGTCCGTCTATTTTTTTGTAAGCTACGGTTTTACAGCTAGACTGTTGCATCAATTTTGATAAAAGCCGGATACCACACAGAGTCTATATTTGGTTCACACTATTTTTAATAATTTAATTTGTACATAAGAATATACATAGAATATAAATTGGCGATGTTTATAATAGACAAAGTATTAACCGACATATGTTTGCGGCTCCTGCTTTGCGTCTTGCAAAAGTAACTCGTTTGTTGGTCTGGGTATAAGATTCTATAATAAAATTCCGCAATCAATTCAAATTCAAATTCAAATTCAAATTCAAATTCAAATTCAAATTCAAATTCAAATTCAAATTCAAATTCAAATTCAAATTCAAATTCAAATTCAAATTCAAATTCAAATTCAAATTCAAATTCAAATTCAAATTCAAATTCAAATTCAAATTCAAATTCAAATTCAAATTCAAATTCAAATTCAAATTCAAATTCAAATTCAAATTCAAATTCAAATTCAAATTCAAATTCAAATTCAAATTCAAATTCAAATTCAAATTCAAATTCAAATTCAAATTCAAATTCAAATTCAAAATATTCTTTATTCAAATAAACTTGTAAACAAGTGCTTTTGAATCGTCAACTCTACTGCTGGTTCGGAAAGCTGTTCCTACCGAGAAGAGCACGCAAGAAACTCGGCGGTTGCTCTTTTAAAAATATAATTCTTAATACTATTTACATTAAGTCGTTACTGTCTTGTACAGGTTCAAAGAGAGCTATATCTACACATTCTTATCTTTCAAATAATCTTCAAGAGTATAGTAGGCTTTCTGTATCAGCCTCTTTTTAACAGTGTTAATTAGCTTTGTCATTACAGCAGTTTAAAAATTGTTAAATGAAAGCTGTTACAAACAGCCTAATATACTGTTGAGGATTACATAGACGATAAGAATGTGATATAGCTAAACTTTGAAGCTGTACAAGACAGTAATGACTAATGTAACTAATAATGACAATTATATTTTTAAAAGATAGACTTCCGAATTTCTTCTAGGTACAGCTTTCCAAACCAGAAGTAGAGTTTGACAAGAAGAAAATACCTCGGTAAGAAATGAGGGTGTTCTGTTCTAAGCAGCCAGATACCACACGGCTATCGCAAAATAAGTATTTTTCGTAAGATCTTTAAGTCTCATAAATATGCGGTGTTAATCTCAGTTATGTTATTTCCGCAAACTTATAGCTTAATAAAAAACCATTAATATCATGGTATTGCACGTCATATTGAAGCCAAAATCATTTAATCTCACGGGAACAGATCGAATGGCGCTAGGCCAACTCATCTGGCCCAGTTTCGTGTTCTAACAAGATACCTAATTCTGCAAAGTACTACAAAACGTTTTACCACAACAACAAGTTTATTCATTTCTGCAGGCAATATACAAAATTAATCTTATAGGTAGATACAGAACAACTTAATCTTATAAAAATTTTAAAAAAAACATTTAAAATCAAAAACTTGCAGAAATGACTTAGCGTTCAACGCTCCGAATAAAACATCTATTTATAAATAAACTACAATGATCGCAAATAAAGTTTAAACAAGATAAAAAGAAAAAAAGTTACGAAAAAACTAGGTATAATAAAAAATAGGAAGCGTAAAGAAATATTAAATGTAAAAATAAAAATAAAGATATATAAAAAAATAAAAAATTAAATGAAACTAGACCACGCTTAAGTATTTGCATATCATATTCATACGTGAATATTATTAAATACATACTTAAATACAAATATACACCCAGCCTCGAAGACCAACAAATTCATTTATAGTAGTAGTAGTTCTTGCATGCATAAGGTACGTGAATGTTGCCTGCTTCATACACATAGCATTACATAGATTCAGTTAGAAAACACGGATTACAGCAAAATTCTATTGTAACTTCTGTTTTTGTATATAATTTTTAAAGATTTTGAATAAATTAGTCGCTACGTTTTATTGCAATTTACTAAAAAAAACATTTTAAATAGGTCACTTGTATACTAAGCGTGCGGTTTATTTGATCGCCGTTGAATATTTTAACCTCATAAGTACCTAACAAGTGCTTTTTATGCTATGTATAAAACATGCGATAAATCGACAATTTTCCGAATTGCTGTGAGACTAAACTATAAGCTCTTTGTTCTTGCACATATTTTATCACTACATATTAGGTACTTAAAAATGTCCCTTACCGTATTATTCAGTCTGTCGGTCTGTCTGTCTGTTTAAGAATAAGAATAATAATATCTTTATTTATATAATTGCATTACTATTCTAACTATATTTATACAACAAAACAAAAAGTTCAAAGGAAGAAATGAGGTTGGTCTATTCTACTTAGCCGGATATCACACGGCGGGTCAACTTACCTTAGTCGCCTTTTACGACACCTCGGTAAGAAATGGGGGTGGTCTTTTCTACTTAGCCGTATACCACTCGGCGGATCATCTTAACATAGTCCTTTTATGACATAATTTGTTTATCTTCTAAAAAAAAGTGATTGAATACTTTGGTTTCTGTTTAGTGGATAAATGTAACTAAGCTACAATGTATAATTAATATAAGTAATACGGGTTATTTACTGAAATAAATTAACTAACAATATTATAAATGTGAAAGTCTATCTGTTACGTTTTCATGGCCAATTCGCTGAACCAATATACATGAAACTTGGCACAATTAATGTTTATATCGGGGTAACATAAATATCGTCGAAACAATTATGTTAAGAAAGTTTTTATATATTTCTGTTTTTGTTTATTTAATAAACTTCAGTCAATAAAGTCTACAGTCCATGCGAACGAAGTTGCGAGTAAAAGCTAGTCATCATCTTCATCATCTTCCTGCCCTTATCCCATTCTAAGTGGGGTCGGCACAACATGTTATTAACATGCTGTCACATGATTTGGCTGCGTTTTTACGACCGGCCGCCTGCCTGACGTCAACTTATCTCTGTCGTATTTTACGACACCTCGGTAAGAAAGAGGGTGGTCTATTCTACTAAACCGGATACCACACGGTGTGTCAACTTACCTTAGTCGCCTTTTACGACACCTCGGTAAGAAATGAGGTTGATCTATTCTACTCAGCCGGATACCACACGGCGGGTCGACTTACCTTAGTCGCCTTTTACGACACCTCGGTAAGAAATGAGGGTGGTACTATTCTATTCAGCCGGACACCACACGGCGTTTGCGAGTAAAAGCTAGTATTCGTATAAAATAACGCTGTCGAAGCCGGTGAAAAAGGTTGTCGAAGAGAAATATAGGCATCTATATATCCAATGAAAGTTGTAATAAATTCTCTATCGCGTCCCTAAAGGGTCGCCGGCAACAGTCAGCAGACTGGGTCACCGTTTATAAGTAGTGCGTATTTATCGCAGCCATAAATTATTCTAATTTTGCCCGCATTAGTTTTTGTTCGTCAATTTGTTCTGTTAATATTAACCTTTGGTAATCGTTATAGCGTTTAGTAGTTAGTAGTTTTTTTTTTGTTAATTTCATTTTCTTACCCTAATCCTACTCTAAGTGGGGTCGGCACAATATGTCTTCTTCCATTCTCCTCTATAATTCGTCAACTCTGGTGCCACTCCTTTACCATGCATATCATTTTTCACACAATACGCCGTGTGGTATCCGGCTGAAGAGAATAGTACCACCCTCATTTCTTACCGAGGTGTCGTAAAAGGTGACTAAGGGAAATTGACCCACCGTGTGGTATCCGGTTTAGTAGAATAGACCACCCACCTTCTTAGCGAGGTCTCGTGAAATACGACAGAGGTAAGTTGACGTCAGCCAGGCGGCCGGTCGTAAAAACGCAGCCAAATGATGTTACAACATGTTTATAACATGTTGTGCCGACCCCACTTAGAGTGGGATAAGGGCAGGAGGATATATATTCATTTTCTTACCCTTATCCCAGTAAGCTGTGGTATCCCAGCGGTAACACCGTGCGCCTCTTTCAAGAAGGTCTAGGGTTCTATCCCCGGGCAAAACTTATGTGTCTAATTGATAATTGCAATTTATCACACGCTTTTCGGTGAAGGAAAACATCGTGAGGAAACCTGCATATCTTTAGAGAATTCTGGGGATATGTGTAACCTACCAATCCGCTTTGGAGCTGCGTGGTAGGCCTTAGCTCCAATCCTTCTCTCCACAAACGGAGAGAAGAGGCCTATGTCCAGCAGTGGGATAGTAAGTAACAGGCCGTTACTTACTTACCCTTATCCCACTCTAAGTGGGGTCGGCACAATATGTCTTCTTCCTTTCTCCTCTATCATTCGTCAACTCTGGTGCCACTTCTTTACCGTGCATATCATTTTTCACACAATCCATCTTTTTTTCTGCCTCCCCCTAGCCATACATCCATCCACATTCATATTTAAAACTCTTTTGGTCACATGATTTTCATCCCTCCTCATTACATGTCCATACCAACTTACTCTCGCACTTCTCATCTTTTCTGTAATGGGCGCAACTTTCAGACTTCCCCTAATATTATCCGATTTTAATTTTGACTTTTTAAATTATAGTATGTACCTGGGTGACCGAAACTCGCTGAGTAATTTTTTTAACAAGATATAGAAAAGATGAAAATTAAAAAAAAATATAATTGGGCAGGTGCGTGGCTCAATCCAGGGTAACCGGATTTTTAGCGGATAATCGGTGGATCGTTATCCGCTGAGCTATAGCAACTTCATAATTGACAGCTTAAATATTATTTGCATTCTATTTGTATTTAAGTATGTATTTAAAAGATATATTCACCAGTTGTCTGTCACCCATAACACAAGTATTCAGTTACTAACTTTGGGGACGGACGACCGTGTGGGTAAGTGTCCAATATATTTATTTATATTTATATTAATTCTAGATTTTAGCATTTTTTAGTGGCCGAAAACAGGGATAAAAATATATTTTTTTAATAAAACCTAGCTACGGGTCACGGGTTCGATTTCCAGTTACCTATAAATTATTCTTTACAAAAATTTGATTTGTGCATAAAGTTTACGAATCCTGCATGCATGGAAAAATCTTCTCTAATCACGGATTATGGTAAAAGTCAGTCTATTATATGCGGATATTATAGGTGAAAAAAAAATCTTGAAGGAATTTTTAAAGGTAATTTATTTTGTTCCTATGTCACACGGTCGCTATAAATCCACCATAAGACCCCATAAGGGTCACTTACTGACTTACCTTCTGTAAATGACGCATATAGTTTATAGTGGCCATAAATTATTCCACATTATTGCTCTTCACTTTATTGGCTCAGGGCATTTTTAACCATAGACATTTATGCTGTAAGTAAGGAAGTAGTAAGTAACAGCCTGTTACTATCCCACTGCTGGGCATAGGCCTCCACTCTCCATTTTTGAAGAGAAGGGTTGGAGCTAAGACCTACCACGCTGCTCCAATGCGGATTGGTAGGTTACACATATCTCCAGAATTCTCTAGAGATATGCAGGTTTCCTCACGATGTTTTCCTTCACCGAAAAGCGTGTGATAAATTGCAATTATCAATTAGACACATAAGTTTTTAATAGAAAACTCATTGGTGTCTGCCCGGGTTTGAACCCATGATCGTCTCTAGAGATTCACACGGTCGCACCGCTAGGCCATCACAGCATTTATGCTGACTATATAACAAATTGATCACAGAAAGACAGAAACATTACAAAATAAATATAAAAGAAACTGTTCTGGCGCTACTGACGTGGTGCGCTTTGAGATAGTGTAAGGTTTTCTTTGTACATTATTATTATGTTGTGTATTAGCCATGTGGTATCCGACTTAGTAGAATAGACCACCCTCATTTGTTACCAAGGTGTTGTGTGGTATCTGGCTGAGTAGAATAGACCACCGTTTTTCACACTGAGGTTTCGTAAGAGATGACTAAGGTAAGTTGACGTCACCCTCATTTCTTACCGAGGTGTCGTAAAGCTCGACTAAGGTAATTCGACCCACCGTGTGGTATCCGGCTAAATAGAATAGACCACCCCCTTTCTTACCAAGGTGTCGTGAAATACGACTAAGGTAAGTTGACGTCAGGCATACGGCCGGTAGTCAAATACGTAGCCAATCATGTGATGGCATGCTATAACATGTTGTGTTTACAAATCGGTCTAGTAGGATTAGCGCGTTCATCAATCAAATAATTAAACAAACAAACTCTTCAGCATTATATATTAGTATACATATAGATTTGCGACGTCAAAGAGCCTGTTAACAAAATCTCATATATGGAACCAAAGGCTGACCTTTGTCCTTAGTAAATTTTACTGTTGACTTTTCAACTATTTAAATAAAGCGACAAACACTTAACGACCTTTGTGTTGTCAGTTTTGTTATTGGACCCGTTTAACTCAAATATCACCTTTACTTTTAGCCTATTTGTGTTGACTTAACTACCCTCTAATAAAGTATCGTGATTTAGACACGACCTTTGAAGTTAGTTTATAATTAAAACATTTAAATATCTAATAATACTAAGGATGTAACTTGGAGTAGGAAAAATCGATTTATTCCCCTTTAAAATAAATCTATTTTTAAATAATCGATTAATTTGTACATAATTTATAGAATTAGGCGTTACTTTGCGGAGATCCATAATACAAAGTAATAATAAAATTATTTTGCTATAATCCGCGATGAAGTAAAATAGAAAATATATATAATGCTAAATGTAAAGTGGACAATCGGTTATCATATCTGATACATGCAGGACTCGTAAAAACACATGCACAAACCACCGTCCCCACTACAATAAACAAGCACTAAATACGTTCACTATCACAAACTCAACAATCGTTTCGCCCCGCAACCGAAGCATCATCAGGAGATAGACTTCACGACCAAAATCGCAAAGCGAAGCAATACCCAAACAAGCTTAGTTATATACTAATCGGTTCAACCCCACCATTTATTTTATTTTGCCTCCGAACAAGTGTAACAAGCTTGAACTAGAAACAATTATCTGATCGTTAATGAGGTTATAATCAAAACATTTAAGGTAAGTGAACGTAAGTGAAGTAGCTAATTATAAATAAATTTGTAATTACCTATTGCCATCTATTAACAACTGCCCAAAAGCTCAGAACTGTAGCCCATTGTTTGATATTCAAAATTTAATATTATTAATTAATATATTTTATTAGTTACAACAAACAAAACGCTTATTATTTAAAATTTCATACAACACGGTCAACTACTAGTGCATGGTCAATTATTAATGCCCTGACCTTAAATATCAACTAATACTAAGGATGTGACTTAGAGTAGAAAAAATCGATTAATAAATAATCGATTTATTCGTATTAAAATAATCCATTATTAATAATCGTTTTATTTCAGACTATTGAAAAGTTGCCTATTTAATAGAATAAAGGCTAATTAAAGGGGACAACTACAAATAAATAATAACAGATGCGCTGTTTGTGAAATTCTGGTTAAATGTGTGGTTAGGCTACATTGATTTCATCCAACAGTGCATATGTTATCTTCAAAAAAAGAGAAAAGAGTGATAAAATCAACATTGAACCTAAATAGTCAAGCGGATCAGAAAATGGTTTTATCTGCTGCAACTGTGCAATTAAATTGGGAACGGATTTGGAAAATCTGTGCCAAAGTAGGGTGTCCATTTTACGAAGAACAATGATATTTTACAGTAATCTGTATTAAAGTTAGTTTAGTAGCGGCCTGTTACTATCCCACTGCTGAGAATAGGCCTCTTCTCTTCGTTTTTGGAGAGAAGGTTTGGAGCTAAGACCTACCACGCTGCTCCAGTGTGGATTGGTAGGTTACACATATCTCCAGAATTCTCTAGAGATATGCAGGTTTCCTCACGATGTTTTCCTTCACCGAAAAGCGTGTGATAAATTGCAATTATCAATTAGACACATAAGTTTTAACAGGAAAACTCATTGGTGTCTGCCCGGGTTTGAAACTGTGACCACCTCGAAAGAGTCGCACGGTGTTACTGCTGGGCTACCACAGCTTGTATTGCTTGTATTGTATTAAAGTTAATAATTTATAAAAGTAGGCGCTACTTTACGGAGATAATACAAAAGTAATAAAAAAAATTTTTTTTCGCTATTATCCAGTATAAAGTAAGTAGAATATACGGACATAACGTTTGCACGTGTGCACTTATTGAAAATGTAATCCTGCATTGTCCCCAAGTACTCGTAATAAAGTAATTGGGGTCCAATTAGATATTTATATAACATGAATATGTTGTTTTGATTAATCCTAAAGTAATATTAACATTATTTTTCTATAATCCGCGATGAGTAGACAATCCGTTGTCATTCCTAATACATGCAGGATTCGTAAAAACACATGCACAAACCTCAGGAGACCGACTCTTCGACAAAATCGCAAAGCGAAGTTTAGTTATATACTAATCCGTTTAACCCCACCATTTATTTTATTTTGCCTACGAACACGATTAACAAGCTTGAACTAGAAACATTTATCTGATCGTTAATGAGGGTGCCATTGTTATGTTTGATAATCTCAAGCTGCTCCCAGATGTTCAATTCAAGGCCTTTATTACAAGTGCGCAAGACTTCGAAACTATGCTCATGAGGAACTTTATGACTATTTTACTTCATCGCGGATTATAGCAAATTCATTTTATTATTACTTTCGTACTATGGATCTCCGCAAAGTAACGCCTAATTCTATAAATTATTCAATTAACTGTTAGAAATATTTACTAAAATCACAACTTTGAGACGGATTTATCGTCAACTGAGCTAATATCTAACGAAAGGCAAACTATCAAGCAACTTGGTTAGGACATTAAACACTTTAACCAGCTAACTCGGTATCAACTAAGTCAACACTGCGAAGTTGTGAAATTTGTTTACTAGCATAATGTTAAGTCCAACTTTAACACGCATAACTTTTTAAGCGTCTAAATTTTAAGTTTGATGCTTGTTTCATTTTAGCATACGGCCTGGTATTGAAAAGAAAACAACCAGCGTATTTAAACCATAAAAAAATTGAATTAAAAAAAAAATCCAGCGTCGGTGACATGTAAAACTCGAACCTCGGTTTGAAGTTTTTTGATCCGGCCGTACACAATTGGGCTATCAAAGCATTAGTAAAAAAGTAGTGAAGTAACGGCCTGTTACAATCCCACTGCTGAGAATAGGCCTCCTCTCTCCGTTTTTGGAGAGAAGGGTTGGAGCTAAGACCTACCAGAGGGATTGGTAGGTTACACGTATCCCCAGAATTCTCTAGATAAATGCAGGTATCCTCATGATGTTTTCCTTCACCGAAAAGCGTGTGATAAATTACAATTATCAATTAGATACTTAAGTTTTTAAAGAAAAATCATTTGTGCCTGATTGTCAAATCATTACATCACTACATAGTATAGAACAAAGTCGCTTTCTGTGTCTGTCCCCATGTCCCTATGCCCATATATCCCTATGTATGCTTAAATATTTAAAACTACGCTACAGATTTTGATGCGGTTGTTTTAAATAGATAGAGTGATTGAAGAGGAAGGTTTATATGTATAATAATATTCAAAATGGAGTAGAGAAATACTGTAATTTTTGAGGTTTCTAATGTGATGTCGTAAATAATTATATTTTTGCCGCTTACATTAAAAACGCGAGCTGAGTAGTATTTTTTAGTCATTTTCTATTTACGAAAAATAATGCCTTATTATCGGCGCAAATTATAAACAATACAGCATTAATCCTTATCCAATCAAATACCTTAAATACATTTTTGATTCAATATAGATCAATATGGCCGTTTACAGCATATGATTTAAATGAACATTTTCGAAGATATTACAGATTTAAAATGCTGCGAGGAGGCCGCGCTTCGCCCTATAGCACTTATTAAACAGCGATCGGACGCGTTTGTTAATCACATGGCCAACTAAATGTCGCACTTCCAAGAGTAACCTCTAAAGAAAACATGTTTGTATTGTCTAATGACAAGAAAACTGAATGTTGTATATAAAGACATTCTGTATTAATTGTAAAAATAAAATAAATAGGGAAAAATATAAAAAATAAATAAGTAAAACTGTAGTGTATGAACTTAGATATTCCAAAGATAGCAGAAAATCTTCATGGTGTAGGGAAGAGGGAAGTGTTTTACTCCAAATTTAACGCGTGTGGGCCACGAATAAAGAATGAATCAAAACTAATATATCGATTTTAATCATTTTTTTAACTGAGTGGCATGGGCTATATATTTTATACACATGCGAAGCCGGAATGGGCCGCTATTACATATATTTTTTGTGGATCAAAATAATAAGCACACTCTGGTTTAAATTAGAAAATTTTCGATATTAATGATAAGCGGTCACCCTACACTGAAATAGCAACAATTTATACGGCATCGGAGCGGTATTTTGAAAACTATTCTGAAACGATTCATTCATCGTTCCATAATCCGTAACAGGGCTGTACCTGTAAATTTTCCATAAAAGTACCATAGTTATTTACGCTTAAAATAACTATGGTACTTTTATACCACTTGAATAAAAACCTTGATTTCACACTGAAAAAGTTTTGTGTTAAATCAAATCCAAAAAAAATTAACTCAAGTGAACTCTACTGCTGGTTTGAAAAGCTGTTCCTACTGAGAAGAGTCAATAAGTTGACTGCTTTAATAAATAAATAAAAATTACATCTAAGCATATACCTGTGATTACAAGTTTTTCGATGCTATCAGCATCTTTAGAGCTATGTGACCGAAGTACTCAAGAGTCCAGCATAGACAGATAGCGTTCAGCAGATACGCAGGCTGTTCAGAATTGACACATAGGTTTTAAAGTCGTTCTAGGAAATACAAAACATTCAGCGCCAGCACTACATCTCAAAAGCATCTATTCGCTTCCGATCTGCAGATGCCGATTTAATGGTCCATGTTTCGGCTACATGGAACATATTCCCAAGGAACATTTTCCCATATTCCCAAGGAATATGGGAAAGACGAGAGTGCGTACGAGGTGAATTTTGGTACGATTCGAGATATTACGATCTTTCCATGCTTTAGAAAGCCGAGATATAGCAATCTTTGCCATCGCGATGCGATTCCAAATTTCCATCACAATCAATTTATTACTAATACTGGAGCCGAAGTAGATGAAGTCATTGACCAATTCCAATCCAGTAGTGCTTTTGAGGCCCATAGCGACAAAGTTGGCCTCATAAGAAGGCTCAGAGTCGCTCAGCGAGCGATTGGGCCACCTATGCTCGGAGTGTCTTTACTTGATCAAATCAGAAATGAGGAGATCTGTAGAAGAACCAGACTTACCGATGTACTCGTAGCTCAGCGTATCGCAAAGCTGAAGTGGCGATGGGCGATGAACATAGTGCGGAGAACCGATGGGTGTTGGGGTCTCAAAGTGTTGGAATGTTGACCCCGCACCGGAAAGCGCAGTGTCGGAAGACCCCCTAATAGATCGACTGACGACGTCAATAAGGTCGTGGCGAGCCGCTGGATACAAGCGGCTCAAAATCGTGTGTTGTGGAGATCCCATAAAGAGACCTATGTCCAGCAGTGGACGTCCATCGGTTGAACGGTAACGCCTAATTCTATAAATTATTTAAATTCTAGCACTCAAAACGTCGTAAGCTGTGATGGCCCAGCGGTAACACCGATCGACTCTTTCGAGGAATTCGCGGGTTCTAATCCGGGTAGACACCAATGAGTTTTTCTGGTAAAAACTTATGTGTCAAATTGATAATTTCAATTTATCACACGCTTTTTGGTGAAGGAAAACATCGTGAGGAAACCTGCATATTTCTAGAGAATTCTGGAGATATGTGTAACCTACCAATCCACATTGGAGCAGCGTGGTAGGTCATAGCTCCAAAACTTCTCTCCAAAAACGGAGAGAAGAGGCCTATTCTCAGCAGTGGGATAGTAACAGGCCGCTACTTACTTACTCAAAACGTCTGAATATGCTCGTATAAAGCAGGGACAGGTGCTTGTATATTCATAAAGGAATCTCGAAGGGAGCTATAGCCAGTATTTCATAAAGCTTCATATCCCTAATAGAACCTGGCAATATTGCGAACATTTCATGTAGGTATATGTATAGACCGTAGATCTAGGGTGGCTTTCGGCGGCTTTCAAAGGGATGAGATCGTGTGCTTGCATTAAAGAGGCTGTTATTAAAGGACTCGGTTATATAAGCTAGGTTTACCCAGCTCGTATTACGCTTTTATCACTATTTTGTATATTTTATAATACTAGTATCTGGGTAACCAATCATTATTTTTCAAAAAAATACAATTAAAAAAATATAAACTGAAGGAAGCTATCATAGCATTGAGCTATCACAACTTTACATCATCATCCTCCTGCCCTTATCCCACTCTAAGTGGGGTCGGCATAACATGTTATAAACATGTTGTCATATGATTTGGCTGCGTTCTTATGACCGGCCGCCTGCCTGACATCAACTTACCTTAGTCATATTTTACGACACCTCGGTAAGAGAGGGTGGTCTATTCTACTAAACCGAATACCACACGGTGGGTCAACTTACCTTAGTCGCCTTTTACGACACCTCGGTAAGAAATGAGGTTGGTCTATTCTACTCAGCCGGATACCACACGGCGGGTCGTCTTACCTTAGTCGCCTTTTACGACACCTCGGTAAGAAAAGAGCCACCCTCTTTTCTTACTATTCTATTCAGCAATGACAGCAAATTTAAGCTTCTGTATGAATTTTTATTTTTGCAGTTTTTTGCCCGAAAACAGGGATAAAACGAACAATTATTATATGAATACGAATATATAATAAGAATTAAATATATATATATATATATTAATCTTGTATATATATATATATATATATATATATATATATATATATATATATATATATATATATATATATATATATATACAAGATTAACTCATTTAAATATTAAAGATATATATAATATACTAGTATATAAAGCTGAAGAGATTGTTTGTATGTTTGAACGCGCGTTAAATCCCAGAAACTACTGAATCGATTTGAATAATTCTTTCAGTGTAAGATAGTCCATTTACCAAGGAAGACTATGGACTATATAATATATAACATCACGCTAAGTTAAATAGGAGAGGAGCAGCAGTAAAAAATATTACGAAAACGGCAAAAATTTAAGGTTTTCCTTGCACTGAGTAAACGGTGAAAGTTATAAAAAAATAATATATTACAAAATTGTTCCCCTCTAAAAGTTCTAAATAAAAGTCCTGAACAGCATAGCTTTTAAGGTCAACACACTCTAACCATTTTTATGGTTATCAAAATATATTACGGTTTCAATCTTTCAACGCGGGCAGAGCCGCTGGCGATTGCTAGTAAAAGATATCACAATACTGAACAACACGTGAAACTTAACTGAATATTTACAAGGCGACGTAATCATCGTCTGCCAAAGTGGGTAATTTTGTACCCACTTTCTAATTTATCCACTCAAAAGAGGCTCCCGCACTTAACATAGTTTCCTTTGATCATAATATATGATATCAAGTGACAAGAAAATGATAACTCAATTGAAATTGTATCAAAGTACATGTAATTTATTGTTATTATAGACTCTTTTATGTCTGAACTAGCTTTTACCCGCAACTATGTTTGCGTGGACTCTCTCCTCCTCCGCCACCACCACAACACACAAGCACTACACACATTCAGTACAACAAACTCAACTATCATATCGCCCCGCGACCGAAGCATCATCAGGAGATCTACTCCAAGACAAAATCACAATGCCTCGATCGCAATCGCCAGGTCAGACCGACTAGTTTTTCGAAGCTAGTAGATAGAATAAGACGAGAGTATATCCGGTTTCTTTACATACACTATGGATACCTACTTTTGACCGAATTATTTCGAAAAAACTAGATAGAATACAACGTGAGTATACCCTGTTTCTTTAGATGTACTATGAAAACCGAATTTTGATCGACTAATTCCGAGAAAACTAGTCGCTCTCACCTGATAAAATATGACGAGAGTATATCCGGTTTCTTTAGATGTACTATGAAAACCGACTTTTGACCGACTAATTTCGAGAAAACTAGTTGGTCTCACACGATAGAATATGACCTGAGTATAGCCGGTTTCTACACACGAATTTCGAAAACTACTCATAATAGTTTAAATTCATATATTATCAAAATAAACACAAAAGACTCCTGTACAGGCTATCAATAATAAAACTGAAATTACAAATATAAAATGCAATAATACGAATAGTCGAAAGACAAATATAAGCTCGAATAATGGAGCATGAAAATAAATATTTAGTTACCCGCTATTTGATAGCTTATTAAGGTCAGGTATAAAAGCCGTATAATTCAATAAAGTGGTGAAACTGCGATCGTAACTGACAGAAATGCGGTTCTATATTCTTTTAGCATTTCTTTACGGAGTACATATAGTATGCGCTGATTTGATAAATTTTTCTACGGACTATTTCAAAGAACGACATGTGAATTTTGTATGTTTATTGACGTGTGCAGGAGATAGATGTGAGACTTTAGTAAACCATTATTCTCCTGCCGTTATCTCACTCTAAATTGTCGGCACATATTTTTTCTTCTTCTCTCCTATCATTCAACTCTGCAACCATCCTTTTAGGCCTCCCACTCGCATATCCATCCAAATTCATATTTAACAGTACAGAACCAAAGCATCATCAGGAAACGGTGCTTCGGTTCCTCTTGCTTCGATTCCAAGACAAAATCTCAAAATATGCCCAAAGTATACTTTGTATCAAATCACAAAGTGTCTCAAAGTATAGTTTGTGACTTGAAAGCTTTGAAAATGGATTGTTAACTTTATTTTCAGCTTTTTTGCTGAAGGAAAACATCGTGAGGATTCCTGCATAAGTAAGTAAGTAGCGGCCTGTTACTATCCCACTGCTGAGAATAGGTCTCTTCTCTCCACGCTGCTCCAATGCAGGTTGGTAGGTTACACATATCTCCAGAATTCTGTAGAGATATGCAGGTTTTCTCACGATGTTTTCCTTCACCGAAAAGCGTTTGATAAATTGCAAGTATCAATTAGACACATAAGTTTTAACAGAAAAACTCATTGGTCTGCCCGGGTTTAAGCCCGTGATATCCTCGAAAGAGTCGCACGGTATTACCGCTGGGCTACCACAACTTATCTTATCTTTAGAGAATTCTAGGGATATGTGGAACCAAGGTTAATTTCAAAACGCTAGAGTAGCAGCCGGCACCGGAAAACTTAATGTAGGCAGATCCCTCCACTAGGTGCACTGACGACCCGAAGGGTTGTTGGGACCCGTTGGATCAAAGTGACACAAGATCGTGTAACGTGGAAGTTCTTGAAAGAGACCTACGGCCAACAGTGGACGTCTATTGGGTGAAAGAGTAACCTAACAATCCACATTTCTCCAATGCTATGATCTAATCCAAGCGTGATGAGTCTTAGCTCCAACCTTTCTCTCCAAAAAGGAAAAGAGGAACCCCTGCCTAGCAGTAGGATTACTTGAGGCCGCTACTTTTTACTTTTAAACTCTAGAGAAGTTTTCCTTTTCCCAAAGAAAGAATGCCTAATTCTATAACCCATAATTGTATATAATTTGTCAGGGCTCCATCACACTTTTGCAAAGTACGCCTCAACACACAATATAGCAGTATCAAGTTATCAAATAGGTCAGGGGTTCACATCAGCTGATCAAAGAAACTTGGATTCGTGCTTAAAACAAACAGCACCAAGTATCGGTGTCTTAATAAACTCGGGATGTCCGATGTTCCAGAAAATTATGGATTATGTAAGTAAAACCACATTGCGAGGATATGCTTTTTTTTTAAAGCTTCAATTCAATTTGTATGTATGCATGTGAAGGTGGAATCTTATCATTTGACCTTCCTTGTTCCTTCCTTGGGTCCGATTGAGCTGAAATTTTACATACTGGTTCAGTCCCGATGACAATACACGTTTATAAATTGACCTAATGCTTCTAGTGTTGGCTCCAGACGAGGGAACTCCTTAACAGTTAACAATAGGGACATTGTGATGTCCACTATCTTTAGATACGGGTTATAATTAAAACACTTATATACAGTGAGTAGGCACACAGCAGGCAAAAAGTCTACTGCTGTATCCACCCAGGCCTTTGAATGTAGTTCACGCCTCTTCATGGGATTTGGTGGATTGGGTGTTGCAACTAAAGTACACCCTTTGCAATTTTTAACAGTACTTTCGGCGTCTTTGTCTATTTTTGGCCACCAAACTTTTGTTCGGAGCCTAGCTTTCATATTGACAATACCAGGGTGGCCTTCATGCGCCGCTGCTAGGACTTGTTTCCTTAACTTAGTGGGTATCACTATTTTGTTGCCTCTTAACAAGATTCCATCATGTAACCAGAGTTCATGTTCAAATAACTTATAATTATTTATCGACACATCCCAAGCATTATTTATCAAAGCATTTTTTACTAATTTTAACTCATAATCATCATTTGATGCTTCAATAATCGATTTAAGAGATCGCGCACAGGTCGCGCATATTGAACAATCTGGTCAACATGATGTTCAGTTTCATAAGGAAAGTTTCCTTCACTATCGGTTGTACATAAACGGGATAATGAATCGGCTATATTTAATTTTCCCGGTTTATATATGACTTTATAGTCATAAGCTTGTAGTCGAAGAACCCAACACTCTATTCGAGCGCAAGGTTTTGAACGCGTACCAAATATAACCTCTAAAGGCTTATGGTCCGTAATAAGCTCAAATTTTTTCCCGTATAAGTACATGTAAAAATGTTCTATCGCCCACACTAAAGCTTTGATCTTTTGGATCAAAATAACCAAGTGTGGAAATCTCAGAGAGGCACTTTTTCAATTTGCAAAAGGCTGTGGTCTGCTCTTTTTGCCACATCTCTGTGATCTTAGCATTTTTGTGCACTTTCTTTCGAAGCAATTGACGAATAGGCTCTGTTAAAGTTGATAAATTTGGAATCCATTTTCCTACAAAATTTATTAAACCCAGAAAACTTTGGATTTCTTCTATGGTTTCCGGTGATCTAAACGTCTCAATCGTTTTAATATATTTGTCTAGTGGTCTAATGCCTGATGATGATAGCTGATGACCGAGGAATTGAATAGTATCCGCATTGAAAACACACTTATTATTGTTTAATAAAACATTGTTCTCGTTAAGAACTGTTAATACTTTCTGGAGCCTAGTATCATGTTCTTTTTGATCACGTCCAAAAACAACAATGTCATCTATAAAATTTACTACTCCTTCGCATGGCAATAGAATTCTTTCCATAATTTTTTGAAAATGTTCAGGTGCACACGATATTCCAAACATCTTATCTTTTGTATCGGTACAACCCCTTGCTAGTTATGAAAGTTGTAATTTCCCTACTGTTTTCCTCAAGTTTGACTTGATGAAAAGCATTCCTAATATCCAATTTTGAAAAGAGTTTTGCTTTACCAAATTTGGGAATCAGTTGCTCCATAGTGGGTAATGCGTGGTTTTCTCTAATAATAGCTTTATTGGCAGCACGCATATCCAAACAAATACGAACATCATCATCAGGCTTTAGAACCGGCACCATTGGAGAAACCCAAGGAGATGCTTTATTGACAGGTTCAATGACGTCCATTTTTACAAGGTCATCTATTTTATTATTTATTTTGGATTCTAAAAGAATTGGAACGCGTCTATAAGGTTGACAAACTGGATTAATTGTTTTATCGATAGCTATTTGTAATTGGACGCCTTTGAACTTTGGAAATTGGTTTTGTTCGGTGGAACACACATCGATGCCTATTTTCAGCACATTCAGTAGGGTGGCAGTTTCCTTACCTAAAAGGTTCTTTGAGCCATTTTTAATAACGTAGAATTTTGTTATTAGTGATTTTAACCCAACTGTTATTTGTGCTTCAAATGACCCTAACACTTTTAATGGATGTTTGGCGCCATAAGCCACAAAAGTTTTGTCTGAAGTCTTTTCTTGATTTGAAACTCTTCCCATGTTTTATCATTGATAATATTAGATCTACTTCCGGAGTCAATGAGCATTTTAATATTAATACCACCTACCTGACAGTCTATTGTTGCATCGTCATCTATGTGGAATATATAGTCCACATCTGTAGACTTTTTATTTTTAGGGCTTTTTACCCTAGTCTGATTTACTTTATTACTTTCGTTAGATGAGAGGTTAGTATATTTTCTTTTATTGGCCCTTGTTCTGCAGTGCTTTTGGAAATGTCCTTTGAAACCACATTTGATGCAATTAGCATTAATTGCAGGGCAGGAACTATTGTCACTTTTATGATTTTTACTGCCGCATCGGCTACAGAAGTTAACTTCTTTTTGAGTATATCGCTTTTTAATAGTAGTTTCAATTTTATTAAGGCTAGTAGATGCTGTGTTTGTGCTCTGTCTATCGTGAAACTCGCTAAGTTGCCGTTCTACAGTTTCGAAAGAATTTGCTTCTACTATAATATTTTCAATTGTTGCTGTGTCCCCTAATAATAATATATTCTTTCTTAATTTGGTCGAATTGCACTTTTCGGTAATTTGGTCAATCAAACTTTCTTCTTCATTCGCAAAATTGCACTTTGTGCTCTGTCGTCTTAAACGAAATAAAAATTTTTCGAACTTTTCGTCCGGTTCTTGTTTCATTAAGCGAAAAATATGTCTTTCAAATAAATAACTTTGCTTAGGTGAAAAATACTCGTCCAACTTTTTAATCGCGATATCAAAAACATCACTTGTATCAGTCACGTGAGCTCCGGGTAAGTTAAAATATATATCTTGTAGTGCCATACCCCCCGAATGTAGTAACATTGCACGTTTTTGGTGTTGATCTACTATATTTGTTGCTATAAAGTATATTTCTAAGGCACGTTTCCATCTCTCCCAACTGGAGCCAATAGAAGTTGGATCACCTTCACATTCGAATGGTTCTATAGTTGGAATTTGAGAGTGGGACATGTTGGACGACCTGTAATTATGAGAAAATGGATCTCATAATATTACGGTAATGAAAATGTGAAATTTGAATCAATAAATCTCTTAATTATTATTATGCAATAGTTAATATAAAATAAAACTTTAAAATTGACCAAATTTTAATTTAAATACCATGTATAAGAGGAATGATTTGTTGATTTTTTTTTTTTTTTTCTACATACATAGTACTAAATTCCTATCAAATAAGTAACACAATTAGCAAACACAGCGATGAATTCCTTGGTTAATAACAATAACGATAGACAGTGCAAGGTACGTTTAACTAGAATAATACTTCAAATTTTATTTAATTATTAGAAATTACTAACCTTAAAAGCGTTTTATTTATTTTCAACATATCATAATTTTGTTTTAACAATTACATAATTGCGTAACTTTTAGGTTATCAATGTGACACAATGTTAAAACGGGTACTTAACGATGTAATCGTTGGAACATTCTAATTTTATCGAAAATCATTTCCGACAGGTATCTTATTTGCAAATAGATTTGGTCAACAATAAGTAGAATTAATCGTAATTACTTCATTTTTTTTTTTTAAATTTGATTGTTGGCCGATTCTGCAAGCAGGTACACATTTTAAATCATAACAATTTTACTCACTGCGCTTTTACTCGTCGCCAATGTGATGTCCACTATCTTTAGATTCGGGTTATAATTAAAACACTTATATACAGTGAGTAGGCACACAATACTACCGAAACGTCCTCCCGCCTCGATGACAGAATCGTGACTGTCGGAGTGGCGCCACTGTAGACTTGTGCACTACATTTATTTATATATCACAGACATGAAATTTTGTTTAAAGATTTTTTAATTTGACTGGTTTGTTAGAAGTTAAACTTGACCCACTTCGCGGTGTCCGATTAAGCTGAAATTTTACATATTAGTCCAGTCTTGATGACAGTGAATGTTTATGATAAGCATGACCTGATGCTGCTGCCAGTATTGGCTCTAGACAAGAGAAATCTTTATTTAAATATAATCTGAATTTCGGAAACTGCTTCAACGATTTTCAAGAAACTAAGTGATCTAGCCAGGTTTCATTGGTCAAAAATGGTTGGTCCCTGTTTTCGGGCACTGAAAAAATGCTAAAATATATAATAGAATGCAAAGATTAACTTAGCTGTCATTTATAAAGTTGTAATAGATAAGTGAGGTACTAGAGGAGTCAAAATACCTGAGATCTGAGAAGAATCCCAGATATCGCCAGTTCTATTTTTCTTTTTTTATTGCACATTTAAAAAAATTATCGACCAAGGCTTATAGATACGAGTCCTTATCATTATTCTAGAGCAATTTAATTATTGTTTCGAAAATTCTAGGCTTCCGAAAGTGTGATGTTTAATTCCAAACACAAATGGTTAATTATTGAGGACGACGAAATATCCACAAGTATTAACATAGCTTCAAATGAACCAGATTTTATGTTTAACGAAACAAATTACGTTGAAAGTACTGAAATACGAACGACTGAGATTCTGAACAATTTAAACTTGGCCATCGACGCTGATATCACTTTGTCTTTCAAAAATGGTAAGCGTTATCTTTGAGAGTTAATAAACCAAAAATTATATTAAAAGAAAAAGATATTTATTTATTTATTTATTTTTATAAGGTAAAGCCAACAGCATGTACATAAAAAATACTTAGCATAATAATACTAGTGTTATTTCTAATACAGTATGTCACACTACTTACAGGCCTACACAGCATTTCAAAATTAATGAACAACGTTAAAAATTACAAATAGTGGTTACCTATTTAAAAGATAACCAACAAAAATAACAAAAATACTTAAGAATAAAAGGTAAAATAAAAATTAGGGGTAAATCTTAAGTATATAACTAAAAGCTAAAAATGATAAAAAATAATCTTAATTATGACGTATTATGCAGTAAATAATTTTAATATATATTAAAGTGTCCTAAAGTTAAGGTGATTTAATTGGAAGTTTGCTGCAAGGCAGCAAACTTCAAGGAATACTTAAATTTGTCAAATTTTTGGTAAAATATATCTATTTCTTTGTCTATAAGAGCAAGACTGTTATAAACTCTTGACATGCGGTTGAGTGGAGAATGTCTTCCAAGGTTAGTCTTGGAGCTTGGCACGCAAAAAGTTTTACGTGAGCAAGACCTTGCCTTTTTTAAAGGAGCAGATATTAATATGTTTTGAACTAATTGAGGGGCATCCATGCTACCCCTTAAATGGAATAGAACATATATACATACACACATTTAGCGTTTTATCAATGCTTAGAAACAGGGATAAAACGACATTTTTTTAAATTAAACCAAGCTAAGACTCCTATATGCTGAATTTCATGAAAATCATTTGAGCCGTTTCCGAGATTCAGAAAATATATATACAAGATTTAATGATTTTTGTTTGTTGTGATAGATAATTCATCATACGCTTTGTACGAGGTATATAATTTCGGTAAAGCGCGAAACGGGGCTTTTGTCATCAAAAATATTGGAGACTGGAACTCTGTTACAGGTAATGTTTTCTTAAATTATAAATCATCATCTTCCTGCCCTTATCCCACTCTAGGTGGGGTCGGCACAACATGTTATAAACATGCTGTCACATGATTTGGCTGCGTTTTTACGACCGGCCGCCTGCCTGACGTCAATTTGCCTCAGTCGTATTTAACGACACCTCGATAAGAAAGAGGGTGGTCTATTCTACTAAACCGGATACCACACGGTGGGTCAACTTACCTTAGTCGCCTTTTACGACACCTCGGTAAGAAATGAGGGTGGTCTATTCTACTCAGCCGGATACCAAACGGCGGGTCGACTTACCTTAGTCGCCTTTTACGACACCTCGGTAAGAAATGAGGGTGGTACTATTCTATTCAGCCGGATACCACACGGCGGGTTTTCTTAAATTATAAATATTATTATAAATTTATTTGTCGGTTTTCTATATGTTATTTGTTGGTTTTAAAATAATCTTAAGTTATGAAATAAATTGATTAATTTTTTTTTAAGATTACAAAAGCTAAGGTTATTTTATTAAATTATGAAAAATTCAATTCATAATTAATTACCTTAATAGACACCTCAGTAGCAAAGAGGGTGGTCTATTCTACTCAGCTGGATACCACACGAAATCGATTTATGAAATATCATTTACCAAAGTAATAACAAAATTATTTTGCTATAATCCGTGATGATCGTCGCGGATTATAGCAAAATAATTTTATCATTATACTTTGGTATTATGGATCTCCGCAAAGTAACGGCTAATTCTATAAATTAAATATCATTTAATTTAAATCTCGCAGGTTTGAACATGTCTAAAGAGTTTAAGTACATACGACGCTGGGATTTCCGAAAGATGACTTTTGAAATAGTTGTAGTCGTGAGTATTCCGCAATCCATACTAGATCAGTCTACAGAAATGTTTAAATTAAGTAAAAGAGATATGCTTATACGTAAAGCATATAACAAAATTGAAAATTATGTGGATGATAAAAAATGCCTGGATTTGAAAATCCTTTCAGCTTCATACAAGACTGCGACCGTATCGAACGAAATTCGATGTATATCTTAGACATTCGAGAGGTCACAAAAAGCTTTCGAGACCTGTGTCGCGACTCAGCAGAGTTAGCAACTTATTTTATGGTCTGGGTATTAGCTTCTACAATAAAATTCCGTAAATAATTTAATTATTATAATATGCTTATTATGTAAAGCATATTACACAATTGAAAATTATTTGGAAGAGAAAAAATGCCTGGATTTCAAAATTCTTTCAGCTCACAAGACTGCGGTTTAATAATGAAAAAATTCGGTCGGATCATATTTCATATATTATAGCATAGTATTATCATATAGTAATACGAGCTTGCGTGCATCCGAGAATATGCGCTTGCGTAGGTGCGTGCATTATGCGTGCGTGGATCCGTGCGTTTGTGCATGTGCGCGTATGCGCTTGCGTGGGTGCGTGCATGACGCGTGTGTGCGTGTATGCGTATATGCTCACATGCGAGTGTGTGCGCTTGTTTAAGGGCTTGCATGTATGCGTGCGTGCGTGAATGCGTGCTTGCGTGCATGCGTATTCTTTGCGTGGATATTTGCGTGCGTGCGTGAATGCGTGCTTGCGTGTATGCGAGCGTACTCTTTGCGTGGGTGCGTGGATGTTTGCGTGCGTGTGTGAATGCGTGCTTGCGTGCATGCGAGCGTATTCTTTGAGTGGGTGCGTGTTGTATGGGTGAGTGCGTTGCTTGCGTTGCGTGCATGCGTTAATGCTTTTCCCCAGCTCTAGTTAGCTTATTTTTTGTAGGTAGCCCCCATTCCACCAATGTTCAAACCTGAAATGATTCTATCCAGAGCACAAGATTATAGCGTACCAATAATTACTAAAACAAGCACGATGATCCTCCACGAGCTCACTGGGATACACAATTTCAGGTAACTACATATTTTTTGACTGGCCCATTGGCGCAGGAAGCAGTGAGCCTGCCTTCAACTCAAAGAATCGTGGGTTCGATTCCCACATAGAGTCAACATTTTCTAAATACAATTTGTTGGTTAACAAAATAAGTAAAGGCTCAAAATAAGTAAACTAAATATACAATAAATTGCCGAATATTATAAAAGATGAAAACAGTATTAAGGCTTTCAAAACAAAATTAAAATATTATTGGGCACAAAATAGTTTTTACAACTTGTCGGAATTTTTTAATAATTAAATATAAATACCTGGGTGAGCCTTGTCCGGTTTTTTTTACAAGACAAAAAAAGATTATACTTGAAGAAAAAAAAAAGAAAAAGTAATCGTCGGGTGGGGTTCGAACCCAGACATTTTCACGTCTCTCGACAGCCCGCTCCCCAAATTAGCTACCATAAAATTACAATTGACTACAAAAAATAGTTTTTTTAATGCAATGTAAATTTAAGCATTTTTTGAGTGCCAGAAAACAGGGACGAAAATACATTTTTTTTTTAAATGAAACTTATGATCGATTTCTTATTCCTAAAACCACCTACATGCTGAATTTCATGAAAATCGTTGGAGCCATTTCCAGAATGCAGTAAAATATATATATACAAGATTAAATATAAAAGATTGATAAATAGATAAATAAGACGTATATTCAATTATGTATTCATAATAATTTGAAAAAAATTATTGACTTATAATAATAAGTTCATGGGTGACTTGCTTGGTAATTTTTCTAAAGATATAAAAAATGCAATAAATAAAAAAGAAATCAACCATCGGTGACATGAAAGAGTCGAACCCGGGTGTTGAACTTTTTTGGTCCGCCCGTTACACCATTGGGCTATCACAGCATTAGTAAACTTATTTCTGTTTATTATCAGATACAACTACACTGTTGTTGATAGATGGGTGGGGGATTACGTGAAGGAGCACAAAGTGAGTAACCCATCCATAATCCTTCCTATCATTTATTTAACTTTTGACTGCTAAAGTAGTGATGCCCAATGTCTAACGCGATAGCTAAATCTAGCTAGCTAGTACCCACTTAAAAATGTTTTATCCCTGTCATGGGCCACTGAAAAATGCTAAAATGTTGAATAGAAAGCAAATGATTCATCATCTTCCTGCCCTTACCCCGCTCTAAGTGGGGTCGGCACAACATGTTATAAAAATTAAGTCACAAGATTTGGCTATGTGTTTTACAACCGGCCGCCTGCCTGACGTCAATTTATCTTAGTCGTTTTTTACAACACCTCGGTAAGAAAGAGCGTGGTCTATTCAACTTAACCGGATACCACACGGTGAGTGAACTCACCTTAGTCGCCTTTTACGACACCTCGGTAAGACATGAGGGTGGTCTATTCTACTCAGCTGGATAGCACACGGCGGAGAAAGCAAATGATTATTTATTAATTTCAGGCAGCTACCAACGCTCTTTATTTTAAAGAGCAGGATATCACACCAGTTCTACGATTGCTCCCCCATCACTTTGGTAGATATGAGGTAGTCGCTCCTGCTGTCTCTTTCATTGAGTAAGTAACTTTTGTTCATCTAATACCATTAACTCAGAAATTTCAGATTGATCGTGATTAAATGATGAGCCATCCGATATGGCCCAACAGGTCACGACGCTGTATTGACTATAGGTGACTGTAGCTGAAAATGTTAATGGACGTTGTAAAATTTGATAAACCTTCCATTAGATGGTAAAACTAATATTGCGTTAATTGTTTTAATATAGAGATATTCATACTATATACAAACTATGAACTTTACACATTGAACAGTATCACGACCATATGTGTCACGTTTAGCTTATGACAAGTGTCATAAGTTAAACGTATATGACTCGCTTCACATAACGGACTCAGCGCGTGATAGCTGCGACATACAACGCGCTCAGCGTGCGCCAGTTGCGACACATAACGGAATCAGAGCGCGCCAGCCGCAACACATAACGGACTCAGCGCGTGATAGCTGCCACATACTACGGACTCAGCGCGCGCCAGCCGCGACACATAACGGACTCAGCGCTTGATGGCTGCGACATACAACGGACTCAGCGCGCGCCAGCCGCGACGCATAATGGACTCAGCGCGTGATAGCTTATATAAACCATTTTTTTTCCAGAACACGCTTCTTCTACCGGATACCATCTCAAGGTGTTGGAAAGTTCGAGAACCAATTCCTAAGACCACTGTCAACTGGGACGTGGTGGTGTGTGATCGGTATATGCGTGCTATGCTGCATCGTTCTTCTATTTTCTGCAATTGTCGAACACCGCCCTATCAATGTATACTACTCCATTTTTTCCGTACTTGCATTAATATGTCAACAATGTAAGTATTTTACACTTGTTCTATGCCATATACTGGTTATATAAGTGTTCTTTTTAAAAAATATACATCACGAAAAAAATAGGCAATAATAGACAAAAAGAGACAATGTCTTGCGGTTCGAGCTTTGCTCTTTGCAAATGTACGTTAATCGTTTGCGGAATTTGGTACACGATTTTATAACAAAATTCCACAATAAGTTAGGTTAGGCAGTATTTTGATAAAAAGAGTATTTTTAAATTTAAAGTTATCAAACTTACGGTTTAAAAGAAGCATTCCTTTTGTATTATATATTTTGTCGATCAATTTATTTTAATACTTTATTGTTTTTCGTATTTAATTACTCGCACGCGTCATGATTTTTTTGGTCATATTCTTGTCTTTTTATTATGAGAAAAATATTAAACTGACTTTCATACATCAGTTTTTTTTATGAGGTTTATTTTTACAATATTAAACTATTGTTATGATTTAAATATTTTTATTTACAACATAATTTTTTCCAGTTTTTGAGGAGTTTGAAGATATAAGGCGAATTTCAGCAGGTATATATTAATTTCGATTATTGAAACATTGTGTAAAAAATCATAGCGTATCTTAAAATAGCTTTCAAAGCTCAAGTGCTTATCTATAAGTAAGTAAAAGTAACGGCCTGTTACTATCCCACTGTGCCCGCGTATACTATCGTCCGCGTGGAAAGATTAAAACCGTGATATAGTCTTTTGATAACCATAAAATTGTAGGTTAACCTTAAAAGCTAGACAAATGCTGTCGCGGACTTTTGTTTAAAACTTTTAGAGGGGAACAATTTTGTAATACATGATTCTTTTAATAACTATTAACGTTTACTCAGCGCACGCAAAGAATACTTCCGTTTTCGTACTATTTTTTTATTGCTGCTCCTCTACTATTTATCTTAGCGTGATGTTATATAGCCTATAGGATATTGAAGAAGGCCTCAATAAATGGACTTTCTTACACTAAAAGAATTTTACAAATCGGTCCATTAGTTCCTGAGATTAGCGCGCTCAAACAAACAAACTCTTCAGCTTTATATATTTGTATAGATTTATATGATTTTTAGCAAGAAAAATGACGATTCTCGTGACCGGCTTGTCTTGTCTCCTCATCTACAACTACTATACCAGCAGCGTGGTGAGCTGGCTCCTCAACGGACCACCGCCATCCATCAACACTCTATGGGAACTGCTCGAGAGTCCCCTTAAGCCAGTATTTGAAGATGTTGGTTACACTTATTCCTGGCTGCAGGTGAGTGAGCTTAATATAACTAGTACCTTTTTTTTTACATTTTTTAAATTCAAATTCAAATTCAAATTCAAAATATTCTTTATTCAAATAAACTTGTAAACAAGTGCTTTTGAATCGTCAACTCTACTGCTGGTTCGGAAAGCTGTTCCTACCGAGAAGAGCCAGCAAGAAACTCGGCGGTTGCTCTTTTAAAAATATAATTCTTAATACTATTTACATTATGTCGTTACTGTCTTGTACAGGTTCAAAGAGAGCTATATCCATACATTCTTATCTTCTAAATAATCTTCAAGAGTATAGTAGGCTTTCTGTATCAGCCTCTTTTTAACAGTGTTTTTAAACTGCTGTAATGGCAAAGCTGAAATTGATTGCGGAATTTTATTATAGAGAGAATTTTATTATAGATATAAATGTAAATAAGTTACTCTTGTATACATATACACACGCACACACACACATATATATCGGCAAACACACATACTACGGCTCCAACGATTTTCCTGAAATTCAGCATGTAGGATTTTGGAGGAGAAAAATCGATCTAGGTAGGTTTTATTTAAAAAAAATCGTTTTATCCCTGTTTTCGGGCACTGAAAAAAAAGGTGAATACAAAGTAAATTAAATTTTAGCTGTCGACGTAATGCTGTGATAGCCTAATGGTTAACGGGCGGACCAAAAAAGTTCAAAACCCGTGATCGAGTAATTTTAATTTTAATTGTAAAATTTAATTGTAAATACAATTTAATTTTAAATTTAATTGTTTTTTTTTAAATATTTTTTGAAATATTACCTTGCTACGCTTGGTCACCCTAATACTTTTTTTTTAATAAAATAAAATATATCCGGAATCGATCCTGTTATTCATTATTCTTGAACGTCCGTTACCCAATTGAGCTATCATGACTTTGCGTCTGTATAGCGTAATTATACTTTGCTTCCTCAGAAAATTAAAGCAGTTTTTAATGCCTGAAATCAAGGATAAACCGACAATTTTTAAATAAAACCAAGCTACCGAAACCCTACACATGTTCACTACCACAAACTCAACAATCGCCTTGTTTCGCCCCACAACCGAAGCACCATCAGGAAATAGACTCCACGACAAAATCGCAAAACTTTGCGTCGTGTAAACGGATAGTCCACATTTATCCCACATTTATATATATATATATATATATATATATATATATATATATATATATATATATATATATTATATCAAAATAATTTTATTATTACTTTGGTATGTGCCTAGATAATATATTTCTATCGTTATGTTGTTTTAATACAGCTACCAGATTACTACTATAATAGAAAAAAGATGAAGGCAGAAGACGAATTAAAAAGAAGATTAAATAGCTTGGCTAAGAAGGGTAAAACTATAGTGGCATCAATCAATGACGGAATAGAATTGGTTAGAAATGGAGGTGCGTAACTTTTTTAACTCGTTTAACTTTTATATTTATATTTAAATGAATGTCCAAAATGTAGAATTTATATCTATCTTAAATTACTTACACGCTAGGACTATACAAATCATGCCCACGTGGTCCCGAGAATGCTGGCAGCGTTTCCGCGCTGAATCGCTAAACTGATTATTTGTGAGAAAAAGGAGCCAGCCCTCTTGTCACCTGAAGAGGCAATTAACCGTGGTGTTAAAACGGATAAAAAATTTTTAACACTTTGACTCCATGACCCTAGTGTATCAACTGCAAACGGCAGAAATGTATAACTCTCGATGAGAGATGCTTAAAGTAAGTAGCGGCCTGTTACTATCCCACTGCTGGGCATAGGCCTCTTCTCACCGTTATTGGACAGAAGGATTGGAGCTAAGACCTACCACGCTGCTCCAATGCGGATTGGTAGGTTACACATATCTCCAGAATTCTCTGGAGAAATGCAGGTTTCCTCACGATGTTTTCCTTCACCGAAAAGCGTGTGATAAATTGCAATTATCAATTAGACACATAAGTTTTAATAGAAAAACTCATTGGTGTCTGCCCGGGTTTGAATCCATGATCGTCTCTAGAGATTCACACGGTCGCACCGCTAGGCCATCACAGAGAGATGCTTACATCTTAAAGTAAATCTTGTATATATACAAGATTTACTTTAAGATGTAAATATTCCGAATCTCGGAAACGGCTCCAACGATTTTCATGAAATTTAGCATGTAGGAGGTTTTGGGAGGTAAATTTCGTTCTAGCTAGATTTTATTAAAAAATGTTGTTTTATACCTTATCATCTTCCTGCCCTTATCAAACTCTAAGTGGGGTCGGCACAACACGTCATAAACACGTTGCTACATGATTTGGCTACGTATTTTACGACCGGCCGCCTGCCTGACGTCAACTTATCTTAGTCGTATTTTACGACACCTCGATAAGAAAGAGGGTGGTCTATTCTACTTAACCGGATACCACACGGTGAGTCAACTTACCTTAGTCGCCTTTTACGACACCTCAGTAAGAAATGAGGTTGGTCTATTCTACTCAGCCGGATACCACACGGCGGGTCGACTTACCTTAGTCGCCTTTTACGACACCTCGGTAAGAAATGAGGGTGGTACTATTCTATTCAGCCGGATACCACACGGCAATGTTGTTTTATACCTGTTTACGCGCATTAAAAAAATTCTAAAATGTGAAATTGAATGGAAATGATATTTTTGGCTATCAACGTAATGCTGTGATAGCCTAATGGTAACGGGCGGACCAAAAAATTCTAAACCCGGATTCGAGTCCCACATTTCACTGGCGCTTTGTTTTATTTTATTTACATTTTTTATATCTGTCTATATTAATTACTGAGCAAGGCTCTCTCAGTAGAAACTGCTTTCCGAACCAGCAGTAGAGTTGATTCAAAAGCACTTGTTTACAAGTTTATTTGAATAAAGAAGATTTTGAATTTGAATATGAATTTTGAATTGGCTCGAGATGAGGAATCTCCTCAAGGGTAACAATAGGGAAATGAAATTTTGTTAAAGTTTTTATTACGTTTAATTTATTTTTAAGTACTTAATACTACAGGTTATGCTTACCACGTCGAGATCAATGCTGCCAATGCCAGAATAGCTCAGACTTTCGACCAGACAGAACTGTGTGATCTAGATTCTCTACATTCTATGGAACATGTTCTTCTTTATTCATGCGTGCCAAAAAACAGCCCCTATCGAGAGTTTTTTAGCTGGAGGTATATAATTTTATCATAATTTTAACGACAATATACTAATATGTATATATACGCCGTGTGGTATCTGGCTAAGTAAAATAGACCACCCTCATTCCTTAGCGAGGTGTCTTAAAAGGCGACTAAGGTAAGGTCACCCACCGTGTTGTATCCGGTTGAGAATAGACCACCCCCATCTCGTACCGGCGACTAAGGTAAGTTGTCATCGGGTATTTGGGTGGTCGTAAAATAGTCACCGAATATTTTATGTTCTCTAAATGTTGTTGACTAAAATAGACCACCCTCTTTCTCACCGAAGTGTTGTAAAATACGACTGAGGTAAATTGACGTCAGGTAGGCGGCTGGTCGTTAAAACGCAGCCAAATCATGTGACAGCATGTTTATAACATGTTGTGCCGACCCCACTTAGAGTGAGGTAAGGGCAGGAAGATGATGATGTGAGAACATGTCTATACATGCTGACCAGAGCTGATAAGGGCAGAAAAATAATGCATAGTTCATGTTTTACAGCTTAGCTCGTCTTTTGGAAAGAGGTGTTATAAATTGTATACACGAAAGAACTTGGACCCATGAGTTGAAATGCGCTGGAAGTACACCCAGAGCTTTGGCCCTGGGTGGAGCCGCACCCGCCTTCATCCTGCTAGCTGCTGGGTTTATTCTGGGCGTAGTAATTATGCTGTTTGAAAGGTAGGTAATAGTACGTTTTTTTTTCTTTGGGGAGGAAAAATTTCTGACGAACGCCTACCAGCCCGTACTGATAAGGAGTGACTTGCATGGACTCCTCTTTACTCGCCTAGACCAACATGGAACCGCTTTTAACATAACTTCATGCAGGGCTTTATTAAGACTTTCTCTCTCTTCTCTTTTGAGCATTATGCCTCTTATCAGAGATTGACCTATTCCACTATAACTCGCTTCATAACATTTACTCAACTAGATTGTCTGGGTTTATGATCTCTTCATGGGCTCTGTGTACCACTTTCCTACAGTGTGCGAAAAATGGCGTGTCTAGGGGTATCTTGATCTCAGTAGAAGTAGCATTTTTTGGCCGACTTGCCGATACCAAAGAGCTATGTGTTAAATACCCCATGCTAAGTCAGTGCCTGCGTAATCCAACGATTCACTTCGCCATGCTGTCTGGTGTGCCAGTCCTTAAGGTTTTTAATTAGTTCCCTAGTTGAAACTCCTATTCCAATCCCCCACCATTCCTTTGCCCAAAGGTGTTCTCCCGTTCTACCACCACTATACGTTCTTTTTTCTCAAATATTCTTGCGCGATGTAAAGTTTGGATATCGGGACAAGTCCAGCCAAAACTGCCTCCGTAGAGACTGTCCTATATGCTTCGGAAACCAGTAGACCGTACATACAAATAAGTCAATTGCTGTGCGAAGGTGGTCTTATAGGCAGGGACGAATAAGATTTAGGGTCCCAAATTATTACAATGACCACCCTGCTCGGGAAAACGCAGCCTCAGTATCTTTATACTGGACTGACGACCTTAAAAAGTCTTGGCGAGCCGTTAGGTTTAAACGACACAAGATCACGTGAGATGGAGCAATGGAAGTTTAACTGATTTTTTAAACAGTTTTAACTGATAACAACTTACTGAGAGAAAAAAATTTAAATTTGATAATAAAGATGATGTTTGGAAAGCAAGTATTACTGGATATACGTTGACAGATTTCGTTTTAAAACTATATCTAGTTAAATTATCATCATCTTCCTGCCCTTATTCCACTCAAAGTGGGGTCGGCACAACATGTTATACACATGCTGTCACATGATTTGGCTGCGTTTTTACGACCGGCCGCCTGCCTGACGTCAACTTACCTCTGTCGTATTTTTCGACACCTCGGTAAGATAGAGGGTGGTCTATTCTATTCAGCCGGATACCACATGGTGAGTCACTTACCTTAGTCGCCTTTTACGACACTTCGGTAAGAAATGAAGTTGGTCTACTCTACTTAGCCGGATACCACACGGCGGGTCGACTTACCTTAGTCGACTTTTACGACACCTCGGTAAGAAATGAGGGTGGTACTATTCTATTCAGCCGGATACCACACGGCGTAACTATATGTAGTTAAAGTTTAACTTAAATCTCTATTTCCTTTACAGGCTTTGGTGGAAATATGTTACAAAAAACAAAACTCAGATACAGAAGAATAATAAAGAGGATCAGTTTTGGGGCAATCTTATGTAATCTTGGAAATAACGATTTATAACTCAAATTTTACTTAAACGATAGTTTTTATATATTTTAATATATAGTCAACTGCTATTTAGAAAATATTTATTTTGGGAAAGTCCGCTTTTACTTTTATCTCGCATACTTTTACATCTATGTATTAATTAATCTAATGGATAAATAAATAAATCATTAATGGATAAATAAATAAATCATTAATGGATAAATAAATAAATCATTAATCTAATGGATCTTAAATCTATAATTAATTTATATTATAATTTTATTACATTTTTAGCAAATGTGATTGTATTAAGATTAAATTGTAGAATTGAATTATGATTGTTTAATTGAACCTTTTCTCTATGATTCTCTATGACCATAGTCCTCTGATATTTCTTTACACAAGAGCCATAAAGGGGGCAGGGATAAAAAACAATTATTATAATTTTTTTTTTTATTTACAGCAAAAATGTACAAGTTATATCTATCTTAAATTACTTACACGCTAGGACTATACAAGTCATGCCCACGTGGAATGGTCCCAAGAATGCTGGAATCGATTTGATTTCTGAATGGTTTTAAAACATATAGTACGTAATTTAAGTAAGTAATTTAAGATAGATAGAACTTGTACATTTGCTGTAAATAAAAAAAAATCAGAAATTAATTGAATAATCCAAAAAAAAAACTTTATACGCTATTGCGGTATTCGATTTCCATATTCATCAAGTGTTGGCAAGGCGCCACAGCATCACTGAATGCAATCAAAATATATATGATATAATGGAATTAATTTGCTACGGAAAATGGAATAACTGATGCGGAGTAAGTTTCGCGCTTGATTAAGTAATGCCTCCTTTCAATTCAAAGCCAGGAAATAGGAGAAAAAGTATATAAAGAGGAAGAACGAATTTGTCAAGTATTGATATGGGTTTGTGAAGACAAAATTATGAGAATTAGGGGCTACTTATATTTCCGCAAAGTAACGCCTATTTCTATTTCATGTTTGAATAAATATTTATTGTTTATTACGAGTGAAGTCAGAAAGGTAAAGTTAAAAGACCACTTTATTTTTAATTTGAATTAATAATTATACATATATATAAATAAATAATAAATAATTATACATATATATAAATAAGGTAAGGGCATTAGTAATTGACAATGGACTAGTAGTTTAATGATTTGTAAAAAAAATTAAATAATAAGCGTTTCGTTTTTAGTAACTAATAAAATATATTAATTAATAATATTAAATTTTAAATATTAAACAATGGGCTACAGTTCTGAGCTTTTGGGCAGTTGTTAATAGATGGCAACAGTTAATTTCAGATGCTGTTACATGCAATAAATTTTTATTAAAATAACTAAAGATTTATGCTGTGTAGCACAATGATCAACTTGATAAGCAGTAAATGATTGTTTTCCACAGTAAAACTATTTCAAAAGTTAAATTAACTGACCTAAAGTTTTGCGGTTATGTTGTAATTAGCATAACAGAGTTTCGCAACGTGCTTGTGTGTTGTGATGTGAGTAATTAGTTTGAGAGAATTTAACGAAGAGCTGACCGTTGGATGCAGTTTAGTTTAACTTAGTTTGTTATGAGTTAAGCTTCAAGTAGTGATCTATGCTAATATGAGCGTCTGCTGTTTGTTAATCCTTTACGCCGCGTGGTATCTGGCTGAATAGAATAATACCACCCACATTTCTTACCGAGGTGTCGTAAAAGGCGACTAAGGTAAGTTGACCCACCGTGTGGTATCCGGTTTAGTAGAATAGACCACCCTTTCTCTTACCGAGGTGTCATAAAATACGACTATGGTAAGTTGACGTCAGGTAACGGCCGGTCGTAAAAACGCAGCCAAATCATGTAACGACTTGTTTTTAACATGTTGTACCAACCCCACTTAGAGTGGGATAAGGGCAGGAAGATGATGCTGTTTGTTAATCCTTTACCACTTAACCGTTGGTTAAAGGGACAGGCGACGGTTATGTCGGACTCGCACCGACTAAAACGACATGTGTCCTCCACCACGCTGCTGATGGCAAGGACAGGGTACCGTTGGACACATTGCCAGCAGCATCTTTGTACCCAAGAGTGCGCCACCTCTGGGTCGGGGCCTCTTTAAAAGTGGTACCTCCCTCCGACGATGCATCGTAGACCGATTCATTCTCTTATCCTTCTCAATCTTAAGTGGGGTCGGCACAATATGTCTTCTTCTCCATTCTCCTCTATCATTCGTCAACTCCGGCGCCACCCCTTTAATATGCATATCATTTCTCACACAATCCATCCATTTTTTTTTCACAGTCATACATCCATCCACATTCATATTTAAAACTCTTTTGGTCACATGATTTTCATCCCTCTTCATTACATGACCATACCAACTTGGTCTCGCACTTTTCATCTTTTCTATAATGGGCGCAACTTTCAGACTTCCCCTGATATACTCATTGCGTATTCTATCAAGTTTTGTCACACCTTAACATTCTCATCTCATTCGCGTGCACATTTCTTTCTTCCTTTTCTTTTAATGTCTAACATTCTGATCCATACATTATAACGAAATATCACTAGAGATTACATCTTCAGCAGTTGTGGTCCTTCTCCAGATTAATTTTTATCGCAATTTAATTTTGCAGATAACAAAATTTCATAAAAGAGGTTCGTGTTCAGAAATTGATGTTATTATAACTAACACGCCCATGTGTGTCACTTCATAAAAGCTGATAAAAAAAATTAATACCATGTTGTACAACTGTATCATTTGCAAATAAAGAAATGATGTAACAACCATTACACATTTGCCGTATAATTGCGATCTTGATAAAGGTGGTAAGGTGATAAGGTGAAGCAAATAACAATGCTCTACAAATTGAAATTTTTGTATAAAAAAAGAGTTAAGTAGAATAGACCACCTTCTTTCTTACCGAGGTGTCGCAAAATACGACTAAGGGAAGTTGATGTCAGGCAGGTGTCATCGTGTGACATGTTTATAACATGTTGTACCGTCCCCACTTAGAGTGGGATAGGGGTAGGAAGATGATGATGTGGTATTTACAATTTAAGTCCGCGTAATTTCCTGCAAGAGAAGTTTAAGGAAATAGATATTCTTACATTTACTTCACAGTATATTTTTAGCAATTTAATTTAATTTAATTACTTAGATGATTAGAATGTGTGGATATAGCTACTCTTCGACCCTGTACAAGACAGTAATAATTAAATATAACTAGTAGTAAGAATTATATTTTAAAATGAGCAACCTTCCGGTTCGTTTTATACAGGAAAAAAACCCCTATGGGTACCGCCGCCCTACGGGGACAGGCGGCGGTTATGTCGGACTCGCACCGACTAAAACGACCTGTGTGCTCCACCACGCTGCCGATGGCAAGGACAGGGTATCATTGTACATATTGCCCCCATCCCGCCGACAGCTCTGATCCCAGAGAACAAACCTTCTCCGGGTAGGGGCCCCTCGAAAGAGAAGCCCCCTCCGCTAACCGGTGCATTGGGAGCACCAGATGCACCGACCGCCTCGTAATCCAGACGTCCGATATACCCCGTTCGGAACGTCCGAAGGTCCCCTAACAGGGCAGCAGTCGATGGGCTTAGGCAAGTCGCTACCACTTGGACTCACCAGCAGCAGATTGGATCCAGAACAAGAGTTCCCGGAACCGCTCCGCCGCCTCCCTCCGCAGAGCAGAAGGAGGCCATCGCTGCCCGCGATTGCTCCCTGCCCACCGATGATTCATGATACGGTGGACAAGGAGAGACCGCACCCCAAGTAGGGACCCCAGCGCTTTGGTGGGCGTTTCCGCCCCCACCGGGTAATTTTTTATAGAGGTTTTCTTCCTCGCAACCCGAAGGTCCCCGTTCCCATTGCTAGGCTTACGGGTTTTGCCGACGGCGGCCTAAGACCATGTCCAGCCAGACTTAAAGTAAGCCCAACTGAACCCGTCGCTCATTAGAGACTCCACCCTTAACCTCCCCGGAGTCCCCAGCCCGTCCAGATTGCCCTCTGCTAATCAGAGGGACAACTGGATTGGCCACTCCACAGTGGTCCGTTCGCCAAGACTAAGCTTGCCCAGGGTGCGCCACGAGGAGGCCGACCACTTTGGCACCTTCCGGTTCTTGCCGGCTCTTCTCGGTAGGAACAGCTTTACGAACCAGCGGTAGAGTTGACGATTCACTTGTTTACAAGTTTACTTGAAAACGTTGTAACGAATAAGACTTGGAGTTCGGATTTACCAAGCTTCTCCAATACGGATTGGTATTTCACATATGATCAGAAATTTTCCAGAGATATCCAAGTTTGCGTTTGGTAAATTGTAAATATATTATGACTAATTGTATGGAATGTATTATCGGCAGATTGTATTGAACCACTCATTTTTATCACAAGTTGATCACATTTACTGTTATCAATAAAACTAAACGTTCCAATTTATGTCCATGGCTCACAAGCAAACCTTCGCACAAGGCCAGCCCCAACCGAGTCTTTAATAAATCTTTAAGATCCTAGAGAAAACTTATTTAAGGCACCAAATCATATTTTAAGCACTTTAGTTTTCGTACATAAAAATATAAAGAATTATAAAACGATAGGTGATGTGTATAGGAGGCAAAGTAGGAACCGACATAAGATTGCGGCTCCTGCTTTGCGCCTTGCAAAAGGACGTAAATCGTTTGTGAGTCTGGGTATAAGATTCTATAATAAAATTCCGCAATCAATTTCAGCTTTGCCATTACATCAGTTTAAAAACACTGTTAAAAAGAGGCTGATTCAGAAAGCCTACTATACTGTTGAGGATTACTTGGAGGATAAGAATGTGTGGATATAGCTCGCTTAGACCCTGTACAAGACAGTAAATGTAACTAGTCATAAGAATTATATTTTTAAAAGAGCAACCGCCGAGTTTCTTGCTGGGTCTTCTCGGTAGGAACAGCTTTCCGAACCAGCTGTAGAACTGACGATTCAAAAGCACTTGTTTAGAAGTTTATTTGAATAAAGAATATTTTGAATTTGAATTTCAATTATGGCATGAAAATTCCTGGGCTACGAAGTTTCTCCAACATTGGATATCCATGGGCCAAAAAAAATGGATAAGAACATTAAAACTAGATGAATGACACTCAATCTATTTCTAGCTTATGGTCATATAAAATTATCAATTGTTTCTTGGATTTCCCGAGCACTTTTGAATTCTAATGAAGTGGGTGATTAAGGGGACGGTAATTCTGCTTATAAATAGTGTTATCTACAAGTTGTCTATGAGCTTTTTCTTTTTTTTCATCTAATGGACCTTTTTTGGTTTATGTAGTAGTTGAAATAGTTTACCCAAAGAATTATATGCTTTACTTAATATATTTTCAATTGTAACCTCCAATTTGTGTACTAAAAAACGTATTGTTCCTAGTATAATGTTCAGTGTGCGTAGTGCGAGTTTTGTTAACCTACTCGATCGCGTTAGCGTAACGCAATTTGTATGGCGAAATTTGTAATATGTATATCAATCACTAGATGTCGCTGTTGCAGCGTCATACAAATTGGCGTTACGCTAACGCGATCGAGTAGGTTGAAAAACTCACACTACGCACACAGTTCCTGTGCGAAATATAACGAGTTGTCTAAGTCATCACCAGGCATCGACATATTTCAAGATCCACTTGTTGCTTTTAAAAATAAACTTAATAACTATTTCTTGCTAAATTCATATTTAGCAAGAATATTAATTTAGCAAGAAATAGCCGTATTTTATAACTTATTAATTACTTTTAATAGTATATTTAGTACTTCATTAATTTTTGTAGGTTGCATGATATTAATTGTTGAATTGGTACACTTTTTGAAGATATGCATATCTTTGAATTTAAACTGTCGTGAGTGGAATTCATAATTAATGTATAGAAACCGGCTATACTCACGTGTTATTTTATCGGATGATGAACTAGTCGGGCTAATCCGATATAATAACACGTGAGTATAGCTGGTTTCTATACATTAACATTGATATGCATATCAGTACGTTTTAAAATATGTTTGTATATAATGGTTAATGTCTTAATATGTATATTGTTAGTGAACTTATTAAATAAATAAATAAAAAATAAAAGTATAAAATTACTGCAAGATCCTCTAACACGTATATGGAATTTTTGTTCATCCTTAGAGAGAAAATCCTTTGAAAGAGAACGTAGGTATGAAGAATATTTTAAGGCAATACTTAAAAATAAATTTCTATTAATCATGGTGAAATACCTAGTCATGTATTTTCTATATCTAGTATTATCATTAGATGCACTTGTGATACGGATCTAATGATTACAGTTAAGCAATGTACACATTACTCAGTCGATTGATCGATAAACACTGTTATATTAAGCTTTAAATTTATTTGGAAAAGGTCGCATGCAGGGCAACACTGAGAAACCCAAAATTTTAAGATGTGTGAAAGGTTATAAATATGCCTTATAACAGTTTTAAATATTCCTTCGACTAGTTAAAATAAAACAAGATCAGTGAAAAGATTTAGTTATTTATCAACCAAGAAGCTGTATAATCAAGGCTTTTTGCATCAATTTAAGAGTCAAAATGTGTATCCTGTTCTCTAAGGAAAAAAGAGATTATTTTTATTTTATATTTTAGATCCGTATCTGGGAAATAACAGGTCCAAATTTCATAAATATCGCTCCAGGTGATTAACTGTGAAAGACATGCGTTTATAATATCAGTCGTCATCCTCCTGCCCTTATCCCACACCAAGTTGGGTCGGCACAACATGTTATAAACATGTGGTTACATGATTTGGCTGCATTTTTACGACCGGCCGCCTGCCTGATGTCAACTTACCCTTAGTCATATTTTACGACACCTCGGTAAGGTGGTCTATTCTACTAAAACTAAACCACACGGTGGGTCAATTTACCTTAGTCGCCTTTTACGACCTCGGTAAGAAATGAGTTTGGTCTATTTTACTCAGCCGGATACCAAACGGCGGATGCGTTTATAATATCAGTATCAGTAAAAATATAATATTTAATCAAAACCAAAAGCAAGTGTAAACTGAGCCTTAATCTATATGACTGCAATATATATGACTAAAGGTGCACTCAATATAAAAGGAGACTTATCAGTATTTCAATATTGGCTTTCAGATCACACACAGTGTAACAGTGTTCAAGATGTACTACATAATCCTGTTGGTGTTTTTGACAACGGCGCACGCGCAGCTCCAGCTAAATGGAACGTGCGATTTCAGTACAACATTATCTACTTCCGATATAAGTTCTGTAAGTATTTTAAAAACTAAACTAAACCTATTGTAAGGTTTGATTTAAAAAGAACAAAAAATAATGTATCAAGTATATAGATTTTCAATACAGAGAAAGAATACAAAAACAAGGAACAATATTACGAAAAGGGCAATAATTAAAATTTAAGGTGACGAGGGGCATCCATGGTTAAGTAAGATTTGTAGGTAAATGAAGTAGAAGTAGTAAAAAAGGATATTGAAATCAGAGGAAAATATAAACATTAACGAAAAGTATCTGTCTAATTGTCTGAGTCTGTTTTTTTTATTATTCAGCTTCCTGTGATTTATAGTCACAGCCGTGTTTTATCTTTTGTCTTATTTTCTATTACAATGTTTTTATACTTAACTATACGTTATTAACTATACATTATTACTTAGCTTTACTTACACTGATTCTTATTTCTATTTACATTTATTTCCTTGCATCTAATCTTAACTTCTTTTCTACAGTATTTTCACAAATCTATTATATCATATTTTGCAATTGCTCGTTTTTAAATACTAGTTTTACAATTTTTACAACAACTGTTTTATGTTGTATTTTACATTATTTCCTGTTAACATCATATACTGTGATCTATTTATATTATATTATATAAATAGATCACATAAATATATAACTATTTTCAGTTTTATTGGTTTGTTACAGTTTTAATAGGACCATCATATTCAATGCATTTTAAGTATTTCTTAATTAATATTGATGCATTTTTTAGTATCTTTTTATATTTTAGGAACTGTTGACAATTTTACTTTTATTAAAACGTTACATTATATTTTACAAAAAAATTAATTTAATTCAATTTGAACTTTACTTGTTTGACTCTAATCTAAAATTTATATTTTTCTATTTTTGCTCTTATTTACCTGTTTTGTTACCATTTTTTCTTCTATTATTTATTTTATCTATATTATTTTCATACTTTTTTTTAGTTTTATCTAAAATATAATAATTATATATGTGTAAAGAACACCTTTATTTCTGTTATTTTAATTTTCTTGTTTTAATATTATTTATTATACCTTTACATACACCTAAATTACGATATATTTGACTCAGTAATTCAAGGATTTTGATACGTTTTAAATCGAGAATGAGATTAGAACTTAATTTTAAAGAAAATCTTGATGATCCATATTTGAATAATTTTCACAAAAGGAATACTGATAAAAAAGCAGTTAAAGCTGATATAATGATAAAAAAACTAGGGGACTAGGGAAATAAAAAACTGTACACTTTAACAGTTAAGTTGAGGCAAACGAAGGCGTGGATTAAAATTGTCAGTTATTTTGTTATTAATTGTAAGTTATTCGTAATAGGCAAACTAGAACCAAAGTTAAGTAAAGACATTTATGCTATATCTCCAGTTAGTTGAAAGTTTGTGAGCGTCAGTTAACGTTATTATAATAAATAAAATTACAATAAATTCGACAATTCAAATACAAAATATTTAATCAAATAAAATTATAAGCATGTACTTTTAAATATCCGCAATAATAATTAAAAAACTAAGAAGAATGAATTATGTTGTTGCTTCAGAAAATTTCTCCGAGAAGAGCTTGCAAGGAACTCTGCAGTCGCACTTAATAAAATATAACTCTTATTATAAGTAATTATTATTCAAAAATAATTCCGCACCTTCAATGACGATAAGCTGTAAAGAATTAATAAATTTTAATAAAAAACCTCTTCAAAGAACCTCTTGTACCTAATGTAGTAATGATCTAAGATCCAGCAAATTCCGTCAACTATTTCTCTCTAAGTCTCATTGACTAACCTAACCACGTTATTAAAATATTTTATTCTACTTTCCGTGTATGTATGTAAAGGTGGAATCATGCAAGATCAATTTGATCCACTTTCCGGTGTCAGATTCAGCTGAAATTTAACATACTGCTCCAGTCCCGATGACAATGTATATTTATGATAAGCATGTTCCGATACTGCTGAGAGGGTTGGCTCCAGACGAGGGAACTCCTCAATGGTTAGGTCAGTAGGGACTTGATTTTTTTTAACTTTTTTACTTGTTTATTTTCAGTTCGTTGGAACGTGGTACAAATTTTCAAGGATCGAAAACACTTTTGAATCAGGCAATTGTTCATCGATAACTATTACTCCTATAGTAGAAAATCAAGTTGTAAGTGGCGCTAACATTTCTAACCGGGAAGTGGTTTCCGGAATGGCAGTTTACAAAAATGGCTCAGTTACAGGGTTAAATCTAACTACTGGTGTCATTACTGTAACTTACAACGGTAAGTTGTTAACTTTTAACTATTATTAACGATGTAACCGCTATGTATTCATAACTGACAGGTTATAGAGGATATCCTACTAATATTATAAATGCGAAAATTTGTGAGTATGGATGTCTGTTTGTTAGTCTTTCACAGTGAATTCGCTGAACCAATATCGATGAAATTTGCAACAATGCAAACAATTTCTTATACACCGGGGTAACATATAGGCTAAAGAAATCCGGCTGAGTAGAATAGACCACTCTTTCTAACCAAGGTGTCGTAAAATGCAACTAAGGCAAGTCGACCTGCCGTGTTGTGTCCGGCTGAGTGGAATAGACCACCCTCTTTCTTATCGAGGTGTCGTAAATTACGACTAAGGTGAGTTGACGTCAGGCAGGTGGTCGTAAAATACGTAGCCAAATCATGTCATAACATGTTTATAAAATGTTGTGCTGACCCCACTTAGAGTGGGTCAAGGTCAGGAGAAAGAAAAAATTAGAAGACCTTGCTGCGAGATGTGATGAAGCTGTTTTGTAAGCAATTCAATTTTTTTCAGATAATAGCTCTTATGATTATACAGTGCTACCAACGACTGAAAAGAATTATATGATACTATATAGTTGCAAGAGCACAGGCACAAGTAAATCTGGTGAGTGTTAATTATTTAATATCAAACTAGATGTGCTTGCTGGGATGCTAAAGTAGTCGGCTTCCTCGTGGCGCACCCTGGGCAGGACTTTGGAATACTCCAATTCCTTAGTCTTGGTGAACGGACCACTGTGGGGTGGCCAATCCAGTTGACCCTTTCATTAGAGAGCAATCTGGACGGGCCGGGAACTCCGAGGGGGTTGGGGTGGAGTCTCTAATGACCAACGGGTTCAGTTAGGCTTGCTGGACATGATTTAAGAACAGTTGGCGAAACCCGGAAGCCCAATAATGGGAAGGGGGACCTTCGGGTAGCGAGGAAGAAAACCTCTATAAAAAATATCCGTTGGGGGCGGAAACGCCCACCAAGGCGCGGGCGCGGCCCACCGTGTTTGTTACTTCACGGTGGACAGGGAGCGATTGTGGGCAGCGATGTCCTCCTTTTGCTCTGCGGAGGGGGGCGGAGGGAGGCGGTGTAGCGGTTCCAGGAACTGTTGTTCTGGATCCAATCTGCTGCTGGTGAGTCCAGATATTAGCAACTTGCCCGGACCCATCGTCTGCTACCCTAACTGTGGACCTTCGGGTGTTCCAAACGGGGTATATCGGACGCCTGGCTTATAGCTCCCCGAAGCGGTCGGTGCATCTAGTGCTCCCGATGCATTGGTTAGTGGAGGGGTATTTCTCTTTTGAGAAGTAACTACCCGAAGGAGGTGTCTCTGGGATCAGAGCGATACCCTATCCTTGCCACCGGCAGCGTGGTGAAGCACACAGGTGGTTTTAGTCGGTGCGAGGACGACCTCGCCACCACCACCGCCTGTCCCCGTCGGGCGGTGGTACCCATAAGGGGTTCTTTTCCTGTTTAAAAAAAAGCTGTGCTTCTGGTTTAGAAATCGGTGAGTCACAAAATTTTTGCCAAATTCAAATTTTAAACAAAAGTATTTATTGTGTGTTAACCATAAGATATAGAGACATACTGTTGTGGACTTTTTTGTATTGTTTTTGTCGATCTACAATTGTCCAGTACATTACTTTAGTGTATCTTTGCTGGTTTACGCATGCGACTAAATCCCTCAGACGAGTTTTCATTTACATCCGCGCGACCTCTTCAATACAATTTTCATAAATTTGTAATATCAGCCTAACCTTGCACTATTTTTAAATAAAAACTACAAAAATTCTTCTGTCCATTTTGAGAAAATTGACCATATACAGACAGCTTTTGGGAACTTTGTTATCGGTGAGTCCGACATACCCGTCGCTTGTCCCTGTCGGGCAGTGACGACTCATAATGAGTTTTCTTGACATTAAAAAAAAGGATAATGATGATAGTGCTCTTGAATTATCAACTCTACTGCTGTCTGAAAAGCTGTTCCTACCGAGAAGGGCAGTAATGATTTTCCTGAAATTCAGCATGTAGGGGATTTTGAGGGAGAAAAATCGATCTAGATAAAAAGCTTTTTTAGAACACAACCGTGTTTTAAAAAAATCTCATTTTATCCCTGTTTTTGGGAACTAAAACTGCTAAATTAGGAAAGAAAGCAAATTAAATATTTTGCTGTCAAACTTAATGCTGTGATAGCCTAATGGTAACAAATGGACTAAAATAGCTTAAAATCCTACCACCATGCCACAGGCGCTTTCTTACTTTTTTAAATTGCCTTTTTTTCATTGAATTTTTTTATCTTTTAAAAAATTATCGAGCAAGACTTCGTCACCCAGATGCTATTATTTAATCTCAAATAAACTTTCTGGGAATTTTTACAGTTTGGGCGTGGAAAGTGAGTTCGAACGACACAATAACAGAAGCTGGGATAAACGCTACGAATGCTGTGGTATCTGCAAGAAGTGATCTCGGTAATGCAACGTGGACAGACGTCTTATTCACGAAAGCTGCGTGCAAACTGAATGCTGGAGTTAATATATATGCATCACCTTTCTTCATATTTACTGTATTAGCTTTAGTTAAACTTTGAAACAATTATTTATTAATATAGTTTAAATAATAAAACATATGATATTCTTTTGTTTTGTATCCCTCTACAAAAAACTCCTCTATCATTATCCTAATGCCCTTATCCCACTCTAAGTGAGATTCGCACGACATGTTATAAACATGTTGTCATATGATTTGGCTACGTATTTTACGACCGGCCGACTGCCTGACATCAACTTACATTAGTCGTATTTTACGACACCTCGGTAAGAAATGAGTATGGTATATTCTACTCAACCGGACACCACACGGCGGGTCAACTTACCTTAGTCGCCTTTTACGACACCTCGGTAAGAAATGAGTGTGGTCCATTCTACTCAACCGGATACCACACGGTGGTCAGCTTACCTTAGTCGCCTTTTACGACACCTCGGTAAGAAATGAGTATGGTATATTCTACTCAACCGGATACCACACGGCGGGTCAACTTACCTTAGTCGCCTTTTACGACACCTCGGTAAGAAATGAGTGTGGTCCATTCTACTCAACCGGATACCACACGGTGGTCAGCTTACCTTAGTCGCCTTTTACGACACCTCGGTAAGAAATGAGTGTGGTCTATTCTACTCAACCGGATACCACACGGTGGGTCAACTTAGCTTAGTCGCCATTAACGACAACTCGGTAAGAAAGAGCGTGGTCTATTCTACTCAACTGGATACCACACGGTGGGTCAACTTAGCTTATTCGCTATTAACGACATCTCGAAAAGAAATGAGGGTGGTCACACGGCGATCAAAATCAAATAAAAATTATGGTTTTTTTTCTATAATCTATATGTTACACCAGTGTCAATGTCATCCTATTTCTGTAGAATTAACAGGATTTCTATAGCCTATTTGATATCCCGATGAATAGGGAATAATTTTGCCAAATTTCATCGATATCCATACTCACAAACTTACGTATTTATAATATTTGTAGGATAGATGAGAAAATGTAGTGCCTCACAACCATGAAACGGGTTAAAACAATGATCAGAAAACTTATTAACCAAAAATAAAACTAATTTCCCATGACGCAATTATTACCCAATCGAACGGTATTGCGTGACCTGACCTACGCCATTGGGGAAATCAGCAACTGTCGCCCACGTCACAACCGGTGGATAGTGGTTGGTATTGTTAATATTGCGTCATTCGTCAAACATCGTGAAAAACTTTACAAGCTATCTATCTAAAAAAAGCTATATATCTAAGCTGAGCCGTGCAATACGATCGAAACGACTATTTCCATGCGTTCACTATTTCACATTATTTTGAACTTTTTTTTATACAGAAAATAACTACTTACCCCGCCCGATAGGAACCGACGACGGTTATGTCGGATTCGCACAGACTTAAACTGCCTGTGTGCTCCACCACGCTGCTGGCGGCGGGGATAGGGTCGCTATGAAACATAATCCCATCTCCTCCAGCACATCTGAACCCCAGAATGCACCACTTCTGGGTCGGGGCCTCTCGAAAAGTGGCCCTCCCTCCGCTGGACGATCTGGAGCACCAGATGCATCGACTTCCTCGGAGACGTTATAAGGTGGGCGTCTGATAAAACCCGTTCGGAACGCCCGAAAGGTGCCTTTTAAAGCGGCACGATGGTTTCTAGCTACAGTTGCCTGCGCCCGGTTCACCTATGAAGGATCGCATCCAAGGACTCGACTTCCCGGGTCCGTTCCACCGCCTCCTTCCGCGAAATAACAGGTCATCGCTACCTACGATCTCCCCCTGTCCACCATGTCACGAACCACGGTGGGCAAGGAAAGATCGTACCCCACCTGTGCCACGAGTTCCGACCGCTGAACCACCCATGCTGGACAGTTTTGCAAGTGTGTGCAGAACCTTGGACTTGTTGTTGGACTTGCCTTTACACAAGTTCAAAAAAGCAATTAAAAGACACTTATTCATAAAGCTTATTATACCGTTGAAGACTATGTTAATGACAGAAAGAGTGTATTTAACTATATGCACTAGCAATTTTTTTTTTAAACAATTAAGGTAAGTGCACTAGTAATTGACCATGTACTAGTAGTTGACCGTGTTGTATGAAATTTTAAACAATAAGCGTTTTGTTTGTTGTAGCTAATAAAAAATTAATTACCCAGCCGACCAGGCCATGAAAAATATAGAAAAATATATATTATACAGAAGAAATAGTTTTAACATTCAAGTCAGTAAAGCAAAGCACTCGTTTGGATGCCGATAGTTCCTTTGATGTTCACAGAACCGTTCCCATAGGGCCGACCAAGTGTGTAATAGAATAAACATACGATTTACCTCAGCAGCGTCCAAACGAGTCCATCTCAAGAACGAACATTGTCACATTTCTGCTTCTTATTTAACTTATAACATGTTATCACACGACTAATAGAAGACTTAGGGTCTGATTCACAAGTTACCAATAAACTGTCAGTTAGCTTATTCGGAACATATCTGACACATATGTCGGAATTTTGCGCTTCTCAGGTTGCTGATAAGCTTATTCAGCACTTAAAGTCCCTAATAAGTTATCAGGTAGATCATGTGGCTGGTATTTTGTTTATCTGTCATCATCATCATCTTCCTGCCCTTATCCCACTCTAAGTGGGGTCGGCACAACATGTTATAAACATGCTGTAACATGATTTGGCTGCGTTTTTACGACCGGCCGCCTGCCTGACGTCAACTTACCTCTGTCGTATTTCACGACACCTCGTTAAGAAAGAGGGTGGTCTATTCTACTAAACCGGATACCACACGGTGGGTCATCTTACCTTAGTCGCCTTTTACGACACCTCGGTAAGTAATGAGGTTGGTCTATTCTACTCAGCCGGATACCACACGGCGGGTCGACTTACCTTAGTCGCCTTTTACGACACCTCGGTAAGAAAAGAGGGTGGTACTATTCTACTCAGCCGGACACCACACGGCTATATTTTGTTTATCTGTATAGTAAATATCTATTTCAAAATGGCCGCGATTTTTTTTCGTCTCTTTTTAGAGGCCTTTGATAGCTGCAGTTGGTGAGCATATGTAAGATAGGCAGACAACCTGTTGCATCGTGTTGCGCGACGTCATCTTTTTTTTGACATTAATTAAATAATTTTAGTGACATTAATTAAATCCCTACCCGAACCGCTTTAGATGCAGCAAGCCCGGATTATCCTCGGTAGAAAATATTGTCCATACAATATTTGGGGTACAGTCTAGCCGCATTCTCTATATCCCACTCTATTTTTATTTTTATACATAAAAATATAAAGAATTATAAAAAAATAAGTGTTGGGTATATTAAACAAAGTAGGAACCGACATTGTCGTGAGTTACTTATAAGAGATGTTTGAATAACTTTTACCGTTTACTTAGTGCACGCAAGGAAACCTTTAAATTTTAATAATTGTTGCGTTTTCGCAACAATTTTTATTGCTGCTCCTCTTTTATTCATCTTAGTGTGATGTTATCTAATCTATAGCCATTCTCGATAAATTGACTACCTTGCTCTCAAAGAATTTTTCAAATCAGTCCAGTAGTTCCTGAAATTAGCACGTTGAAACAATCAAACAAACAAACAAACAAACTCTTCAGCTTTATGTATTAGTATAGTGTATAGATGTCTTCTCTATGGTCTAAGTATTTTTTAAATTAAGAACGTACTTTTTTGCATCTGTTTCATTTTTTTCATTTTTTTTTGTGCATCTGTTTTAGACAAGGATAGATATAAGAAGCTAGTCTATCATCTTCCTGACCTTATCCCATTCTAAGTGGGGACAGCACAACATGTTATAAACATGCCGTCACATGATTTGGCTGCGTTTTTACGATTGGCAGCCTGCCTGACGTTAACTTACCTCAGTCGTATTTTACGACACCTCGGTAAGAAAGAGGGTGGTCTATTCTACTAAACCGGATACCACACGGTGGGTCAACTTACCTTAGTCGCCTTTTACGACACTTCGGTAAGAAATGAGGGTGGTCTTTTCTACTCAGCCGGATACCACACGGCGGGTCGATTTACCTTAGTCGCCTTTTACGACACCTCAGTAAGAAAAGAGGGTGGTACTATTCTATTCAGCCGGATACCATACGGCGTATTGCAGATAAAATAATTAAAAATAAATAAATAAAATAATCTTTTTAAATGACTCACTTACGTAAAAAAGATTGCATTCAAAACTAATATGGCCTAAGTCTAAATGCCGAGTTTTGATATACAAAAACACTATTTTCATTGGCAAGCTATCTCCCAATGAATAAATCGTCTCAAGACTGGGGAAATAGAAATTTATGGAGTCTACGATATGGTCGCAAGTGACGAGAGTCAAGCGAAATTTTTCATAAGCGAAATTAATAACTTTAGCTGAATGTGTGTTAAGCTTTCACTGCTAATCTGCTCGAGCAACATTGATTAAATTTGGTACAATTAAAGCTTAAACATAGGCATCGCATCACTACATATTGACGTATTAAACAAAGTCCCACCAACGCGTCATTCTTTTTTAAAAGAGATTGATACAGAAAGCCTTCTAAACTTTTGAAGTGAAATCAAATCAAAATAATCTTTATTCAAATAAGCTCTTTCAAGCACTTAGAATCGTCAAGGATCGATATGATTAATGAAGCTACAACTGGTTTGGAATGTTGCTCTTACCGAGAAGAACCAGAAAGAAGCTTGGCGGTCAATCTTTTAAATATTAAAAATTTGATATTATTAAACCGCAGTCCTGTATGACGCTGAAAGGGTTTTCAAATACAGGCATTTTTTATCATACAAATAATCTTCAATTTTCAACAAAATTATGCTTTACTTACAAAAAGATTACATGGAGGATAAGAATATGTAAAGCTAATCTTCACCCTATGCATAAGATAGCAATGGGAAAATATAATCCCGCCGAGTTTCTTTCTGGCTCTTCTCAGTAGGAACAGCTTTCGGCACAAGCAGTAGAGTTGATTCAAAAGGACTTTTATAGAATTAGGCGTTACTTTGCGGAGGTCCATAATACAAAATCACCACCAATACCAGTTTACTACACGTGTTCAAAGACAAAGTCAATTAATTGTGGGGGGTTTAACTCGTGACTATATAAGTCAGCTTGCTTGGGTAATGCTTCGCTTTGCGATTTTGTCGTGGAGTCCTGACGATGCTTCGGTTACGGGGCGAAACAATTGTTGAGATTGTGGTGGTGAATGTGCGCAGTGTTTGTGTATTGTTGTGTCATCGGTCTCGGATAGTGCATGAGTTCTTTCAATTACTGCATGTGTCAGGTATGAAAACGAATAGTACACTCTACTTTTAGCATTATATTTATTATCTTTTATCGCGGATTATAGTAAAATAATATTCTTATTACTTTTGTCAAAAGGACTTGTTAACAAGTTTACTTGAATAAAGAATATTTTGAATTTGAATTAGCAGCTTGTATACAGCACTAAAAACCAAGTTTTTTTGATGTTCACACAGCTTTTTCGTATGTACGTCGGCAAGCAATACATTTTCATTGGCAATATCTCGTGAAGTATAAATTGTCTCCAGACAAGGGAAATAGAAATTTATGTATGTGCTACTGTTATAAGTTACAGAAGACAAGCGTTATATTTTCACTTGTTACAACTTGTTTTATGTAGCTTCGATGTTTAGACAAAACGACAAGACGAAACTGCTTATGTTGAAACTGTAAGAATTTTTCATGGGTACGAGTTAAAATCCAAGTAGGCAACTATTATTTTCATTTACTTAGTTTTGCGTATGTTTGTTCATGGTAAACAAAAATCTACTGAACGGATTCTCATGAAATTTTCGAAAATAGAATGAGTGGTTTATGAGAAAAGTTTAATTTAATGTGACAAATTTTTTGTACATAATTGTCAAAAATTTCTTCATCAAAAAGGCTTTTATTATAATATCGGCGTGCGGTATGACCACTCTCTTTCTTACCGAGGTAAGAAAGAGGGTGGTCAAGTTGAGTGAAGAGTGGGTATGGTACCGACTTTCAAATTCAAATTCAAAATATTCTTTATTCAAATAAACTTGTAAACAAGTGCTTTTGAATCGTCAACTCTACTGCTGGTTCGGAAAGCTGTTCCTACCGAGAAGAGCCAGCAAGAAACTCGGCGGTTGCTCTTTTAAAAATATAATTCTTAATACTATTTACATTAAGTCGTTACTGTCTTGTACAGGTTCAAAGAGAGCTATATCCACACATTCTTGTCTTCCAAATAATCTTCAAGAGTATAGTAGGCTTTCTGTATCAGCCTCTTTTTAACAGTGTTTTTAAACTGATGTAATGGCAAAGCTGAAATTGATTGCGGAATTTTATTATAGAATCTTATACCAAAACCCACAAACGAATTACGTACTTTTGCAAGGCGCAAAGCAGGAGCCGCAAGCATATGTCGGTTCCTGCTTTGTCTATGTATATCATGCTTCACGATCTGGTGCCACCTGAATCCGGCGCATTCCCGCGACTTTTTTGAGGTCGTCTGTCTATCTGGTGCAGGGTCTACCTACACTACGCTTTCTGGTACGGGGTCGCCACTCTAGCACCTTGAGACCCTAACATCCATCGGTTCATCGAACTATGTGCCTCGCCCATTGCCACTTCAGCTTTGCAACCTGTTGAGCTATGTCCATTAGTTTGGTTCTTCCACGGATCTCCTCTTTTAGAGATACTCCGAGCATAGTCCTCTCCATAACCTGCTGAGCGACTCTGAGCTTTCTTATGAGGCCCGCAGTTATTCAAACTCAAATTCAAAATATTCTTTATTCAAGTTGACTGTTTACAGTACTTTTGAATCGTCAAATGTTTTAAAGAAGCTACCACTGATTCGGAAGTTTGCTCCTACCTAGAAGAACCAGCAAAAAACTCAGTGGCTAATCTTTTAAAAAAATAATAACAATTTGATTGATGGTTACAAGATAATCGTTGCAGATATCAAGTTTCAGAGCCATATGTCATCAATGGCAACACATACTGTACGTAGACTTTAGTCTTCAGGCTCTGAGGAGTATGGACGAGAAGATTTCACGCAACTTCCCGAGCGCTGCCCATCCAAGTTGGATTCGCCGATTGACCTCTTGAAATAGGACCTACCTAACCTCATGTTCTACATATATACTCATCTACAATTTCGAGTACAGGCTTATCAAGTTTTGAGTGGTTCATTACCTTAACAATATTTTATTTTAGTAGCGCATATTTTATTGACCCAACTCGGGTCAAGTCTTCATTAGAAACGAAGAGAAGGGAATTGAAAGATATCGTCCGTAATGAAAACTACCCAGTAAACGATCGCTTTTCGGTTTAATTTCGTCTCCAATGAGCATATAAATCGACGAGGTCGTTAGTATACGTCGATCGCCTTCAATGGTTTTTTCGAAACCCCTACTATGTGTCTAGTGTTTTTATCTTTTTTATATTAAGATATTATGGGTAAAAAAGTGTAAGTTTAAGTTCTGAAATGGTATTTATCATCATTCTCCTGCCCTTATTCCACTCCAAGTGAAGTTATTACAACATGTTATAAACATGTTGTCACATGCTTTGGCTACGTATTTTACGCGCAGCCGCCTGCCTGACGTAAACTTACCTAAGTCGTATTATACAACACCTCGGTAAGAAACAGGGAGGACTATTCTACTCAGTCAGATACCACATGGTGGGTTGACTTACCTTAGACGTCATTTACGACACATCGGTAAGGAATGAGGGTGGTCTATTCTACTCAGCCGTATACCACACGGCGGGCCGACTTACCTTAGTCGCTTTTTGTGATACCTCGGTAATAAATGAGGATTTTTCTACGGTTTTTTCTTAAAGATAGTACAAGTACAATTCTTGAGAAAGTTCTAAGTTAAAAATACATTCTCAGGAACGACAACCGATTTTGATGGGACTTTCAGTGGAAGATAGAGAAGAATGTGTAGCAACATATTGACTTCCTACTTCCTAGCCTAGTATTCCCACAGTTTCGGAATTAAGGCGGGAAAAACTTTGTGACACACGAAGCCGAAGCCGCAATCACATCTATTAAATCTATAAAGTTATCTTTTTATTTCATTAAAGAGTTAAAAAAAATTCAGACAAAAAAATAATTTTCATACTCTTAATTAATGTATAGAAACCAGCTATACTCACGTGTTATTTTATCGGATGAGCCCGACTAGTTTCAAGCCCATACGGGGCTCTTATTCATGAGCTCTTTACGCGGCGATGTCGCGGCGGAAACTCAATGAGTATAACGTAGTGAGGCGGTGAATATAGCCGGTTTCTATACATCAATTATGAATACCACTCACGATAGTTTAAATTCAAAAATGTCATACTCTTATTTTTCAAGTCAATTAAAAACAGCAAAAAACATTGGTGGAAACTCTACACCGTATATCTCACATCCTTTTCCACTCATACATTGAACGTGCTTAGTTAATACTCTATTTTCTATCATCTGTACGGTTATAGGGTTGCCAGTATACAAATTTAATAAATATTAATAAAATATTAACCAGTAATTCATTTTTTTGTAGACTGCACATATTAATAACATATTAACAAAGCCGCTTTAGGGATTATAAAATATAACGCTTTTTGTTAACAATTTATTTCTACTTTTTATGTGTACATAGAGAAATCATAATATCGCTTATAACTTAAGGTTCTTACTATCTACTTGAGGTACTTGCAACTTCATTCACGCTATCATAAGAGATTCAGTATCGTCAATAATGCTTTATGTGTTGTTGTCACTGTTCTCAAGAGAAAAAAAATGTATTCCTTACATTACCCAGTTGGGGTCTAAGGTGCTGGAATAGGGGTGCTGAAATAGCGAACTCGCACTTGAAAACGCAGCCCCGGTAGACCCCCCTTCGAAAGGCGCAGCGACATGGATCCAATTGGAATAAGATCGTGGGAAGTGTAGATCCCTCAAAGACACCTAAGTCCAACAGTGGACGTCCATCGGTAGAAAAAGAAGTTATAAGGTGTAAAAACTTTAATTGTGAAAAAATTTATTGTAATTGTGGGTTACCAGTAAAAGAGCTCCAGACAGACAGAAAGATAGACAAATATACTACAGAAGTTACAATAAGTGGCGGCTTGTCCTGCATGTATAATGTGTGGTATGTGATAGTTGCCTGCTTCATGCACTTAGCATTGCATTTATTCTCTTAACAAACGCGGATTACAACAAAATAATTTTATTGTAATTTCTGTACTATGGAGTTCTGCAAAGTAACGCCTGCTTCTATAAATCAGACAAACACGCTAAACATTTATAATATAACTAAGATTTAACTAAAAATATTATACATTTAATTTTCTTAAAATTGGCAGCCCTAACCAACCCACGAAGAGCTCAGCAAACAGATGCGGTGAGATACAACGGGTGATAACTTGACCGCTCATTACAGCGATAGGGTCGCTACGTGAGCTCTCACCGCAACCAGTAATTGCGAACTTACTACTAACGGTCTAACAATAGTTAAATTGTCTTCAGTTCTTCTGTTTGTAAAAGAAAAGAAATTCAGAGTAGGTTCACGATTGATTCTTTTTGTTATTTTTCATCCTTACGTCGTTCATTTTTGGATAAGAAAAACATACTAAAAATATTTGCCAGGGATAGAACTCGTCGGGTCAATAATGACCTAACGCCGAAGCCCGTCGTATGCCGACCTAACGGGGACCTCTGGGCGTTCCGAACGGGGCTTATCGGACGCCCACCGGAAAAGGTCCCCAAGGCGTTCGATGCATCTTCCTAAGCATCGAATAGCGGAGGCAGGGGCCATTGTTAGAGAGGCCCCGACCCAGAGGGTCTGACCCCAGAAGGTCGACCCTCTGTCCCCGTGACCCGACAAATGTTCATAATTTAAATTTGGAAAAACTTTGTGATAGACTGATTTCCACGCGGGCGAACTTTTGGAACAGCTGGTTATGTAATATAGAAAGTAAGAAAACAGACGCGTGGTAGTGGTGACAGCATACCGTCATATTGTGGCAATGGTCGCTCCGGTGATAAACAAGCCGTCTATCGATGAGTTTTTGATGAGGGGCCATGTTTTAACGCCGCCTGTGGCCGGTAGATAGCCGTTACAGATTTTAAACGATGGTGGAATTTTGAAAAGAATCGCCTCATTTAATTGGGGCTAACGATCACTACCCGCATTATAGACAGTAGAGGCGTTTCAGAGTGATTTAAACAGACCCATCTGTTTAAATCACTCTGAAACGCCTTTTCAAATTTGCCTTTTTTTCAACTTTTTTTTCTTTTTTTTACAGCAAAAATGTACAAGTTAAATATAATAAATATAATATAATGCCCACGTACAATGGTCCTAAGAATGCTGGCAGCGTTTCCGCGCTGATTCGTTAAGCTGATTCTTTGTGCGAAAAAGAAGCCAGCCGTCTTGTCACCTGAAGAAGTAATTTTATTTTTTTATTTTAATTTATTAGACACACAATACGATAATTGACTTAAAATATATACTTACAAGTAATATCCCGCGGTTTCACCCGCGTACATACAAATCTCATGGCAGTGGAAATTATAATAAGTTGAACTATAGATTTATTATGTTAAATATATCATCAATAGTTTCCGCAGCGCATGCGATAACAGATTTTTATGAGTAATTTTTTTCACTTTATTTCATTTTTGTTACCCTATTTTTTTAATACAGCCTATGTTGCTCAGTAAAGATGCAGCTTTTCAATGGTAAAAGAATTTTTGAAAGCGGACCAGTAGTTTTTATGTGAAAACATTACAAACATTTATGTTTATAGTTAAGTATGTTTATACTTCCAAAATCTTCGCCGGAACGATATTAAATTTTCTGTGTGTATTCTTAAGTATATGTATATTAAGAAAAAATTAAAAAAAAAAACGATTTTTTGAAAAATCAATACAATAAAATTATATCCGCGTTTGTTAAATATGTAATGCTAAGTGTATGAAGCAGGCAACAATCACAAACCCATACGTGCAGAACAAGTCGCCACACGTATCACAAAAGCCGCCAACACTCCACACTAGCACTACACACACTCACTACCACAACCTCGTACTTTTGTAGGCGCTATGCTACGCTTTATTGTAATTTGTCACGAAACAACTTTTTGAATTCGGTCACTTTAATACTAAACGTGCAATATATTTACCTCGTACTTTTGTAGGCGCTATGCTACGCTTTATTGTAATTTGTCACGAAACAACTTTTTGAATTCGGTCACTTTAATACTAAACGTGCAATATATTCCTTTAAATTTTCCCATTTATTCAAAATACTTTAAAATATAAGTTTAAATAACTCAACATTGTTGTAGAAGTTAAAATTAATACTTCATTAAGTATTCGTTTCACCAATTTTATCTTCTGCCACTAATACCCGGACCTCGCCGTCGAGTCAAAATTAACTTTCAACGTTAGAATTTATACTGGCGGTAATTAAATGTAACAGAATCAGCTTTGCCACTGTTACTTACTTGGCCATTTAAACTTTTTCAATAACCACTTGCGAGAGAGTATTTAATCAAGTAAGTTCTCTAGATGAATTTTATACCAAAGTATTGTAAAGTACCTGAATACTAAACAAGTCATGTCCATTCACTCCGTTGTCACCAATGACTTTCGCTTTGTATTTTATAGCAACGCCGTCATGAAACAAGAGTATCGCGCCCTTTTAGGCTGAAATGGTGGCAACACTGTGCCATTATTGTTTCCGGTAGTCTTTCTATTGATAAAACGTTTCAGTTACAGTCAGTCTTTGTTCGTCATTCAAGAGAAGTGCATCTCGGAACGGAAATGTGGTATTCCTATTATATCGTGTTATTGTATATGATGTGCGCTAACAACTCTGTTATAATTAAATTGTTTTCAATCTATTTTTTGAGAGACGAGTTTCCTATATCTCTAAATGGTTTTAAAGATCCTATGCGTCGACTGACAACAATCTACCGTGTTGTATCTGGCTGAATAGAATAAATAGGTCACCCTCTTTCTTATTGAGGTGTCGTATAAAGCAGCTAAGATAAGTTGCCGTCAGGCAAGCGGTCGGACGTAAATTACCTAGCCGAATCATGTGACAATATGTTTATGACATATTGTGCCGTTCCCACTTCAAGTGGAATAAGGATAGGGGTCTAATAAGACCTTCCGAATCGTCAAATTATAAATGTCTTTGGTTCGGAAAGGTACTTTTACTGAGACTCGGAGGTCGCTCTTTTCGAAAATAATAATTAATTTTTTTAATTATATTTTTTTAACAAATCAAAACAAACAAATGGTCCATTGTCTAAATACAGCTATTATAATAAATTGTTATAATAATTTATACAAAATTATCACTCACGCGGTTATAGCGCTCCATTAATATCCTGTGGTTGCGGAAGAATGCAGTTTGGGAAGCTCTGGCCGCGTACAATAACCAGACAGACATACCACAAAGTATTTACTATATATTATACTATATATTATTAAAGTCTACCATCGGTTCTCGATAATAGCGAAACTATAATTGCAAATTAGTTTATAACATTCTAATATTACAAATCCGCCATGTGGTATCCGGCTGAGTAGAATAAACCGTCCTAATTTCTTACCGAGGTGTCGTAAAAGGCGACTAAGGTAAGTTAACCCGCCGTTGGTATCCGGCTGAGTAGAATAAACCACCCTAATTTCTTACCGAGGTGTTATAAAAGGCGACTAAGGTAAGTCGACCCGCCGAGTTGTATCCGGTTGAGAAGAATAGACCACTCTCTCTTATCGAGGTGTCGTAAAATCCGACTAAGGTAAGTTAACGTCAGATAGGCGGGCGGTCGTTACGTAGGCAATTCATGTGACAGCATGTTTATACCGTGTTGTGACGACACAACTTAGAGTGGGATAGGGGCAGGAGGATGATGACAGATATAAATCTTCGTCATCCTGTCCTTATCCCCTTTAAAGCTAGACTGCGTCGCGGACTTTTTAGAACTTTTAGAGGGGAACAATTTTATAGTACATAATTTTTGAATAACTTTCACCGTTTACTTAACGCACGCAAGGAAAGCTTTCAATTTTGCCGTTTTCATAATATTTTTTATTGCTGCTCCTCTCCTACTCATCTTAGCGTCATGTTATATAGTCTATAATAGCCTTTCTCGATAAATGGACTATCTCACACTGAATTTTTTTAAATCAATGCAGTAGTTCCTGAGATTAGCGCGTTCTAACAATCAAACTCTTCAGCTATATATATTAGTATATACATAAATTCGTGATTCTAATCGAGCTATCACATTCCAACTTTATAACCCTTCCTTCACTGAAAATTTCAATCCAAAATTAATATCACTGATCTTAGGGAGGATTAAATGCTTAATCTGATTAGTTAAACTCGTAGTAAGATACCATATATAACCATTATTATTGCAACTGTTCCGCTTATGATATACTAAATTCCTCTAATGTCTTGTACTAATAAACAGTCCTATCAGAGGCAATATATATACTAATATATAAAGCTGAAGAGTTTGTTTGTTTGAACGCGCTAATCTCAGAAACTACTGGACCGATTTAAAAATTCTTTCAGTGCAAGATGGATGGATTGTGTGAAAAATGATATGCATGTTAAAGAAGTGGTACCAGAGCTGTGGCATGATAGAGGAGAATGGAAGAAGAAGACATATTGTGCTGACCCCACTTAGAGTGGGATAAGGGTAAGAGAATGAAATGATAGTCCATTTATCGAGAAAGGTTATAGGCTATATAACATCACAATAAAATATATAAGAGAAGAGCAGCAATAAAAAATAGTACGAAAACGGCAAGACTTAAAGCTTTCCTTGCGCTGAGTAAACGGTGATAGTTATTCAAAAATCATGTATTACAAAATTGTTCTCCTCTAAAAGTTCTAAATAAAAATCCGGGACAGCATATGTTTAGCTTTTAAGGTTAACCCACTTTTTTTGGTAACCATTTTTATGGTTACCAAAAGACTATATTAGGGTTTTATTCTTTCCACGCGGGCGGAGCCGGTGGCGATTGCTAGTCTTTATTATTTCAATAAGTTAATCTCTCATTTTTCTTTATTTACAGCAAAAATGTACAAGTTATTTCTATCTTAAATTACTTACACGCTAGGACTATACAAATCATGCCCACGCGGAATGGTCCCAAGAATGCTGTTAATATTATATGTATATATTTATTTTTCTGGGATTCTGAGATTTTTCATGAAATTCACCATGAGCAGCAGAGTGAAATATGGAAATCAATCGCACGTTTTGAACTTTTTTGGTCCACCCGATATCATTAGACTATCACTTTGCGTTTGACAGCTTAAACATCATTTGCATTCAATTCTACATTTTAGTATGTTATTAATGCCCAAAAACAGATATAAAACGACATTTTTCTAAAATAAAACTTAGCTAGATCAATTTTCCCTTACAAAACTGATGCCCTACATACTGAATTTCAGAAAAGTCGTTAGAGCCGTTTCCGAAATTCAGAAAATATATTTATATATATACATTCAAGATTAACTCATTTAAATATTAAAGATAATGATGATACGGAAAATAATGACAAATAAAATTGTCATTATTTTAAAGTTTATTTCAATAGACATTTTGAATTTGAATATGACTTTCATTTGTTTGTTTTAAACTAAACTCAGTAAAATCCCAAAATGTAACCGATTGCAGTAAAAACTAAGTCATGTTTGAATTTTGTTGAGAGTACAGCTTTGTGGTCAGTCGGCTGGACGCCATATTGTTTTCTACAGTTTAAACAGATGCTGCAGTGTTAGCCACACTGCTTTTGATTCGCTTACTGCAGTAAAAAAGTTTTAATTCGTTCCGCTAAAATCAAAAAAAGTTTATAGAATTAGTCGTTACTTTGCGGAGATCCATAATACAAAAGTAATAATAAATTTGTTTTTTCCCTATAATCCGCGATGAAGTAAAATAGGAAATATATATAATGCTAATTGTAGAGTGGACAATCCGTTGCCGTTTCGTAAAAACGCATGCACAAACCTCCACCACCGTCACCGCAATACACAAGGTAACTTTAATAGGTATATAAAAAATTCGTTTTGCGTGTCTAAATATTTTTTCTAACATATTTCTAACATCCGCATTGCTGTATCACGTACAGGTGTATTTGGCGAGCGACGCAGCCTCTGCGTTGCCAAAAATCTCTCTGAATTTAAATTGATTTACCTTTTTAAGAATGAAAGGTGATTTATTTCATATCTTGTTACACTATGCAGCATTACTGTAGCTTTTTACTAGCGTCTACCCGTGACTTTATCACCATGAAGGCAGTCATCGTCGCCCTGCCCTTATCCCACACTAAGTGGGGTCGGCACAACATTTTATAAACATGCTCTCACATGATTTGGCTTCGTATTTTACGACCGGGCTGCCTGACGTCAACTTACCGTAGTCGTATTTTACGACTACGACACCTCGCTAAGAAAGAGGGTGGTCTATTCTACTCAACCGGATACCACACGGTGGGTCAACTTACCTTAGTAGCCTTTTACTACACCTCGTTAAGGAATAGGGACGGCTTATTCTACTCAGCCGGATACAACAAAGCGGGTCGGCTTACCTTAGTCGCCTCTTACGACACCTCGGTCAGAAATGATTGTGGTCTATTCTACTCAACCGGATACTACACGGCTAATCTTTTTGTCTGTCAAAATTACCTGTATTTTACTTATTGTCCTTTTCCTTCCGCTACTCAAAGGAAGAGATCCGTTTTTAGGGATAAGTCAGCCTTTGTACATGTACTATTGATTATTTTCATTTCTATGTACGTACAATAATGAAATAAATAAGGGTTTGAAACATTGAAACTTTGCAAGGCTTACAAACATTTAACTGGGTGATGAAACGGCAATGTTTTTCACCCATTAGAGTGGAGGGGAGAACAGTTTACAAGGGTCTTCGAACACTTTAATAACAGTTATCCAAAATAAAGTTACTGAGAACTCTTTGAAGATATTCCGGGCAACATAAAACCTTTTACTATGTACACCATATTTTAGTTGGTTAATACAGGACACGAATATTTATATCGACACAGTAACTGTATTCCACGTATCCCACTGTTGGGCTTAGTCTTTTCCTCACCTTTTTTAGAGAGAAGAATTGAAGCCCACCACGCTGCGGATTGGTAGTACCTACACATATCCCCAGAATTCTCTAAAGATATGCATGTTTCTTCATGATGTTCTCCTTCACCGAAAAGCGTGTGATAAATTGAAATTATCAATTAGACACATAAGTTTTAACAGAAAAACTCATCGGTGTCTTCCCGGGTCCCGCGACCTCCTCGGAAGATGCCCAAGATATCCTTATATAACCTTAAATTCAAAATGCTAAAAAGGGTAAAGTGTAAAGTAAACATTTTTTTTTATAATCTTTAATATTTAAAGGAGTTAGTCTTGTATGTGTATATATATATATATATTCGGAATCTCAGAAACGGCTCCAACGATTTTCCTGAAATACAGCATGTTGGGGGTTTTGGGGGAGACAAATCGATCTAGATAAGTTTTATTTTAAAAAAATGTACTTTTATCCCTGTTTTCGGGCTCTAAAGTTTTTTTTAAATTTACGTTGAATACAATCACAATTTTTCGCTGTCAAACGTAAAGTCATGGTAGTTCATTTGAGGAACGGGCGGTCTAGACAGGTGAAAATAACTAGGATCGAGCCCCACCTTCATTATTTTTTCATTTTTCTTTTCAGTTTTTTTTTTTATATCATTTTAAAAATTACTGTGCAAGGCTTGGTCATCAAGGTACTTATATATTAATCATAAATGATTTTTCATTTAAGCTATGTACAAAAATACATTATAGTTTATTACTTTATTACTCCTACAACGTATCTAAGTTCTTATTCAATACCTATTAACACCTTACACTTGACCATATGAGGAATACCCATTAATTATTTTTTTTTACAAATTTCTGTTCGTTAAATAGACACTATAATACATTAACATAAAAAAACACCTATAATGAGAATTGGAATTTGAAACTATTCTTTAATTTCACCAAATTCTTGGTTACTCTCAACGACGTAAAACTTTTTGTTCGATTTCCTAATTCTCAAAAGTTTTCCTTCAACAGTTACTATTAGGGATGTTACTGGGAGAGGAAAAAATTGCTAACCATATAATCGCTTTTATCTCTTTAAATTAAATCGATTTGTAAAAAAATCGATTTAGTTTAACTATCGATCATAAAACTAAAAATTAATAGATTTTTTTACTATTAAAAAAGTTGCTTATTTGTTTTAATTATACATACTATTTTTTGCTACGAATTAATTATGGTTTCCAGTATAAAAAGTCTATGACTTTTGACTCCTTTGATCAATTGATTGCGGTTGTTTTTAGTTAAAATAAAATAATGCCCTACATGAAAAACATGGCAAAATTTTAAATTTGGTATTCTATATAACATTTTAATCAGGCGCTTAAAGTTAACCTATTTCAAATACTCAATATTCTGTTCGCGTAAATAGTTTTTGCAGCGTCAAAAGTCTATTATAATATTTTTCTGGATTCTTTGTTGATATATTATCTTTAATATTAAAATGAGTTAATCTTGTATATATATATTATATATATTTTCGAAACCTCGGTAACGACTCCAACGATTTTCTTGAAATACAGCATGTAGGGTGTTTCGGGGAAGAAAAATCGATCTAGCTAGGTTTAATGTAAAAAAAAAATCATTTTATCTTTTTTTCCCCCGTTTTGTTTCCCGTTTTTTGGGCATTAAAAAATACTTAAATTTATATTGAATTGAATTTTTGCCATAACTGTCAAGTCAGCGTAGCTTATTTGAGGAACGGGTAGTCTCGAGAAATTGGAATACCTAAGATCGATCCCCAGCTTTAAAAAATATTTTTTTTTTATTTTGTAACAATTTACCGGGCAAGGCTCAGTCATCTAGATATTATATAATGAATAGTTAAGTCGTAATTCGTACAATCTGTTACTATTCCACTTCTGAGCATAAGCTACTGTACTCTTTTGGAGGGCAAGGTGGACCTTAGAATGCTCCATTGCAAATTGGTAGGTTACACATACACATATACCAAGAAATCTCTAGAGAAATGTAAATTTTTACAAAATTAAAAAAAAAAAATGTTTACTTCACCGAAAAGAGTGTGGTAAATAGCAAATATTAATAAGGCACATTAGTTGAAAAGCCTTTGAAAAACTCAGTCCTAACCTAGTCCAGCTGTTTTTAATTTTACATAGGTACCTAGTTTTATAATTTACTCGGTAATTTTTTACAAAATAAAAAAAAATATAAATAGAGAATAAAGTTTTCTATTTTTTCAAATTGTGAATTTGCAATTATATTATACATGAGTTATGAATTAGGAAACGTTTGTTTTCTGAGGAATAATGACAGATTCTACTAAAGGTCGGACACTCAAATCGAAATTTGAATGCTGTGTTCGCCAGCAAAATTCAAGCGAAGTACTTAAATGCATATCATGTAAGAAAAAATATCACTTTGCTTGTGTTACTACGACTAATGCACTGTACAAGGAATTAACTCAAGATTTTATATCTTCGTGGCATTGCCCCGCATGTAATCGTCCCCGCCCAGGTATAGATAACAACAATACTCCAGTACGTGTTCAGTTAAATGATGATAATAACGAACCTAAGACAAATATAACTGTCAGAAATAAATGTAAAGTTACTGGAATTTCTGATAGCGACGCAAACGAATTGACTTTAGCTGATGTGAGGAAGGTTGTCAAAGAAGAACTTAAGGCAATACTAGACGTATTTAAGTCTAATCTAATGTCCCAATTTGGCCTCAAATTAAAGGAAATTTCTGAGCAACTATCTCAGGTCACTAACTCCATATCTTTTGTGGAGCAACAACATGAAGACATAAAAAAGGAAATGCAAACAAAAATTGAGAATATAAATTTTTTGGAATCAGAAAATAAAATACTTCGCATGGAAATAAATGAACTGAATGGTAGATTATCACAAATAGAGCAGCAGTCACGGGCTAATAATTTAGAAATTCAATGTCTTCCAGAACATAAGAATGAAAATTTGAGCACAGTAGTCAAACAAATAGCTAACACAGTAAAATATAATCTTAATGAGTCTGATATTCACTTCTGCACTAGAACTGCTAAAATACAAAAAAAACAGCCAAAGACCACGTTCTGTTATAGTTAAATTCAGTTGTCCAAGGATACGTGATGAATATTTAGCAGCAACAATAAATTTTAATAGAAAAGTTGGACATGTTGTAGAGAAATTAAATTCTAGCCATGCGGGAATTAGTGGTGAACATAAACCTATTTATGTAGTTGAACATTTATCTCCAACGCAAAAAGCATTACATGCTGCGGCTCGATTAAAGGCGAAGGAATTAAACTTTAAATTTGTTTGGGTGAAACGAGGATTAATCTATATGCGTAAGAGTGAATCAACAGACTATAAGTTTATTAGAAATATGGACTCCTTGAATCGATTAGAGTAGTTATTAGCTTTAAGTTATTTTGTATGCATGGCAATCTCTACTTTAAATTTTAAAAACGATTTGATAACATGTTATTATCAGAATGTTAGAGGACTACGGACAAGTTGTAATGAAGTCTATTGCCAAATAATGAATAATAATTTTGATATAATTATGTTAACCGAGACGTGGCTAAATGACAGTTTTTTCGATTCTGAAATTTTTGATAATAGATACTCTGTGTACAGGCGTGATAGAGATTGTTCTTTGGGTAAAAAAACCGGAGGTGGGGTACTTGTTGCTGTCTCTTCACGTTTAGTATCGCGACGTGAGACAAAATGGGAAGGTGAAGGTGAAGAAATATGGATCACAGTAGATATTAAAACCCAATACAGTAAAACATCAATCCACATCTGTGTAGTGTACCTCGCTCCTCCTTTAAATACTACTTCGCTTGAAAAGTTTATTAGCAACGTCAACACAAGAATCGAAGATAATAATAATTTCATTTTGATTGTAGGTGACTTCAATTTAAGTGGTACATTGTGGATTTCTTCTAATAATTCATCAAACGCTCTGCCAACGAACTATAATAATTGTCCAATGAAAAGCTCGCTGATTGACTTTATGACACTTAATAATTTAAAACAATATAATTTGATACATAATTTTAAAAATAAAATTCTTGACTTAGTCTTATCTAATGAAGATGTCTCAGTCACAGAGTGTCTTAATCCTATAAGAAAAATAGATATGTATCATCCTGCATTAGAAATACAGATCCCACTCACGTGCGCGAAAATTCAAGATACAACAATTTCTAAGAATATTCTTAATTTTTACAAGGCGGATTATGATAGAATAATTTATGATCTTAAAGGTATTCGCTGGGTTGCTGAATTTTCAAATTGCAACGATGCAAATGCTATGCTATGTAAATTTTATGACATTGTGCGCAAAATTATTCACAAACATGTACCTATAAAAAAACAAAGAAGGCATACTTATCCAGTCTGGTTTACATCTCATCTCATAAATCTTTTAAAATTAAAGCGTAAATATCATTTAAAAGTAAAAAGATACAATAACCCATTAGATAAATTAGAGTTTCAATATTTACGGAAGGACTGTGACAAATTAATCGGGTTATGTTACACTAATTACATTAACCTAATCGAGAGCAAAATCGGGGATAATCCTAAATATTTTTGGACACATTTAAAGAATATTCGACAAAACAGTAATTCCTATCCACCAGTTATGACATTAAAAAACAACAAGGCTACTGATATTCAATCTATATGTGATTTATTCGCTACACATTTCTCTTCTGTATATGAAACTGACAATGCTGTAATGCCATTAGCAGAGATAGCAGCTTCCAGTATCAACAATTCGATTGACAAACTTAGGCTTTCTCGTAATGTTGTATACAAAAAATTAAAAAGACTTGATAAGTTTAAAGGTTCAGGCCCGGATAATATCCCTCCAATTTTTCTAATCAAATGTGCGGGACCGATTTCTGTGCCTCTAACTCTGATCTTCAATAAATCGTTAATGAATGGACAGTTCCCTGATCCCTGGAAAAAATCTAGGATAGTTCCTGTTTATAAGTGTGGTAAAAAAGACGACATAAAAAACTACCGTCCAATTTCTATTATTTCTACGTTAGCTAAAATATTTGAATCTTTAGTTTATCAGCACATGTATAATTATTTAAAAAAAATATCTAAGTAATAATCAACATGGATTTATATGTAAACGGTCTACAAATACAAATTTATTGCTTCATGTGTCGAATATTGGTGAACTTATGGATGATGGAAAACAAATAGATGCTATTTACACAGACTTCTCAAAAGCATTTGATAAAGTCAATCACCAAATTTTGTTACAAAAGTTACAAGCATACGGAGTCACTGATACATTATTAAATTGGACCCATTCATATCTGTCGAACAGGCAATTGGGAGTAGTCATTAAAGGCCACCAATCAGAGGTTTTTGTTGCACATTCAGGAATTCCACAGGGATCTAATTTAGGACCTCTCCTCTTCAACGTTTACATTAACGACATCTTGGAAATTTTTCAAAACAGCAAGGCAAGCTTATTTGCTGATGACCTAAAAGTGACCCGCTTAATAACTCAGCAGTCTGATGTTGAATTATTACAAGATGATTTGACGAGATTGGTTGACTGGTGTAGGAACAATAAAATGTTTCTTAATGTTGAAAAGTGTTACCACATGAAATTCACACGCAATAAGAATAAAATAAAGTCTACATACTATTTAAATGACAGAAAGTTGTCTGAAGTCGATAATATTCGCGATTTAGGAGTTATAATCGATGGGAGATTGAGTTTCAATTCTCATGTTGACCAAATATTAAATTCAGCCAATAAGGCGCTAGGTTTTGTGCTGAGGTGTTCTAAACAATTCAAGCGAAGTTCTACTTTAATAAGACTATTCGATTGTTTCGTACGCAGTAGGTTGGAATATTGTTGCACAGTCTGGGCACCTTATACTCAAATTGCTATCAAAAGACTTGAAAAGGTGCAGGAACGTTTTCTTCGCCACCTTGCTTATAAATACAACATTAAAGTAAAAGGTTATGAAAAGAGGCTCAGTTTTTTTAAGAGAAATAGTCTGGAAGAAAGAAGGAAGATTGTTGCAATGATGTTTCTGTTTAAACTTTTTAATAATAATACTATAGATTGTCCAGAGCTTTTGTCTAAATTCTGTATTAATACACCACGTAGTAATAATCCCCGACGTCCCTGTAAGTTGTTCTACCATAGTTTTAAAAGAACTAACCTAGGTAAATACTCACCCGTGCCACAAATGTCAACACTCTACAATATTTTGGCTGAACAAAAGTGCGATCTAGACATTTTCCATGATAATTATCTGGAATTTAAACGCAAAGTCACGGAACTTGTTTCAGCAGAGTAGGAGAAATTATAATTAAGTAGAAATTAATAAAATTATTATAATTATTTTTAAAGATTCAAATGTATATTATTATAAAACTATTGTTAAGTATTACTTTCTGACTTCTTCTTTATGATATTGAGATTGACATTATATATGACATATTATTGACATAATTATTGAACTCGAATTAATAAGAATGACGTGATAACTTTTAATTAATAGAGCATTTACAATGAGATTTGACTAATATAATTTAAGGAATTAAAATGTATCTATTGTTAGTTGTCCAATAAATAAATAAATAAATAAATAAATAAATAAATATTTATTAATTTAATGTTTATGTTTAAATTAAATTTTTATCCGTTTTAAGACCTCGATTGATTGCCTCTTCAGGTGACAAGAGGGCTGGCTCCTTTTTCGCACATCAGCTTAGCGATTCAGCGCGGAAACGCTGCCAGCATCCTTGGGACCATTCCACGTGGGCATGATTTGTATAGTCCTAGCGTGTGAGTAATTTAAGATAGAAATAACGTACATTTTTGCTGTTAATAAATATATTTTGAAATTCAATGTTTTATTCTATTTGTCTTAATTGATATACAGAAAATATATATTGAATACTATAAAATAAGGAAGATTTACTTTGAAATAATTTAGTTACTATAACATTATTTTATCAATGTTTGGAATTCTTGTGATAAAATAAAGATAATAGGGGTCATCGTATAGACCTCCGAATTAAATCCAATGACGCGATCAGTTATATTTTGAACCAAGAACGGACAGTTTGTAAAAATGTGGTTACGCATTTTGTTGATATCTCATTTTGGATGCCAAATGATTGTAAGTTATAACTATTATCCTATTTTCTTAAAATAAATGGCTGGGCATAGGCCTTCTATCTTCGTTGTTAGAAAGGATTGGATCTAAGACATACCACGCTGCTCCAATACGGATTAGTAGTTACACATATCCCCAGAATTATCCAGAGATATGCAGGTTTCCTTACAATGTTACCCTTCACTATTACAGCTTTTTTACTTTGAAAAGCTAAAGCATTTCTTAAATGCTATGAAAATCTTATATCTTCTATAGTTATTATAAAATAAAGTCTTCAAAAGCTGTCTGTTTGTATGTGATTTTTTCAAAATCTACAGAATGGATTTTTGTATAGTTTTTACTAAAAAGTAGGGCAATTATTCCGAAAGGTTTTAGTTAATACCACATTACAATTTTATCTATATCGCTTACAAAAGGAAGCGCAATTGTAAAAAAAATAATCGGTGATTTAACCAACAGAGACACACTAAATTAATGTACTAGAAAAATGTAGATCTACAAAAATTCTACAAAAAAGTCCACGACAGCATGTCTCTATCTCTTATGGTTAACTAACACTACTTTTATTTTCAAAATGCCAATTAAATACACTGATTTTCACGCGGGCGAAACCAGTAACCTATTAGAGTATTTAAGATGAACGATAAGAATTATAATTTAATTTATTTAAATATTTCGGAACATACAGTATATATAAACTATTGTAGGTAAAATACGATAAAAAGTAACTTTAACCATTAACTGTTTCCTACAAGTAAAAATACATATAAATAAAAACATACTCGTAGCGAATAAATAGTACAATTAAGAACATGAAAATAAATTAATTATACAACAAAATACCTGAATGAGTGATTGTTTATTAAATTCAAATCCTTAATTTAAATTCTAAGAGGGAGCCATGAAAAATGTCAATATCTGAATTAAATTGTTTGCAACTTCTATCAATAAACCTATTTCCTGCGCATTTAATTTTAGATAAATGCGCCGATATAACTGCTCTCCGAACTTAAAAAAGTTGGCAATGACAAAATGTAACTAGTTATTACAATTAAGAGTATATGAAAATGGAAATTGATTTTTAGTAAATTAATATAAAAATTGTTCACAGCTATCAACTTCATACGACCTGGGCGGGGTCGTATCAGGGAATCGTATGGGATCAGTTCCTTTGGGTAAATCCCTGGGAGAAGGCGAGCTTGATATCGAAGGTGTTTGTACGGAACCTGGTATGATCTGCCAGAACTGCACTCACGCTGTCACCTGTGTTGCTCTGCCGGTTGGATGGCTCAAGGTGCGTTGTAAATTAGGCTAGTATTACAAAAATTAAGAGCTGGAAAACCCCATTTTTGTGAGGGGTGTATAAGAATTCTTAGCGACAAGGCAATTGGATATAATTTCTCCCTGTTTTCCAATTAACTATATGTATTTAGAGCAAAATGGTGTGGTATCCAGCTGAGTAGAATATACCAACCTTATTTCTTACCGAGGTGTCGTAAAAGGCGACTAAGGTAAAACGACCCGCCGCGTGGTATCCAGCTGAGTAGAATAGACCAACCTCATTTCTTACCGAGGTGTCGTAAAAGGCGACTAAGGTAATACGACCCGCCGTGTGGTATCCGGTTTAGTAGAATAGACCACCCTCTTTCTTACCGAGGTGTCGTAAAATACGACTAAGGTAAGTTGACATCAGGCAGGTAGCCGGTCGTAGAAATGCAGCCAAATCATGTGACAGCATGTTTATAACATGTGCTGACCCCACTTAGAGTGGGATAAGGGCAGGAGGATGCATTCAGAGCAAACGGCTTACAGCGTCACAGAGTAGGTAGGTGTTAAGACACGGGTATTCTGCTAGCTTTTTCTTTGTTTGTGCGTATTTTGTGAATTTGTGAAAGTTATCTGATTATCATTGTCTTATACTCTTGAAGATTATTTAGAAGATAAGAATGTGTGGATATAGCTCTCTTTGAACCTGTACAAGACAGTAACGACATAATGTAAATAGTATTAAGAATTATATTTTTAAAAGAGCAACCGCCGAGTTTCTTGCTGGCTCTTCTCGGTAGGAACAGCTTTCCGAACCACCAGTAGAGTTGATTCAAAAGCACTTGTTTACAAGTTTATTTGAATAAAGAATATTTTGAATTTGAATTTTTGAATTGTCTTGTATGAATTGACCCATGAATGTCAGGGTTCTTATATCTATAAGGACCCTTACACTTATGGGTCAATTGAGCTAAAAAGTGGAATCTCTTGTACAAGTGGATCCAGTAATATGTCAAGTTTTCCTCAATATTTTACTTTGAAATACATCATCATCCTCCTGCCCTTATCCCACTATGCACATGTAACGAATATGGTTGTCATATGATTTGGCTATGTATTTTACGACCGGCCGCCTGCCTGACGTCAACTTACCTTAGTCATATTTTACGACTCCTCGGTAAGAAAGTGGGTGGTCTATTTTACTCAACCGGATACCACACGGTGGGTCAACTTACCTTAGTCGCCTTTTACGACACCTCGGTAAGAAATGAGGTTGGTCTATTCTACTCAGCCGGATACCACACGGCGGGTCGACTTACCTTAGTCGCCTTTTACGACACCTCGGTAAGAAATGAGGGTGGTATTATTCTATTCAGCCAAACGGCGTACATCATATATATATAAATATTGTTGATGACATAAATTGTGGGACGATTTCAGTCTATGAAGGTAATCTTTTAGCTTAACCAATACATCATCAGGATATCCAACATTTCTTAATGGAATGTATTCAAAATGGCCACATGAGAGTGGAAACCTTTGATAAGCTTGCCAATTATATGGATATTGGCTTTATACATAGCATAGCTAATCCCAATTCTGATCGAGCTAAAATGCTATATATTTTTGCTATAAAGAAAATTTTGTATAGCATTAAGTCATCATTAACAGCCCACTTTAGTCCACTGCTGGACATAGGCCTCTCCGATTTTTCGCCACTGAGCCCGATTCTGGGCTTTTCGCTTCCATGGCCCTGGTGCCGGGGCCTAGAGAATACGGCATCGGCCCTTTTCCCCTGCCTGTGGTAAGAGTCCACTAATGGGGAAAACCGACTTGTGGCGGTATAACCATCCTAAAATGGCGTAACTTAAATCAAGGCCGGTGATGGGCAGCAGCGCCACCGATTCAAGAAGTTACACAACTGCGGTCGCTAACCCGCATGCCCAGCGTGGCGACTATGGGCATCAACCTCCAACACATGAGCCACAATAAAGTAGCATTAAGTAAAAGGGTCCTATAGGACTGACATGTACAATTGTATAAAAAAAAAATCATCAGGATTTAGAGTCCACGATGAATTCGCAGTGCTACGCCGTGTGGTATCCGGCTGAATAGAATAGTACCACCCTCTTTTCTTACCGAGGTGTCGTAAAAGGCGACTAAGGTAAGTCGACCCGCCGTGTGGTATCCGGCTGAATAGAATAGTACCACCCTCATTTCTTACCGAGGTGTCGTAAAAGGCGACTAAGGTAAGTCGACCCGCCGTGTGGTATCCAGCTGAGTAGAATAGACCACCCTCATTTCTTACCGAGGTGTCGTAAAAGGCGACTAAGGTAATACGACCCGCCGTGTGGTATCGGGTTTAGTAGAATAGACCACCCTCTTTCTTACCGAGGTGTCGTAAAATACGACTTAGGTAAGTTGACATCAGTGCAATTTCGTTATGGGGCGAAATAATTATTGAGATTGTGGTTGTGAATTGTGCAGTATTAGTATTATGGTTTAAGTGGTGGATCGGTAGTGCTTCAGTTTTTTACAAATCCTGCATATACAGATATGAAAATAAATATTACACGTCACAGTTAGCATTACACATATTTTCTTTCATCGCGGATTATTGCTTAATAATTATTACTTTGTATATCCCGCTCTAAGTGGGGTTTGCACAACATGTTTATAACATGTTGTCACATGATTCGGCTAGGTATTTTACGACCGGTCGTCTGCCTAACGTCAATTACCTTAGTCGTATTTTACAACACCTCGGTATAAGAAAGAGGATGATCTATTTTATTCAACTGGATAACACACGGTAGGTCAACTTGACAAAGTGACCGAATTCAGAATAAGTCTTAATTTAAGTTAGATATATTCATCATCATCATCTTCCTGCCCTTATCCCACTCTAAGTGGGGCGGCACATGTTATAAACATGGTGTCATATGATTTGGCTGCGTTTTTACGACCTGACGTCAATTTACCTTAATCGTATTTTACGACACCTCGGCATGAAGAGGGTGGTCTATTCTACTAAACCAGATACCACACGGCGGGTCGTCTTACCTTAGTCGCCTTTTACGACACCTCGGTAAGAAATGAGGGTCGTCTATTCTACACAGCGGGATATCACACGGCAGATCAACTTACTTAATCGCCTTTAACGACACCTTAGTAAGAAATGAGGGTGGTGCTATTCTATTCAGCCGGATACCACATGGCTGGTCAACTTACCTTAGTCGCCTGTTTATATTAGAGTTGAATATTCAGTTGTCTTAGTAAGTAAGTAAGTAACGGCCTGTTACTATCCCACTGCTGGGCAT